>QLNU02014176.1:149925463-149935912 GCA_006491805.2 Dysdera silvatica
GTCATATTATGGCAAGTAATAATATGACAATAAGTCGCCAAAAAATTTCCAGCGTTTTCTAAAATTCGTTAAAAGTTATAAAACCATGAGAAATGATTGCAATTGTCTAATAAAAATTCCGAAATAGCTTGTTGAAAAATTTTAAATCAATTCTAATTTCGTAAAAATGTTAATTTCATTTTTAACCGTCGTTACTTTTTAATTACTTAGCAGTTAAAATCTCGGCTTTTTAATTTTTTTTATCAAATGTAATTATTTAATTTAATAATAGTAACAATATGTAAATTAGAGTAAAAAAAAATGAATATTCCAGACGGTTCTTCTCTCACACTTGAGACGTAAAACACTTATACCAGAATTTAAATTAGCAATTTCAAGAAATGTATTTTATATTGGACAAATTTTAATTTTTATTCGCCAATAAAAAGAAAAGAGATCCCGAATTTTGAGCTCTGAATGAAACCTCGTGGAAGATTTAAAAATTTTTCATCCTTAAAATATTATTATATTTTTAAAAGTTTTAATTCTTTTTTCGTTAATTTTAAGAAGAATTTTACGCTTTACTTCAAAATTCAATTTTTATTAAGAAATTCATTGGCTTTAATCTTTGTATCTCTTATAATAAATATTATTTAAATAGGTTTTTTTTTACAAAAACCATGTTTTTTTAACTACTTGGGGGCTATCTGGAAATTAAAGAAAAGGCTGTATTTGTATAAGTAAGCTAATTTGTGTAAGTAAATAAAATGAATTTAACGTACTTAACATCGAAAAAACGTATAGTCCTTCAAAATAATTTTATCCTAGGTTGAATAAGAGCCGTATAATAGAACTTTTTAAACAAACGTATAAAACGAAAATTTAGTTACACCGTATAAAACGAAAATTTAATTACATTGTATAAAACGAAAATTTAATTACACTTACGCAAATTATACGCAAATATAACGTTGTTTAAAAAGTTATATTATTTAACTTTGTGTAGTTTCGACAGAATACGTTCATATAAGAGCCGTATGTTAAAAAAAGAACATTTTTTTTGTTTAAATTATTTTTATAGACCGTTTCTCTCCGTGAATTCATTGCTGTTTCAAAGGCCTTTAATACCTTTACCTATGTAAATTTATTATTTTTTGTCAAACGGGTAATTTTGTGTAATTTCCCTTTCCCATGAATTCGCTATTCTTTTGACAAACAGGGCTAAATATAGTTCATTCACTTCAAATTTATTTCATCATTTTGGCAAACAGGGCCCCATTGTATTTCTTTATCCTGTGAACATCTTTTTTTTTTTAGCTTTTCCTGTAAATTCATTAATTTTAACGAAGACGATTAATTGCAGTTCTTTTCTGTAAATCCGCCACTTTTTTGACACAACCATGCCCCTTTATACCTTTTCTTGCAAATTCAATGCTGTTTTGATAAAAAATTCCTTCATATTTATTTTCTCAGTAAATTCATTATTTGTTTGACAAATAACGGTCCTTGTAAAAACTTTTCTTATTAATATATATATATAATTACTTGGTTGATAAACAGCAGTTCTGTAAATTTCTTCCTGTAAATTTATCATTTGTTCGACAAACAAGAGTCCTTGTAAAAATTTTCCTTAAAAATTAATTGGTTCATAGACAGCAGTTCTGTAAATTCTTTCCTGTAAATTTTTCACTTGTTCGACAAACAAGAGTCCTTGTAAACATTTTCCTTATTAATTATTTGGTTGATAAACAGCAGTTCTGTAAATTTCTTCTTGTAAATTTCTCACTTGTTCGACAAACAAGAGTCCTTGTAAAACTTTTCCTTATTAATTAATTATTTGGTTGATAAACAGCAAGTTTTGTAAATTTTTCCTGTAAATTCCTCATTTGTTTGACAAACAGTAGTCTTCATAAACCTTTCAATAGTAAATTCATTGCGGTTTTTTTTAGAACAAATATGGTCAATTTCCATTTTTGTATCGTTAATGGCCCAAATCGTCAACAACTAAACTAACAGAAACGACCTGAGAGTAGTACATTATTGAGTTCGGTTTTAGAGTCGAACGCTCTTAAGTAAATCCTTCACAATAGGGTAGACTTCAGCAAACACTTCTAATCCTTTCATTAGCGTTGATCCTCTTCCAGCGATGCGATAAGCGGTATCTAAATCCGCTTATCCGTACGTCCGTTAATCCGTCAATAGCAACTGCTGAATGATAGGAGATACGGGATTGGCCACCTTCTATTTGCAAATAAATTGGAGCACTGTGATGAATTAAAGGTTTCGATGCTCGTTTCCATACGTTTACTTACGGGATTAGATGGGCATTATTTCGCTCGCCAGGGGGAGCGAGTCGCGCCATGAACATTTTCAACGGATTTGTTGATCCTCATTTGGATTGTTGAAGATGAGTTTGTTGACAGACAACAAATTCATCTTTGTTGACTTGGTCAGAGGAATCGCATTGTTTTAAAACGTCGGATAACAGCAGTGTTACGTTCAATGCTAACGGATTTAATTACAAAATTCAACAGAACAGGAGATGGGACGAGTCTCGTTTAATTGAACGACAAAACTCCAGTTCTGCAAGTCCCCTGTTTTGTAATTAGCTATTCATCACCAATGACAAAACTGCATCGTGCAAATTAAAAAAGGACCAAGCACGTTATATAAAATCATCGCGCATTATTTCAATATATGAAATTATCTCGTGCAAATTATACTGTATAAAATTAGTACACCAATCACATTATATAAGACCATCGTACATTATTACATTTCATGAAATTATAGTATACCATAATTACATTACATATAAAATGATATATACTATAATTTATTACATATACTATTATATATACCATAATATATTACATGCAAAATGATATATCCCATAATGTATTACATGTAAAATGATATGCGTGTGACGTAATTTATTGCATCACATAAAATTATAGAGTTCCATAGTTACATAAAATTATAATATACCATAATTACATTACATGGAAGTACAATATACTATAATTACATTACATGAAAGTACAATATACTACAATTACATTAAATTTTAGTACACCATAATTACATAAAATTTTAGTACACCATAATTACATACAATTTTAGTACACCATAATTGTATAACATTTTAGTACACTATAATTATACAAAATTCTAGCACACCATAATTAAATAAAATTGTAGTACACCATAATTACATAAAATTATAGCACAGTGGAACCTGGTAAAGTTACCCCTAAATAAAGTGACCACTTTTTATAAGAGAGAGAACGAGTAGGGACTTAGTTATACTTATAGCAAAGTCTGTCGTGAATAGTGACTATCTGTCTATGATGACCATCGCAGTCCAGTCCCAAAAGTCATCATTTTAGGTAGGGTCGGTTGCATGTCACAACTCCACCATGTACAATTATCACACACACATCACCTAAAGCTATTACACACATCACATTACGTAAAATTATTAAACTAATAGCTTTAGAAAGATACTCCAACACCCACGCATGTAGCTTTAGCTAAAGTTTTTCATAAAAAAAGAAAAACAGCATCGACTCATGTTGGAGTTGAACTGGTGACAACTCTGTTTGGAGAAAAGCGCCATAACTGCCAGACCGACGTAAACTGATATATCAATCGTATTGTATAAAATTATTACACCAATCGTATTATAAAAAATTATTATATCAATCGTATTATATAAAATTATCACATCCATCGTGTTATATAAAATGATTACAGAAACTGTAATGCCACATGCGCAGTTAGCGGGAGGGACAGGGGACACACATCCCCCCCACTAGTGTTGGTATTAGGGTTCCATGTCCCCCCTAATTTCAAACGAACATTTTATAATAGGTAACGTGTTTAACAATAAGGTGCCTTCCATTGGTATACTAACCTCCAATATTTTCATGGCGTCGGCTCTCATGTATAATGCGTAAATTTGTTTGGGGTCTGGAAATTGTTTATACAACAGTTGGATCTGAATCAGCTTGTGATAAAGTTACGTAATAATGTAATAACGTTAATGATATTTAAATTTATATTGTAAATGTAACGTATAGAATTATTACTTGCATGTTATGTATAATGTTAAATAATTTAAGTTAAAGTTAAATAAGTTCACTAGCAACAACGTACAAAGGTTAACCAGGGCTTACCATAACTAGTAAAATTTGACACTGGTCGGAATATACGAAATACAAATGAAGAAGGTAAAAGATATTTACCATCTGCAAAAATATTCGCAACGTTTCGAGAACTACTGTTCCCTTCATCAAGCGAAAGTGTCAAGGAAGTGTAGGTGTTCGGTATTTATACCCCAACTTTGGTTTTTCCCCCAAAGCTATCGGGTTCCCCCCCCCCTGTCTGAAACTGGTTTTCCCCCATCTCCTAGCAAAAATGCGGTAAGGTTCAGGCATCGATTTTGCGATGTTCATCGCCTTACTTCGCATTCGAAAAGTCTCCCAAGACTCCAGAAAAAGTCTACAATAGCGAGAAGTTACATTTTTATGAAGAACTTTTGTACTTTTCCAATCAGGAACATGACCTTTCTCCCAGGCATGTTCTGCCAGAAGATTAGTCATCTCACCTTTCTCCACAGCACGATGATGTTCTTTTTTACGAGTACAAACAGTTCTTCCCGTCTCGCCAGTGTATACTTTTTCGCAGTCTTTGCAGGGTATCTGGTAAATTGTTCCAGTCAATTCATCCATTGGAACTCGATCTTTCACTCTCACCAACAGGTCACGCAAAGTCGATGCAGGTTTATAGTAAGTCCTGATGTCAGATTTCCTAAGAATACGCGCAATCTCCTCAGAAGTCCTCTCCACATATGGCAAAACAACCGTCCCTCTAGTCTGTCTCTCCTCAACAGGTTCTCTATGTCCATTATTAGATCTTCGAGCGATAAACTTGCTCGGGTAGCCATTATCTACAAGCGCTCTCCTTACCTTCCGTACCTCAGCATCTTTCAACTCAACATTGTTGTTGTGTTTGAGGGCCCGACGTGTGACAGACCTCACAACAGAAGCTTTGTGGCAAGATGGATGAGGTGAGAGGAAATCCAAGTACCGGTCCGTATGAGTTGGCTTTCGATACACAGAGGTTGACAAGCTTCCATTGTCTCCTCTGGTGACCCTCACGTCCAAAAATGGCAAACATCCCTCATGTTCTACCTCTAAGGTAAATTGAATATGGGGGTTTAAGTCATTAAGGAAACGGTGAAAGCTGTCCACCTCTGTCTTCGAAAGAACGACAAAAGTATCATCGACATACCTTCTCCAGATCTTAACATCAAACTCATCACAGTCCGAAATGTCCATCTCCAAAGACTCCATACACAGGTTAGCTACAGCAATAGAAACGGGGGAACCCATTGCGGTCCCCTGTCTCTCTTCGTAGAAGGTCCCATTGAAGCTAAAATACGTCGCGTCCAAACAGAATTCCAAAAGAATGCAAATATCTTCAGCTGTCAATTTGGTACGTGCAGCGAGAGAGTCGTCGTTCTTCAGTTTTTCTAGAGCTGTTGAAATCGAAAGGGAAGTTGGTATACAAGTGAATGGTGAAACTACGTCAAATGATATCATAACGTCTTCCGTATCGATTTATAAGGCACTAACAGAAGAAATAAAATCCTCAGTAGTGGATACAGAAGCCGCTGTTAGTCCAACCAAAGGATGCAGAAATCCAGCTAGGTGTTTAGATAATGCGTAAATCGGAGAGCTGCAAAAACAGAATGGGACGAAGAGGTATATCATCTTTGTGAATCTCAGGAAGACCATAAAAGAGGGGTATTCTCCCTAAACTGCAACAAAGTCACAAGTACAAGGACCCATCAATTTTCAATTCCCTGTATAGTTTAAGCAACAGACCATTCGTGCGCCTCTCTATACCTCCAGTCGGATCTCTCTTCACTATACAATACGCATCAACATCAGATAGTAAGTTCTGCACCTTGGCATCATAAGTCGATCTATCCATAACCACAGTACATCGTCCTTTATCAGCTGGCAAAACCGCAATGTCATCACGGCCTTTCAGATCTATTACCGCCTTCCTCTCGCCAAGCGAAAGATTACTTTCTGGTACTCGTCCTCTACGTAGCACTTGCGAAATTTCACAACGTATTTCAGCAGCTGCATCAGCCTCCATTCTTCCTAGAACCGGCTCGACTGCCGAAAGAATCTTAGGAATAGGAATAAATGAAGGCGCAGGTGCGAAATTCATTCCACGAGACAATACAGAGATTTCATCAGTGCGAAGACGTTGGCTGGAAAGATTTCAACCCAATTTGGATTGAATTTGCCTCGAGATTGATTATCCCCTCCTCGTTCAGCTCTAAGCCTATCCAGTTTCCCATCATGACACAAGCGAAATTTAGCTCTGGTCTCCGTCTCTTCTCTGGTGATTTCAGAATCTAAGGTCGTCAAAACATCATTGCTGAAAACAGATTCCAAACGCTGTCGAAGACTGGAGTTACAGATTTTATTATGGCACAAAGAAATCCTCGCTGCTACAAATGGGAAGCTAGCCCTTTGGGCAATACGGCGGCCCTCTGTCGTTTGGACAAGGGGCCTGATTCGTAAAGCTTTTGGGACCAGTTTCTCCGTTTTGCAACAATGATTAAAAGTTAGATGTTCTTTAAACCTCACAATCCTACACCTCTCAACAATTAGATTCCTTAAAAGACACAGGATAGCTTGTCCGTAGACATTTCTGGCAACAATGTACAAAGATTGATTAGGGCTTACCACAACAGATTTTGTAGATGGTAAATGTCTTTTTCCTTCTTAATTTGTATGTCGTATATTCCGACCAGTGTCAAATTTTACTAGTTATAAGTCACTAGGTTTAATATATGCGATGTTAATCAAATAATGATTACATTTTAAACAGACACAGTTAATAACAAACAGGCTGCAATGGATAATTTTTGCATTTATAAGTAGCACAAATGCAAAAATTATTGTTGTATAAATTATTATTGGTCTAAAAAAACAAAATGTGTATTTATTGTTATTATTATTATTAAATTAAACCAAAAAGTTCAATGTAATCATAAAAACAAGGGTAAGGGGCATATAATTAAGTATTTTTATTGTAATGAAAGCTAATATCAAAAACAAGTTTATTGCGTAACGTATATAAAATGTTAATATGGTAGGCAGGCAGAGAGAGAGAGGGGCGGGGAGGAAGGGACGAAAGCGGTGGAAAATAATTTAGATGGGATAAATGCGGAGAAAAGCTTCAAAATAATTTGTTTTAATTCGAAGATACTTCCTAAGGAACAAATCTATAAGCCACGATTGCATTTTGTAAGACTTTAGAGTCAAAGCCACCTCATTTCACGGATATGAATTTGGAGTTCGTCCCGCACTCAATCAGCTCTGATGTTTGCGTCAGAATTTCTATTACCGTTATCCAGTTGTGTAAACAGCGACCGTGTAAATTTTAGCCTCCTTTCAACTTAATACTGTTCGAATCTTCAAGTCGTCTGCTTGACTGATTAGGAAAACCCCATTTAAGTGGCATTCATGCTCAGTGGCAAGGGCAAATTCAGGTAAGGGACTTCCATGATGAGAACGACAGATAAACGTTTATTGTAGGATTTTATATTGCTTTTCAAGCTTTGCACCCCTACGTCGAGAATGTAAGATGTCCACGCCACTGAAAAACTTGGAATTATTAGGTAATTAGATAATGTCCCTAAAAAGCAAGGGAAGGTCAAGAACAAAAGATATTTTCTGGTCAAATCCATTAAAGTCATGACAAATTTCTCGAACTTCTGCATTCAATAGTTGAATCTTCCATTAATGTGAAGCCATTTTTTCCACAACAGGAGTTCAATTGAATCCTCAAAGGGAAATCAAAGAAATTACCAGGGAATTTTGAGGGTAAAAGGAGGGTTTGAAATAATGGGTCATGGGCCATTCAGTACAATGGTACCACGAAAAAACAATAAAAATGTGACTGTATGTTGACCATTATTTGGCAATTGTGTTAACCCTAAGAAGGGTAATAATATCTTACAGTAAGTACAAATGTGCGGTATACACGAAGAGTAGACTATAAGTTTAAGGAAATGTCTGTGGTAGACAGAGTATACGTAAGTTTGAAGAAACGTCTCTGATAGTTGACGTGAGTTTAAAGAAACGTCTCTGGATGTAGAATACTTGTTCCAAATGGGAAGAAAGTTCCTCCAGAGACAAAAAAGAAATTAGAAGGCATCTAGTCACAAACGGAGATATCTGCGTTGGCGATTATATGTATGTCTTTAAAAGAAAATTAGGGTCATGTGAAGAGGGGAAATTATTAGACAAGTTGCGCTTCATATACAAGTTGCGTTAAGAGTGGAAAGCAAAAACAAATTATAAACGAAAATCATTGGGAAAATGGTTCATGAACAATAAGTTAGTAGTACGTACTGAAAACTAAATATATTATTTTCCATGATATAAATAACAAAATTGAATTTTAATATCATCTAAGATTCGATAACGATATAATTCACGCAGTATAAGAAATTAAATTTTTGGGAATTGATATTGATGGACATTTAAAATGGAAGAAACATAATAAAGAGATCAGTAAAAAAATCAAGGAGGCTGGTATAACCAGTAAATTAAATAACATATTAATTACCTTACCATACTCCCCGATATTCAGTCATATTTATTATGTGAATATAACATGGGGTAGAATGAACACAGGTAATGTAAGAAAATTCCAATTTATAATTAATAGGCTAATGAAAACATCGAATTTAAACGAAAAAAAATCAACATCTGACATAAAAAAAAAGAAAATGACATAATAGACCTTAATATAATACATTCGTTTAAATTCTTGAATATGATATACTTAAGACAGAAATATGGAAAACATAGTGATTTTATAAGTATAGGGGAAAATCCTAATATTAAAAACACTCAATCGGGAACACAGCCACAATTAAAAAAAAAAAAGAAACAATATGGGAAAATATAATATAAACTATTACAGAATATATGAATGACATGACTTGCCAGCCGACAAACAATCCAGTAGAATAACAAGTGAATTTAAGAAAAAAATTAGGGAAATATTTAATAGACAGGCAAATATAGAGCCAGATAGGCAAGCGCGAATAATAACGAAGGTTTTACTCGCCCCCCCACTCCCATGCACCTTTTGATGCACATGGAAAATAAAATGCTTTTAATTTGATTATAAAATAAAAATTTGTGACTGGGTTCCCACGAGTGTTTAGTGAAAGCAGATTTGTGGGGTTCTTGATACGAATGAAAGCACCATGTTCTTTTAGATGAATTCGAAGAGCTTTTCGCATTTGGCCAATATAGATATAGTTACATTAGTAAGGAACAGAAAATTATTTTTTAGGGAGGATTAATCACTCGAGTCCGGTGAAGATACACTGCAGATTCTTGCTTTTGTGTATGTGTTATATATATAGCGTTAATATACACTCATATTTTTGTTCATCAACAGGAACAACGATTAAGGTTATGCAATATTGCGGAATATTGTGGGCACAATAGAGCAATATTGCGAAAAAGTAATTCCATAAGGATCACGGGCAAAACACGCCGTGTTCACAGATATAGATTTGTAGGAGATGCAACGGAATTCGTCTAGTTAAAAACTTTGAAGAAGGAATTTGTAGATAATCTAAAAAACTTTGAAGAAGGAACTTGTAGATAATCTAAAAAACTTGTGAATCTAGAACTTCTAGATATCCCATGCGTAGTTTTTCTGACACTCCAACTTGCATAAAACTAGATGGCTTGGCAGCTGAGAAGGAAGCACTTCCCGTGCCATTAAATAAGGAAAGGCAGTTGACAGAGCAGGAAAAAGCAACTTTCACATCCCTTTTGCTGCCAGGGGACGGCTTGAAGCTGACACAGCGATTTTGCCTTTGAAAGATCCACTGATCGGTTAGATGTAGATCGAAGGAAATAAACAGCAAAGGGCAGTTGTAAATGCCTCAGTGACAGGCAGGAGATTTATTTATAAAAGAAAAAGATTTTAACTTCTAAACCCAGAATATATTTTTGACAATATTACCATTAACGTTCTGCTGTTACCATATGGGATGCATAAATCACTGGATAACTGGAATTCTACGATATTGTAACAAATCTCGGAAAATGGCAAACAATGATAAAAAAACTGCTTATCTACGTAACTTCGAAAACACAATTTTGTACGAAATATAAGTAGGTTTCTAAAAGTTTATACGTTCACATAGAAAACGTTAAATAAGATTATGTAAAAAAGTTTAATACAAGTTTATAAAAAAGTTTTATACGAGTTTCTAAAAAAGTATTTGTACGAATTTATAAAAAAAGCATTTGTACGAGTTTATACAGGTATAAACTGTGCTGATAGAAGTTGATAAAAAACGTGTCTACAAATTTCATTTTCAATAAAATACAAATACTATATTAAAGA
>QLNU02014176.1:149946264-149966455 GCA_006491805.2 Dysdera silvatica
AAAAAATGTTATTTTCGTTATATCTGTTCCTTAGCAATTTGATAAGCAATGTGATAATAAATATTCAATTTACTTTTAAAAATTCTATGTTAAATGTTTGGGATAATTATATTTCTTCTGTGTGTCTTACTATTTTCAATATATTCCTTCTTAGTAATATGCAATTTTCTTTTTATATGCTGCGTTGAACTTCTATGCATAATGTGCTTCTTGCAGCAGAATTTCCCTAGTGTCTGTCTATGAGGCATCTAATTTGGAATACAAACTTGCCCTCCAAAAAAATTTTTCGCGAAAATATAGTCCTCGATTTTGAGAACTTTTGGAAATCGATGAAGAGAAACGTTATTCTAACTTAAAAAAAAACGTTAAAAGGAAATATTTTTTATTTCTAAAAATATGTTTAATGATCAGTTTTGATCGGGAAAGCCTTTGTATAAACGAAGGCTTTCCTGATAGTACTAAAAAAAGTACTAATTAAATAAGTAAAGCACTAAAAATAGCACTAAAAAAAAGTACTAAAGATAGCACTAAAACGCATATTTGCAGGCAAATATGCATTTTAGTGCTATCGAAACTAAAAAAATGTGCATTTACAAATGCACAAAATAATCCACACCCCTTTTATCTCGTCGGAAACATGGAAAAATGCATTGTTCAAAACTTTTTAAAGACGAAATTCCATTGCAATCGCTGATTCATTAATAATTAATGTAATTAATCATATTAATCATTAATCTAAATATTCGTGTAGTATCATAAATATATATCATAGAAAAGCAGTACGCGTTATGTAAAAGGAGTGTCGTAGATTTTTTTTATATTGGAAATAATTGCGTAAATTCTGGCAGTTGAGAAGTTTTTAATACGTTGATATTTATTTCGGCAACCACGTGCAACCTTCTTCAGAACCGAACTCCTGTGCTTATCTAAGTAACTTTTAATTTATTAAAAAAAAAATTAGCATCGCCAATTTCTTGTGGTTATTTTGCTATGTATAATTTCTAGGCGGTGTTTTGTCAAAACACCAGCGGCGGATCTACAATTCCGCCGCCTATAGGCGACATTTTTTTTTCGCTTGTAGGCTGATATAATTTCTCGCCGATAGGATTGCATATATTTTACGGTTTAACCTTAGCAAACATTGCCAGAGGCGTAACTGAGGTTTTGACGCCTTTGTCAAATTCTCAATTTGGCGCGACTAGCGATTTAAATTCGTCTTCTGGCAAGTATACGCGAATTTGGCGCCTTTTGAGGCAGCGCCCATGCCGCCTCTTCATTTGCCAATACCTAGTTACGCCTCTGAATATAACATCTAGACATAGATATAAAAGGTAAATAAAGACGACCAAATCTTTATTAAAAAGCACGAACGACCATAGTGTTCGTTAACAATAGATGTAACTTTACAATACAGTATAATAAAATGTCACTCAATCTATTTCAATAATGTAATAAGACAAAATTATACTCGCAGCAAAGCTAACTTGGTACACTGTTAAAACTACGGCAACCTATTCACTCCCGTGCAACTTGGCGCAAATTGGCGAAAAATGAGATAACCCTCAACATTATTAGGCTATTTATCGCCTAATTTGGAATGCAGAAAAACGCAGTCGCCAAAATTCCAGGCGCCAAACTTCCTGCCAAGCAAACGAAGTCCTCTGAGTGGTCAGTTATTTGAATGACATCAGCGCTAGTTATAATGATTCTTTTTCCTAAATTTAATAAATACCAGATTTTAATTACACAAATATGCCTATGTTTTATGTATTTGAGCATTATTTTAATGTTTTATGTACGAAATGTATCTTCTATTAACTCTGTTAACGTAAGAAAGGGCGAACTATATTGCACTGGCGAAATCGTACTGCTCTGTGCCTTATCAGTATATCACGTTAGCTTTGCCACGAGTATAGTAATTTCAATCAGTAAAAAATATTTCGTTTTTTATTACAAAAATATCAACACAGTTCTTAAAATTTTAAATAAAGTATGACAACATTGGGTGTATTCTTTGGTATAACATAGGCACTCAGAAATATTGCCATTTATATTTGTGTTTTGGATTTTTTTTAAGAAAATCAAATAAAGTAGACGTAATCAATAAATTGTACACAATAAGCCTCTCCCAACATTAAGCAATAACCATATGCATAATATATTTTATTACTAAGGAAATTCATGTAAAATCATAATTACATCCGTCGACACGAAAAGGGAGAAGTACAAAATTATGGTGCCATCTATCGACATAAAAAAGAAGTAAAATTATGCAGAAGTTTGGAAAAAGGGTTGTTCGTAATTTTCAAACAGAAGAACGTTTTCACTTAGATTATTTACTATGATTTTTCATTGCCCTTGCGTTATCATACTAACGCCCTTTCTCTCGAATGAACAGAATTCTAACGTTCTAGCCTAAACCCTTAAGGTTACCATAGGGCAGTGCAAATATATCTTGCACATGCATAGTTCACATGCATTTTCCTGCCAGATTTCGCCGAAAATATTTTTTGTGACGTCAGTACTAAAGCTGTTTTAATATGAAAATTATTCAAAAAATTATAATAGGAATTAGACGATGAAGGGGAAAAAATCTGAATTCCACAAAAGTGTTGAAAAACCTTAAAATTTTCAAAATCGCTGAAAAAACTCTAAAAATCGCGGAATTTCGCGGTGCGATAGCACTACCCGCTGATGACCTAGCGCTATTATTCACATGAGTCTGTGGCGGTGCTCTTGTCATTCTGAATATGAGTAAAGGTGCAGATATATGGTATTGATGAAATGCAAGAAAGTCCATAAGACACTCCGGGCTAAACGGAGGGACCCTGGTTCGAATCCAGGATGGGGAAAGCGTCTCTTTTTCTCCTAAAACAAAAAAGCTCTAGTTTGAGCTATTTATACGTGGGTGCTGAAAATTATTGTATAATAAATTCTCTCACGAAAACTCACAAAAATCTCGCCCCGGTGGCTTTGTGTGTTGGCCATTATTTGGCAATTGTGTTGTCCCTGAGAAGGATAACCTTACATTATTTATTTACTTACTCACCCAAACTCCTTTTATTTTCTATGGAGTGTTGGACTATTTTTAAAACCAGTGAAACAATTAGCACAAACTCCTTCATCTGTTAAGCTTGGGGACTGTTTTGTTGGACGATCATTGAATAAAATAACGGAGCAGAATATATTACCTTGGAAAATTACGAATCATCGTAACCGTTCACTTGACTATTTTTAAAAATGGAGGGATAATACCTTACAGGTATTGCCGATAAATTTTAATGGTAACCATTAGTACTTAATTAAGCACATACTCACTAAGAGTTATTTAAAAAAAGCACGTCCGCATTTATTACCGTTGAACACGACTCTTGGGGATATTTCCTCGTTGAAACACATTTGCTCTTCAATCTGTTCCCCAAATTTTTATAAAAAATCCCTTTGTCGTATAATTTTGTTTTTCGACAAATACATTTAAAATATCCCCAAAATTCCCTAATGGCTCTATCCTCGCTTCCAGTTATAAAATGAGGAGGGAGCGTAAGACAATGTAAACAGATGACTATTAAAGCGGGAATGGATAAAAAAAACTTTAATGTGCTCCAAGGCGGTTTTTTTTTTATCTTTTTCTGATTGAGAATTTTGTTTTTTCTTCACTTTCCCGCCATTTGTTTTATAAAGGATCGGCTGTGGTTTTTTACTGGATTAAATAAATTTAGTTTCACTGTTCAGGAAAAAAACTTCTGTGTATCAGTGAAAGGACTGATGAGTGAACGAAAAAAAATATTCTTTCATCATGTCATTTGTCAAAGATTAATAAACGTGTTTCTTGTATCAGTAAATGAGTATTTTTTCTCCAGAGATACGAGACTCGGAAAATGGATTTTATATATATGCTTTTATCAGTAGCTCTGTGGGTTATATATACGTTTTGATCAGTGTCTCTGTTGTGGATTTTGATTCCAAAACGCAAATACGTTCATGGAAGCGTAATTTATTTTTGAAAGTATCCTATGGCAATTTTAAGTGTTGCGAACAGTAGTGTAGCTAAAGAGGGGGGCAAAGGATGGCCGCCACAATTCGGGGGCGGCAATTAGCCTTTAAAAAACAATGACAGGCACAACAATTACGGCAATGACAGTCACTCGCCCCTGTCGCAAAATATCCAGCTACGCCACTGTTTGCGAAGACTATGCAAGAATATCATTGAGTTTTATGGACAAGCAGGTACGGATTTGATATCGACAGGTTTAGGAATGCAATTGACGCCAAAGTAACGACAGAGGCGTTTTAGAGTTTTATGTGTGCAAATGTTATTAAGATCTCATGAGTTCTTGGGTTCGAATCTGCGTTAAACTGAAAGTTATTTCTGTCTATCGCTAGAACTTCTCCCTCCAATGAGTCTTGTTAGTGATGATCAGTACAGTGACAGGGCACCCCCATTTCGAGTATCATGCATCTCGGTAACAGAAAGAAGCAGACTTAGAGGCTGGAGGAGTCCTCGTTGTAGACAGACAGACAGTGTATGTTACAGTAAAGTATGCCAATAATGATTATAATAATAAACATTTTATTCAGACAAGTGTCATGACATTACAATTGAATGATTCTGCTTTTCTCTGAGAAGTGAGAACATATAATAATTGACATAGTGCTGATTGCAGTGAAATAATTTGGGAAAAGGTATGAAAATTGACATAAAAATATGTTGTAATGACAATTATGGCAGTACAATTAGATATTGAGAAAAGATATTGTAATGCTAGACCTGCATAATAAATGCCATGAATGGAAGGTATGGCATGTGATGTGCATAATAATCGTAACCTTTTAATTTAAATTGCGTTATACAGAGTGCCCACAAAAAGTGTCCTTGATTTCAAATAGTTACAAAATAAAAAGTTATTTTAATATTATAAAAATTTTAGTGGCAACAGATACACAAAAATTAAACATTTTCTTTTATTTTCTGAAAAAAAGTTCTTACACTTCTGTAACAGCTACAAAGCGGTGCTTTTCAAGATGGCGTTCACCCCATAACAATGCAACTGGTGCATTCTGGAATTTTCTGAAACAGAAAGTGTTGCGACTGTTTAGCATGCTTTTAAACGCAAATTTAATATTTATCCGCCTACTGATAAGTCAATTTTGAAGTGCTACACAAACTTTAAAGACAAGGGATGCACCTGTGATCAGAGAAAGAGATATTCTTGCTGTCCATCCGTCTCTGAGGACGTTGTTGATCCCGTCAAGTCAGTTTTTTTGCATAGCCCAAAGAAAGTCTACGCGCACAGCTAGCCGAGAGTTACAGATCCCGAAAACCACGGTAAGTAAGATCTTACGGAAGCGTTTGGGTTTCACCCTTACACACTGCAGCTGATACAAAAGTTATACCCGCATTACTATGACAGTCGACTTGTATTTTGCGCTAATCTCAAGACGTTAATGGAAAAAGATTATACCTTCCTGTCAAAGATCGTTTTCAGTGATGAAGCGACCTTCCACTTAAATGGAAAGGTCAACCGGCACAATGTGCGAATATGGGGAAGCGAGAATTCACATCAGACCCTGGAGCTTGAACAGAATTCTCCAAAAATTAATGTGTTTCGTGCTATATATCAAAGCGGACTGTGTACGGCCCATTTTTCTTCCACAGAGGAACCCTAAATGGAGAATGTTACCTATACATTCTAAACATTTGGTTGGTGCCACAACTAGTTGCTGAGGGTGGTGACTACCTCTTTCAGCAAGATGGAGCACCACAACACTGGCATCTCGACATCCGTGAATTTCTGAACAATCATCTGCCAAACAGATTGATTGGCCGTGCTGGTGATGCAGTCGACGTGTTTTGTAAGTGGCCCCAAGATCATAGGCATAGCCAGGGGAAGGTTTTGGGGGGTTGTAACCCTCCCCATCGCAATGAAATTTTGTATATTTAACATAGGAATATATGAGTTGTAGTAACCTTTCATTTATGAACTTTCTGCCTACGCCACTGCCCAAGATCACCTGACTTATTTGTGATTTTTTTCCTTTGTGAGTACGTAAAAGGCAGAGTGTACCTACTTGCACTACCCACAACCCTTGGTGATTTGCAGGAATGCATCATTGCAGTTATAAACTCGATAATGTCGAATTTGCTGCAGACGTTGTGTAACGAGCTAGATTATTGCATTGACGTTTGCCGAGTTACTGTAGGAACACACATTAAGTGTTTATAACGTAGACAAACATATAAAAATGCTTTATTTTTGTATATCTGTTGCCACTAAAATTTTTAAAATATTCCAAGAATTTTTTATTTTATAACTATCTGAAATCAAGGACCCATTTTTGTGGGCACCCTGTATAATAAAAAATTAGATCCTAAATCTATTTATCGTATTAATGAATGACTTTCAGATAAGCAAACTCTTAGAGCACGTCAAGAAAGGGCGTATTATTACGTTTATATTCTTATTCTACTATATTCTATTATCTTCTTATTCCACTATATTCTATTATCTTCTTATTCTACTGTATTCTATTATCCTCTTATTCTACTCTATTCTATTATCTTCTTATTCTACTGTATTCTGTTGTCTTCTTATTCTACTATATTCTATTACTTACTTATTTCTATCTCATTTATGAATTGTTTTAACTTTTTTTTTTTAGCCGTGGGGGAAGGCCCACTATGTAAATTCGTCTACCCGGGAGTCCGCTACTTATATACAAATTATGTGTATTATTTCTCTATTTTAAATATTATATTTTTCTGAGACTATATGTGATACTAGATTTTTATAGAAAGTGCAGTTTTATTAAAATCTTAATTGTGGAAAATATAAAAATTGTGTTAATCCAACAATAAATATAAATCTCTACGGTTCAGATCTACCCATATTATTTATAAATACGGCAAGAAACAACCAATACGGACATTTTTCCTTCTTCCTTTGTATACCACTACTTTTGCAAGTTGAAAAACAATTGCAAGCATAAACCGAAAGCGTGTTCCCACAACTCGAATAATAGCAAATCAGTTTAAGTAATTTTATTCCCGTAGCCATAGAGCTGTATCATCGACAATCTTTCTCTACACGAAAACAATCTCAACACACTCAATCGCGAAACAAGGTGCTCGTTATCTATTGGCTTTTTGCAAGTGTAGTCGAATAGATGCTATTCTCTCTCTTTTCCGCCTCACTTTGGATGCTGGGGTCTTCGCAAACCCTTTGCGAAGCCCCGTTTCGATTCCGTGAAGAAGGGAGTGTTAAAAGCGTATCGCCTCTTATATTCTAAGTAACGTTTTTCGATGAATGCGTTCGTTAGGGTCTCGCCAGTTGACGGGGCTGCAGAAGTTGGTTATTCGAGAAAGTTTTGCAGACAGACGAATGAATAAATTCCAATATTTTTTTCTTTCTTTGCAAAAATTGCCTCGGGAAATTCATGGCTGTGCCATTGATTTTGAAAGTCATTAATTTCGACAAAAAGGAAATGCATGATTGCGAAGCAGTTTCAATGGATTTTTAAAAATTCGTATACTCCCAATTTCCATTTAAAAGTTTTATATTCAGTAGAACCTGTCTGAAGTGACCACCTTTGAGACTGGACTGCGATGGTCATCATAGACAGGTGGTCAATACACACGACAAACTTTGGTATAAATGTAACTAAGTCCCTACCAGTTCTCTCTCTCTCTTATAAAAAACTGGTCACTTTATGCAGGTGGTCAATTTATAAAGGTGATCACTTTACTGGATCCCACCTTATTTGCGGTGATTATAATTCTCCGTACAGGCGGTATGTTTACCGTATTCCTTCTTATATATCCTAACTATTTACACATAGAGTGTTTCTTCGTTCTTACTCCATTTTCAATACAGATGTGATGCAGAACGTGTTCTTAGAATAGCAACGTTCCAAGTCGTTCAGTAACCTACACACTGAGCGAGATTCTGCTCGTTTATGCTAGATACGCAAAATCATGCGTTCATTCGCTTAACGAATGCGATTTGGCGCCTGTATCTTAGAAGCTGCATTTCTCTGGTGCGAAGCCTATAATTCTGCTATTTGAAACTTACTGGCCAAGAGATAATTTTGTGCGCGAAGATGTGGAGATGTCGCAGCGATTTTGTGAACGTGCATGAAACGAAATTTTACTGTAACTTTTAAAACTATTATGAAGGCAAAAGTGCCTTCTACTTCTAAATCCAGAATCGTGTCCAATATTATTATTATTATTTTACTATTCAATACCTGTAGACGATGACAAATATGCTGTTATCAAGACACGAAAAACTTACAATTTTTAATATGTGAAAAAAAAAGAATATTAATCTTTTCGAAATCCAAAATGCGACTAAAAAACTTTTAAAGATAGGGTGTAAGGTTGCATTTAACTGCATATTCTATAAGAATATTATATATAATTGAGTATATTAATTTTAGAATAAATAGCCTTTAAAATAGTAATAATGAACATATTTAAAATACATGCTATAAGCAAAAGAATGCCCCAATTTTTCCAATAACTATTTTCGATTTAATAGGTATTAATTTATTATGACGTGTAACGAAATGCATTTCATCTGAAAACAAAAATTTAACTTTCGGTCTAACTTTTTTTCAGTGTAAATTCAGAAGTAACTTTCGTGAGATAAACCTATTTTCTCCCTTTCCCGCACACTTTTACCTAATAAGCAGTAATTTGCATATAAAAAGTTAAAACACTGGTAAAATAATAAATGAAAAAGATCTCTAAGCTTTCGGGCGCGTCAGCAGTAGTCCTTCGTCAGGGGTAATGTATCGGAATAGTTGCTCATAATCGTAATTCAATTTACATAATTCTATATTTCCTGGATTGTGAACTCTTCTAACTAGGGAGGGGGCAACCTCAAATTTCATCACAGCCCTTTATTCTTCTGTTATCATATAGCTATCTTCTATGATCATGGTTTTTTTAAATCGCATTGCAATTATCCTGCTATGCTTATATTGCTTGCTGCCGTATTATTATATTTTGCTGTAATCATAAAGCAGTTACATGTTATTTTCATATGAAAGTTATGTTAATTATCCTTCTATAACCGTACGATTATAGTCGTATAACGTCATACTGTATTCGTATAGCATGTGTGGAAACGCAATCAAAACGCAAACAAAAAGGATCCCCGCGCTATCGTTCAAATGTAGACAATTATCCGTTTTGAAAAATTGTTAAAATAATTAGGAATTAATTCCTCACAAGCGTATTTCTTCAACCCATAGACGTTTCTAACTACTTCTTCGATACTTACGACCCTTAAATAAGGGATCTAGAATGATGAAATTCTAGGAATGCTTGCTATTGTAAAGAAATTATTTTTTTTAGCCCAAAGGTAGAACTATTAAACCTTTAAACTGAAATTTACGGCACACACAGTTAAAAATAGTTTATTTAACTTTAAGCTTTTCGATGGAATATTACCATATAATATTACAAATATATACCAATATAATATTGCAAATGGCCTGCAAAAGGGTTGCTGGTATCTAACTGGAAGGAGACCCACACGCTGAACGTATGTGACGATGTGTGGAACCGGCCAGGCCAGTAACCTAGTGTCCTACCCCGCCTTCAAGTGGTGCAGGCTGAGCTTTCTATTTATGTGGCAAATTAATATTTGCTACACGGATAGAAAGGCGGAAGGGGAGGGCTAATTCACCAACCCGTTTAGCCAGCGTGGTGAAATTATGGCTAATTCCTCCATTATGTTGACACACCAGAAACCATGGCCCCTAGTCTCCAGGTGCTGGACTGCTCTTGATCAAAGCAAGAAAGAGTGTTTTTTGAAAAAAGTGAGTTTTTGTGAGAAAACTCATAAACAACTCACCCCGGTGGCTTTGTGTGTTGACCATTATTTGGCAATTGTTATTCCTGAGAAGGGTAATAATATCTTACATCCTTATATATATATATCAGCGGTCAGCGTGGCATGAAAGCAGGGGGTGCTAAGAATCACTGGAATGGCCCAGGCTGCCGTTTGTTATTGACCTTGGCAACGTATAATGGACGATCCCTTGCTTCTGAAGCAAAACTTCAAGAATTGGAAGAAGAACTTGACAAGATCAAATGGGACATTGTAGGACTCAGTGAAGTTAGAAGAAAAGGTGAAGAGTTGGTGGAACTTAAAAGTGGACATTTGTTTTATTATAGAGGAACGGAAACTGGAAGAACAAGTGGTGTTGGCTTCTTAATCAACAAAAGAATTAAAGACTACCTTCTTGAAGTCGAAAGCACGTCAGATCGAGCAGCGAGGCTCGTTGTTCAACTAACCCAGCGATACCAACTTCAGATAGTACAGGCATATGCACCAACATCAAGCCATACCGACGAGGAGGTTGAGGAATTCTATGAAGAAATCAAACAGCTACATACCAAGGGGAAACAACACATCAAGCTCATCATGGGAGATTTTAATGCAAGAATTGGACAACAGGAACAAGGAGAGACATCGGTTGGTAAATACGGATACGGGGAAAGGAATGAACGTGGCGATCAACTCATAGAATTTGCCGAAGCTGAAAATCTTAGCATCATGAATTCATTTTTTAAGAAGAAACCGCAAAGAAAATGGACATGGAAACACCCCAATGGAGGAACCAGCGAAATTGACTATATACTGGCAAACAAGAAATCAATTATTGAAGATTGCAGCGTACTGAACAGATTTAATACTGGAAGTGATCATCGAATGGTGAGATGTAAAATGCACTTAAATACTAAACTAGAAAGGCAGAAGCTCATTAGGAAACAAGTATGTAAGAGGGTGGATTTAAAGAAATTAAAAGAAAATACCGAGGCATTCAAGTTGGAATTAAAAAATCGCTTTTCTGCACTGGAAGGACTTATTGAAGAAGTTGACATCTCAGAAGCAAATGAAAACATTGTTAAGACAATAATTGAAACTGCTGGGGAAATTGGTGGTGTAATATGTAAAAAGCAGAATAGCAAATTATCTGAGAAGACGAAACAACTCATGAAAAGGCGAAGACTTATGAAGGTGGACAATCAAAATACCAGTCGCAAGATCGAGTATGTAGAACTTTGCAAAACTTTGCGCAAAAACATGAAAGAAGATATAAGAAAATTCAATTGTGAGTTAGTAAGGAAGGCCATTGAAAGCAACAAGAGCCTTAGGGTTGTTAAAGGGAGTTTGTCTATTGGGAAGAAACACATCATTGCATTAAAAGGAGAGGATGGCACTGTAACAAGAAATAGGGAAGAAATACTTAGAAGAGTTGAAGAATTCTACAGAAAGCTGTATGAGGGAAACAGTGGATTAAACGAAGACTCTGAGATAGTCGAAGGAACAGCTCCTAAAATCTTAAAAGAAGAAGTAGCATTTGCAATAAAAAGTATGAAGAAAGGAAGATCCCCTGGCGATGATGGCATTACATTAGATATCTTAAAAGAAGCTGGAGAACATGTAGAAGACATACTCGCAAAATTCTTTACCAAATGCCTCAACAGTGGTAACATACCAAACCAATGGGATTCTGCAACAGTAATTCTTTTGCATAAAAAAGGTGATAAAGAGGATTTGAAAAATTACCGACCAATTAGCTTGTTACCTGCTATTTATAAAATCTTCACAAAAGTTCTAACACATCGCCTGCAGAAAAAATTAGATGCAGCTCAACCAAGAGAACAAGCTGGATTTCGAAGTGGATTCAGTACAGTGGACCATATTCAAGTATTAAGAGAATTAATTGAAAGAACACATGAATATGAACTTCCATTGTGTGTGGCATTTATTGACTATGAGAAGGCCTTTGACTCTATTAAAACATCAGCAGTCATCAACTCTTTAAGATCAGCAGACATCGAGGATGTGTACATTGACATGGTGAAATGTGTGTATAAAAATGCAAGTGCAAAATTTCGGTTACATAAAGATACCAAAACTATCAAAATTGGTAAAGGTGTGAGGCAGGGAGATACCATTTTCAAGCACTTTTTGAGATGCCCTTTGAACGATTTTCAGCTGATATTGAAATTGAATAATGACAAGGGAATAAAAATAAATGGTGAATATTTAAATCATTTGCGGTTTGCTGATGACATTGTTATTTTTTCAACGAACCCATCAGAACTCCAAGACATGGTACAGGAGCTCTCAACTAGAAGTAAAGAAGTTGGACTGAAGATGAACCTACAAAAAACTAAGATCATGTTCAATAATTTCGTAGAGGAAACAAAAATACAAGTTGACAACACTGAGCCAGAAATTGCTGATTCATATATTTACCTTGATCGACTGATTTAAATGGAAAGCAACTTTATGAAAGAACTCAACAGACATGTTAAACTTGGTTGGAGTGTATTCGGACCAAACAGTTTTATCCTGAAGGGGAAATTGCCTTTATGTTTTAAAGAAAAAGTCTTCAACCAGTGTATATTGCCCATCCTCTCTTATGGATCAGAGACATGGAGTCTAACAGTTGGAGCAATACGAAAGTTACAGA
This sequence comes from Dysdera silvatica, assembly GCA_006491805.2. Lineage (NCBI taxonomy): Eukaryota > Metazoa > Arthropoda > Arachnida > Araneae > Dysderidae > Dysdera > Dysdera silvatica. The sequence continues at coordinate 149,958,760 of QLNU02014176.1, forward strand.
CAACGCAAAGGAGCATGGAGAGGTGCATGCTTGGAATAACTAGGAGAGATCGAAAAAGAAACACTTGGGTGAGAGAGCAAACTAGAGTAGAGGACATCATTGTTAAAGTAAAAGGGCTGAAATGGCGATGGGCTGGGCATATTGCAAGAAGAACTGATCAACGATGGACAACAGAAATTCTGAACTGGATTCCAAGAGACCACCGAAGACCTAGAAAACGTCCTCAAACTAGATGGGTGGATGAAATAAGAAAACAGGTTGGGGTGACGTGGAAGCGAATTGCTCAGGATAGACTTGTGTGGAAAGCATTTGGAGAGACCTTCATCCAGCAGTGGATAGATAATGGTTGAATATGATGATGATGATATATATATATATATATATGTGTGTGTGTGTGTGTGTGTGTGTGTGTGTGTGTGTAAAGAGCAGCAGATTATTAACTTATGCTTCGACACCGGAACAGGTTTTTAACTTTTTATTTCCAACTGGAATATAATTTAAAACTTGTGATATATATTATTAGAAAATGCAATTGATTTGATTTGATTACATTTCACTCATTAATTTCATTTCCAGTTGCGTTTGGGTGGAAGTAAATATGATCAACAAATACACTTTAAATAAACGAAAACTATTCAAACACAAGAATACTATTTGGAATTAATCCAAAATTATTCTCGAACAGTAACAAAAAACTTAATATTTCATTGCTATTTGAATAATTATTTATTAATCAATATTTTATTTTTAGATTTTCTTGTCACGTTGTAATTTGCATGTCACATTTGCGATATTTTCCTCAGGCAATACTAATAAACTTTATAATATATGCAACAATCATTATTTTAATATCAAAAACCTGTTCTTCATTTCCGTCGGTTGTGGATTATTCTTCTACGATGTCGAACAAAACTGGGTGTATAGAGTTATTGAACAAACCTGAAAAGTAAAACATGATATAAAGAATGTCTTCATACAAATCCCATCAATGAACAGTTTACTATAAGCTCAAAAAATTTACTCTTACCGAATATTTTCCCATATTAAGAAGTTCTTCAGCGCTGAACTAAACGGGAAATTAATATTTTCACTGAACAAATCATTATAATATCCTTGACAATTTACTATACAAACATTTTGTAACTTTTTTGTTAAAAATAAGTATTTACATTTTACCATAGTTTCAAAGTAACTTTTGCTTTGATTTGCTGATTTAACAATAGCCTGAATATCTTTAGATGTCTGACTTACTCTTGAAGTAGTCAATCAACTCACAAACTCTCTGGACTTTATTTCCTTGTTTTCGATACTATGACACTACTTATTGATTACTAATACATCGCATTCACAATATACATAACACGTCGCACCCGCTCTACAGTAGGAAGTTTATTTAGTTTTCAAGTTTTTCGTTTAGTTTAATTTTTTCAGTTTTTATTCGTTTCTATATATAAAATTCTGCTCCCGGTACAGATGTGATTGTGATATTTTGTCAGTATAAATAAAAATTCAATCGGCTTGGGTGTTATCACGAAATCTCTTTATGCACACTTTTAATAGAACTTAATACCGCGGAGTATGCATCATATATCTCAATGCATCACATTACGTAAAAGGCCGATGGGAGGCCTGAAGGTCTGTTCCTTCTAATCTAACACGTAACCAAGGGTCGATGCTTTCCTCTTCACTTGCAAGCTCTTTCCACACTCTCCTTCTAAAATCCCCTTCACCATAACTTATATATATGTGACACCTTAATATTCTTCTATTACTGCATATATATATATATATATATATATATATACATGCACAACCCTCATGACGACGTTGCTTACATTACGCATGACATTCCTACTTTGTTATTAAGAAATTAGGGCGAAACCTATGTATACACTGATTCCCAAATTTCAAGGGTAATTTACAAAAGCGTACACATGATTCATGGCACCTCTGAGAATGTTTATGAGATATTGAGCTTACCTACACATTTTCAACTACTCTTTAGCCTGAAACTAGCACGCATTTTACAGATGAGGAAAGGAACGGTCCAAAGCAACTTATTCTACGTAGAATTGTGGAGGGCTAATACGATGTATAATCGCATATGCATCTCTACAGCTCTCACCAGTATTTCTTGTGCTGTTGATGGCTCTACTGATCCGTTATTATAATAATTGGTAAGTTTAAAACTTACTTTTACTATATATTATTGCACATAAGCAAAATATAGTAAAAGTAAGTTTTAAACTTATCAATTATTATTATCGTAACGGGTCAGTAGAGCCATCAACAGCACAAGAAATACTGGTGCGAGCTGTGGAGATGCATATGCGATTATACATCGTATTAACCCTTAATAAATAATTCGAGTTCCTCTCAACGAAAATAGTTCATTTATATCTGATTTTATGGATTTTTCCATGTGCTATCTTTATTTTTTTATGAAGAATCCTGTAGAAATATGCGTGTAATATAGCGTGTCAAAAAATACAAAAAGCACTTTCCTCTCTTATTTCAAATTGTACCCTATATATTTTTTACTTAAGAAAGCTTATCTAATTATGATTCTAACAAGATAAAAATGGATTTTCTAAGTTAAATAGAACAGAAGATATTGCCAGTTAAACTTTCACATATCCGTCAATTTTCTTGTGGGTTAATAACAATTACATTATTAAGCATTGTAACCATTGCCACTAAAAATTTGTGGTTCCTTCAGAAGACAATAATACAAGAAAAGAAGTATATTACAATTCCGTTCCCTGACAGTGGCAATAAGCCGAGCTGAGGGCAATGCCCTATACAATTGTATAATAATGTATATAATTATAATACAATTCTCACCAGCAGAGGCATTGACAGACTCTACTATTTTTACCATTTGCTAGATTGATCAATTTAACGAAAATTGTAAATCATCTCATGTAAATAATTGTATACGTCTGAATAAAGTCTTATGTTATTTTGACCTTCCTTTGTAAACAAACAAAAAAACTAAAAACAATAGGAGGTGCAATATTAATCGAAATCCACTTATTGTAAAGAAGTGTAAGTCAAAATCTCTTTAGGAACATTTTTCTAATTCCATGTGTTTTTTAAGTTTTCATTCCTTGATACTTTTCATGAACTATGCAGAAATTATTCGAAACAGAAATTTCACACACAACAAACTATTTTATAAAAGTCCGAATGAAAATTTTCATGAATATTTTTAAACAAATTCAACCATCCATATGAAAATAAAATTATGACTGCCCATATATATATATATATAATATCAAATTAATATCGAAACATACTACAATATTGCTATCCGCTTTTCTTTGTAGAATGCAGGCGGACAGCTGAAAAATAGAAAATATAATATAAAAAACTATTTCGTGAATTTAAAAAAAAACCTCTTTAATGAAATATTAACTACTAATATATATATATATATCATCATCATATTCAACCATTATCTATCCACTGATGGATGAAGTCTCTCCAAATGCTTTCCACACAAGTCTATCCTGGGCCATTCGTTTCCACGTCAGCCAAACCTCTTTTCTTATTTCATCCACCCATCTAGTTTGAGGACGTTTTCTAGGTCTTCGGTGGTCTCTTGGAATCCAGTTCAGAATTTCTGTTGTCCATCGTTGATCAGTTCTTCTTGCAATATGCCCAGCCCATCGCCATTTCAGCCCTTTTACTTTAACAATGATGTCCTCTACTCTAGTTTGCTCTCTCACCCAAGTGTTTCTTTTTCGATCTCTCCTAGTTATTCCAAGCATGCACCTCTCCATGCTCCTTTGCGTTGTCTGTAACTTTCGTATTGCTCCAACTGTTAGACTCCATGTCTCTGATCCATAAGAGAGGACTGGCAATACACACTGGTTGAAGACCTTTCTTTTTAGACACAAAGGCAATTTCCCCTTCAGGATAAAACTGTTTCTTCCAAATGCACTCCAGCCAAGTTTAATACGTCTGTTGAGTTCTTTCATAATGTTGCCATCCATTGAAATCAGCTGGCCAAGGTAAATATATGAATCAGCAATTTCTAGCTCAATGTTGTCAACTTGTATTTTTGTTTCCTCTACAAAATTATTGAACATGATCTTAGTTTTTTGTAGGTTCATCTTGAGTCCAACTTCTTCACTTCTAGTTGAGAGCTCTTGTACCATGTCTTGGAGTTCTAATGGGTCCGTTGAAAAAATAACAATGTCATCAGCAAACCGCAGATGATTTAAATATTCACCATTTATTTTTATTCCCTTGTTATTCCAATTTATCAGCTGAAAAATCATCTGTAAAGCTGAAGTAAAAAGTTTTGGAGAAATGGTATCTCCCTGCCTCACCCCTTTGCCAAGTTTGATAGTTTTGGTATCTTTATGTAACCGAAATTTTGCACTTGCATTTTTATACACACGTTTCACCATGTCAATGTACACATCCTCAATGTCTGTTGATCTTAAAGAGTTGATGACTGCTGATGTTTTTATAGAGTCAAAGGCCTTCTCATAGTCAATAAATGCAACACACAATGGAAGTTCATATTCATGTGTTCTTTCAATTAATTCTCTTAATACTTGAATATGGTCCACTGTACTGAATCCACTTCGAAATCCAGCTTGTTCTCTTGGTTGAGCTGCATCTAATTTTTTCTGCAGGCGATGTGTTAGCACTTTTGTGAAGATTTTATAAATAGCAGGTAACAAGCTAATTGGTCGGTAATTTTTTAAATCCTCTTTATCACCTTTTTTATGCAAAAGAATTACTGTTGCAGAATCCCATTGGTTTGGTATGTTACCGCTGTTAAGACATTTGGTAAAGAATTTTGCAAGTATGTCTTCTACATATTCTCCAGCTTCTTTTAGGATATCTAATGTAATACCATCATCACCAGGGGCTCTTCCTTTCTTCATATTTTTTATTGCAAATGAAACTTCTTCTTTTAAGATTTTAGGAGCTGTTCCTTCGACTATTTCAATGTCTTCGTTTAATCCACTGTTACTTTCATATAGTTTTTTGTAGAATTCTTCAACTCTTCTAAGTATTTCTTCCCTATTTCTTGTTACGGTGCCATCCTCTCCTTTTAATGCAATGATGTGTTTCTTCCCAACAGATAAACTTCCTTTAACAACCCTAAGGCTCTTGTTATTTTCAATGGCTTTCCTTACTAGCTCACAGTTGAATTTTCTTATGTCTTCTTTCATGCTTTTGCGCAGAGTTTTACAAAGTTCTATGTACTCAATCCTGGAACTGGTATTTCGATTGTCCACCTTCATATCTCTTCGCCTTTTCATGAGCTGTTTCGTCTTCTCAGATAATTTGCTATTGTGCTTTTTACAGGTTACACCACCAATTTCCCCAGCAGTTTCAACTATTGTCTTAACAATGTTTTCATTTGCTTCTGAGATATCACTTTCATCAATAAGTCCTTCCAGTGCAGAAAAGCGATTTTTTAATTCCAACTTGAATGCCTCGGTATTTACTTTCAGTTTCATTAGATCCACCCTCTTACTTACTTGTTTCCTAATGAGCTTCTGTCGTTCTAATTTAGTATTTAAGTGCACTTTACATCTCACCATTCGATGATCACTTCCAGTATTAAATCTGTTCAGTACACTGCAATCTTCAATAATTGATTTCTTGTTTGCCAGGATATAGTCAATTTCACTAGTTCCCCCATTTGGGTGTTTCCATGTCCATTTTCTTTGCGGTTTCTTCTTAAAAAATGAATTCATGATGCTAAGGTTTTCAGCTTCTGCAAATTCGATGAGTTGATCGCCACGTTCATTCCTTTCCCCATATCCGTATTTACCAACCGATGTCTCTCCTTGTTCCTGTTGTCCAATTCTTGCATTGAAATCCCCCATGATGAGCTTGATATGTTGTTTCCCTTTGGTGTGTAACTCTTTGATTTCTTCATAAAATTCTTCAACCTCTTCGTCGGTATGGCTTGATGTTGGTGCATATACCTGTACTATTTGAAGTTGGTATCGCTGGGTTAGTTGAACAACAAGCCTCGCTGCTCGATCTGATGTACTTTCAACTTCCAGAAGACAGTCTTTAATTCTTTTGTTGATTAAGAAGCCAACACCACTTGTTCTTCCAGTTTCCGTTCCTCTATAGTAAAACAAATGTCCGCTTTTCAGTTCCACCAACTCTTCACCTTTTCTTCTAATTTCACTGAGTCCTACAATGTCCCATTTGATCTTGTCTAGTTCCTCTTCCAATTCCTGAAGTTTTGCTTCAGAAGCAAGGGATCGTCCATTAAACGTAGCCAAGGTCAATAACAAACGGCAGCCTGGGCCATTCCAGTGATTCTTAGCACCCCCTGCTTTCATGCCACACTGACCGCTGCCTTGATCAGGAGCACTCCAGCACCTGGAGACTAGGGGCCATGGTTTCTGGTGTGTCAACATAATGGAGGAATTAGCCATAATTTCACCACGCTGGCTAGACGGGTTGGTGAATTAGCCCTCCCCTTCCGCCTTTCTATCCGTGCAGCAAATATTAATTTGCCTCATAAATAGAAAGCCCAGCCTGCACCACTTGAAGGCGGGGTAGGACACTAGGTTACTGGCCTGGCCGGTTCCACACATCGTCACATACGTTCAGCGTGTGGGTCTCCTTCCAGTTAGATACCAGCAACCCTTTTGCAGGCCATATATATATATATATAAACAGATTCTCGACGTTTTCATAAATTAATCTTCGTTTCGGAGGATCATGATTTTTATCACACTAGAAAATAAGGAAAGTAGTTCATGATTTTAAAATTGCAAAGGAATTTATTGTTCCAAGGTAGCAATATATTAATTTAGAAAAGTAATTTGAACGCATAATAATTAAAAGAGCTCTCTGTTTATTGGCTAATGAAAAATTGACAACATCGATAAGGTCAGTTTCTGTTATTGTTTATGGCATTGCGGTAAGTTTAAAAGAAAACAAAGTTTTAGTGAAGCCTTGGTCTAACTGTCTCACTTCATGTGTGGCAATGAAATGAAAATGTAAGAAACCTTTTTAAATATTATTTTTGAAACCTAGAGAAGAAATGTTTATATTTGAAACAATTATCTTTCAGAAATAACTATTTGAAAATACCATGCCAAGTAGCAAACTGTTATATATATTTTTTTTTTGCTTCTTTGTATCTCTGTTAATTTTTCGATTCTAATCAATTAATTATAAGTTTATTATGACATTATTAACTGTATTTATTAATTTACTAAATAAAGTTAATTTTATGTTAATTTTTCAAAAAAACATTGAAATAACGTGTGGCAAAAAATTATAATGCGCACAAGGAAAATTAAATAACATGCATTGAATAGTATAATACATTCATAAACACTAATAATAAAGCACTGAAAAATTTTCGGACGAACGATTTTTACATGGCACAGAAAATATGTCAAATAAATATAATAATAAAGTATTGAAAGGTATAAATGCGAAAGGTATTTTAGAGGTAAATACATTCACGAAGGCTTTCACGGCGTCTATTAATATACATTATAGAGCTTTTTGTGATGTTCCGCCGCGTCTGTTTATTAAAAACACTTAACGTTTCACTCCGTGTTATGCTGAGCATCCCCAGAAGCAACAACCGACCAAGTTTCCCTCTGGAAAAATTTGAAACCTTCGCTTGGTTGCTCGGCAGAGAATGAATTATTAAAAATATGAGGCTTATTTTATAATGTCCTTTCTC
>QLNU02014176.1:149973472-149988452 GCA_006491805.2 Dysdera silvatica
AAACAACAAACTAACGTAGTTAAAAATGTTTAATTACACTGTTCATAGCTATTTCGGTGGCTAATCCACCACCATCTTCAGAACAGTTATGACTGTTTACATACGTGAGCGTGAAGCATTGCCAACGCCGTGATCACAAAACAGCGACCTAAGAGATATTTACAGGTTGTACGTTAGGGGTGGCGTCTCTTGCGGTAGAACTAAGCAAATTTTTCCAAATAGGTGAAAGGGCGTTAAAAGGGAGCTGATCATTCACGGAATTAGCTGTATTTGTAAGGATGTGATAAGCTTCGAAGGAGTTGAGGTCAAAAGTTGAAGAGAGTTTTTAAATTATCTGTGCTTTGGAAAAAAGACATTTGTGGCCAGCTTCCCAAGAACGTTACACTAGCGCGGATTTATGGCATTCTTGTTTTCAAACATACGCCTCATGCCCTTTTAATCGAAAACGTAAGACCCGACATGTTTGGCCGATGTATATCATGTCACACTGACGCGGGACAGAGTAAATTTACCAATTATCATTGTCCGGAATGCTATCTTTCAATTTTGAAAAACTCAACTTATTGACTGGGGTAAAAACCACACGGGAATTGAATTTATGTAGGATGGCGGATATTTTAGATGAGATTTTCGGAACTTAGGGGATGCACACAGTATTGATAATGGGAGAAGAGCTGTTGGAGAGAGTGGTGGCCAGTTTAGGTCTATTTAGTTTAGAAAAGATCTTGTTGACAACGGACGGGTCGTAACCATGATCCTACGCAATGTTCCGCATTGTATTGAGTTCAATATCCAAGGCTTGCCTAGTAGAATTAAATTTTGTCTCACGGGAGATAAGCCAATAAAATGAACTCATTTTTTGTCATTGTGGATGCGCAGATAGTGAGTGCGGTGGGAGAGACACAGCGAATCGTTTCCTGTATACACTGGTTTGGAAAGCAGACGGGGTTCTTGTGACGTAGACATCCAAAAACGGCAATGAGCTATTGACTTCTTCTACGAAAGTAAACCAGATATGTGGATCGATTGAATTCAGTATATCAATGATATACGGAAGATCGGAGTCATCATCAGGAAGGATTGCAAAAGTGTCGTCCACATATCTTGTCCAAATCTAGCCACCGAAATAGCTATGAACAGTGTAACTAACCATTTTTAACTGCGATTATTTGTTGTTGTTTACTCGCTCTTTCATAACTTTACGCAGTGTGTGGCAACAACTCAAGTTTTAAATTTGTGTTTGAATTTTTATCCCTAGCCTGCCGCCCCTTCCCGGTAAAAACAAAATATATGCGTGTCATGAAATGTTTCTGAAAACCGGTTTCCTTCCAACTTTTCCCGCGCTTTAATGAAATTGCGGGAAGGAAACGCTCTTGTTTTTATGAGAACCTAAGCACCTTGTCCGTTCTCATGTCAAAGTAATTATTTTTAAAGATACTTTCCGCTATATAAATAACAACTCAAAGTAATTTTAAAATTTATTTAAAGTTTATTTCCGTGGTGAAGGGATGTAAAGGAATGGTTTAGATCAGTGGTTCTCAATTAGTTTACATCGCGGGCCACTTCGGATCTTTTTCCGGATTGCGGGCCACAAGATATGAAGACGACACGCTATATAGACATTTGGGGGGGGGGGCTAAGGAGTTTATCCCCACTAGAAATTTTCTGGACACCTCCGATTTAATGAAATGGCATTGTGGTAACACTTTTAACTCCCTTCAGAAAAAATTAACCATAGAAGAAAATTAGCCCCCCCCACCCCGGAAAAATTTTCAGTCATTTATCTTCTTTAGCCGGGCTATTTTTACGGTTCGCGGGTCGGATCTGACCCGCCTATTAGGAATCACTGGCTTAGAGCAAAAGGTGAACAATACAAGTTTGCCAAATCGTTTACTTGTTCAATGACCAGATCAGTGAATGATACGGTCATGAACGAGAATACTCGTTCGGTGTTTCTGTCATTGCGCAATTTGGTACACTGACAGGGCACAATATATACGACTCGTGAAAGTTCGCACGTCGGCTAATAGTGGACTACAGAAAATTAGTTTAATTTTAAATGGTTATTATTAGTTTAATTTTAAATGGTTGAAAAAAGTAATAGTGGGCTGATTTTTTTGAACGGAAAATGCAATAACTATTGGCGACAAACAATTCTCCTTATAGCTGATGATGTGGTAATATTAAATGATAAATTACTCCAAAGAAATTAATTATTTCCCTTCATTAAAGAGCATTGTTTTATTGATCTTTCATTACTTTTTAAACTTGCAGGTCATTTTAAACGATCTGCAAAGTTGAAAAGTAATGAAATAAGACGTGCTTTTTAGCGGGTTTCAATAGATATTGAACCCGCTATTGCTTTTGGCTTTCCTGTCTGCCTGTCTATACGCAATGAAAAGGACAAGGCAAAGGTCTTCCGTAAATGCAATAATGATGGCTATTGTTAACGTTGAAAACCTACCGAGTTACTTGAGAATTAGAGAGTTGCGGATTAGGGAGTTGGAGGATTCGAGAGTTGGAGGGTTCGAGAGTTGGAGATTCGTGAGTTAGTGGGCTTCGAGAGTTGCGGATTAATGTTAATTGAAACCCGCTAAATTTAAATATCGACCTTCGGCGGTTTTTTTTCACTTTCTTTCTTTCTTTTTTTTTTTTTTGAGCTAATGACGTATAACGTTAGTCTGACATTACTATTAATCGTGCAAAGTATGTTAACACAAAACATGTAAACATAGATTCCATAACCATATTAGTGTTTTCATTCATGATTACCTTGAAAGCTTCAGCATGCAATATTTCCAAGCGGTTGTAGTTGAGGTTCAGAGAGACCAAAGATGCCAAACCCCTCATGGCATAGCTTGGTACTTTTTCTAGGGAGTTTTGCGCTAAATCTAGGGACTCCAGACGGTCAGCAATGGAGTCAAACGCATTGCTGTCCACAGATGTTAAATTGCTATGTAGAGCAATTAAATGGCGAACGTCTAATCCCACCAACAAGTGAGATGGCATTGCCCCCAAAGGATTGTTTCTGAAAAGAAAAAAAAGAGGCGTTATAAACAAATTAAAAAATAAGACGTACGGTAAGACTACAGTCCCTAGAATTCTAAGTTGACGCATCAGCCGCCATTTTGTTGTAGAATTCCGGTTTCATTTACCTCAGCAATAAAGGTTTTCCACATTGGCGCAATGATCGCTGTTTTGGCAAAAAATAAGTAGCAATCCGCCGATTGTAAACATTGGCGCAACTTTTAAAATGTCGCCAATAAATACAATTGTCAACCATAACTTAGGCGTCAAAATGGCGGATGCGCCAGCTCCCTTTTTTAGGAGCGTTTTTAGCCTGTATTTAACTACAATAATGACTAACTATAAGAGTGTAAAGCGGATCTTACACGATCAACAATGGCGTCTTCCTGTAATGTCATTACCTCAAGAAGTCTTGCCTCATTACTATCGTCACTTTCCAACTTTACAGGTGATCTGAAATCGTCTGTAAGGTTGAAAAGTAACGAAAAAGTAATGAAGCAAGGCTTGTTTGGAGGTAATGGTGTTACAGACAAGTCATGGTCAGCAGGGCCCCCGCTAACCATAACGGTCTGATTGATTGACTTTTTTTTTTTCATTTTTGGGCAAAGGGGGGGTTTGGGAAATGTGTCCGCCGAAGACGACACTTTAATCCCAGACAGGACGCTCAAACGGCGCAACCAACCGCCAAGACTGGTTGGGGGAAGGGGGCATTTGAGAGTCGACCATGCACAGCACACAGAGATGCACACTCGCATGGATGTCGTTGTTTAACGTAAACCAAATGCCAGCATGGCCGCCACAGAGAGCGTCCCCAGTCGTTGGACCGGAAACAGAGTCTGGGTCACTGCCTGTACGAGGACTGAACCATAACGGCTCCGGTACCGATTTTCTCAACGGGCCCTCTGATAAAAACATATTCAACATCGTGGGCCCCCTACGAGTCCGGGAAAATAATAAAAAAATCCATCGCGGGGCCCCTAAAATCCCCGGTCCTGAGGCACCCGTATCCTCCCTAAACAGTGGCCTTGATTGTCAGTGTTCGGCAAATCGTAGCGAGTCTTACTCTTCCTCTTAAATAAGAAAACCTAGGAACCTAGTAAGAAAAGATCGACAACTGCAAAAATCTAGTTGCCAGTGCGTTCCGGAGTTGTGGAGCCGTGGACATCGTTATTAATCGTATAAGGCTCGCCTAAGGGGAAACAGTGCTACATTTTGCAGAAGCGTTGCAACTGTGCATTCGGATCTCAAATGAAACGCTGTGTAAACCAGAATTTCACGGTATTATTGCTGTTGTTAATTGCTAATAGAAAGATTGCGTATTCCCGAGGAAGAGTTGGACGAAGTCCAAAATGAAGTGGAGAGTGAATGGGACTTCATACATTATAACCTTAACGGAAGGCGTATGGAGCCTTCTGTCATTGGGTGATTGAATGTTAACTACACAATTAACTAAGAATAGCAACATTGCGTGATTCGTACTTATGAAGCGCCGTCATTTTTAAAACCTGATCCAAGTCTGACAGGAGCACGGAATTATGTCAGGTTTTGAAAGTGACAGCCACTGCCGTCGAAACGATTATCAACTGTTTGTATTAAATTTAACTGTGCTTGTTTTTTATTATTAATCCTGAATATCTGATATTTAAAAACGATCTTTTTTCCATCTTAACCATGACTGTATGGAAATTATAGTACAACAACTCGCAAAAATAAAAGAATTTGCGGAAACCTGGTTGGGTACAAACCCACGTCTCTTCTTTGCTAGAGAAATGTTCTAATCACTAAGGTGACCTGTGATTCCTCTTACGAGGTGTGATCAAAAAATGTCGGGACTGGTGCTTCTAAAAAAAAAAAAATAAACCACCTACAGTAATTGCAGATTTGGCATTTAATCTCCTTCGAAGTAGTTCCCTTCTGAAATCACATACACACTACATCTAGCGTCTTTCCCATTCTCATTTTCTGGGATAGCGAGAAGCTCCCTCGTCGCATTCTGTTGGATTTCCTCCACATCCTGAAATTTTCTTCCTTTTACGCCGGACCTTATTTTTAAAAGGAGGAAAAGTCGCAGGGGGGCCATATTTGGAGAATACGATGGATGTCGGATTTAGAAAATGATGCTTGACCAAAAATTCCTGTGCAAGCTGCGCTGAATGAGCAGATGAGTTGTCATGGTGGATTTGCCACTCACCGGACGTATGCATCTCTGGCTCTGTTCGACAAATGGAACTTTTTAAACGTCTTAGATTTTTACGGTAGTACTCTTCGTTTACTGCCCGGCCATGAGAAGCATACTCGTGATGAACGTCGCCCTTGTAATCGAAGAAAACGATCAGCAGTGTCTTCACATTGCTCCGACTCATTCGTGCTTTCTTCGCTCTCGGAGAGCCATCTTGGGAACATTTGAACCACTCATAAACACGAGCGACTAAAACCTCACTTGCAGCGCTGCCCTCATTGGTTGAAAACGCATTTGCTTGACGTCATCGATTTTTCTAGGGTTGTAACAGAATACGGCGATTCCATTCCTTTCTCGCCAATGCACTTGACTACCTGTGTGAAAATTGAAGTTAATGGATTCTCATGAATGTTTTCCGTGTGATTTTTGTGATAAAACGTTTTCTAAACGTTATTACATGTATAAGCATTGTAGAAGAGTTCATAGCATTGAGCCTGAGACGAAAAATACTCTGAAATGCCCTATTGATGCCTGTGAAAACATCAAAATTACGATGAACTGAGACGAACTGAGACGCTTACCAGGTGTGTGTGTGTTGTGGGGGGGATTGAAATGGCCAAAATATTGCTTACGTAATACTTGAACACTTCCATATATTGTTTTATATATTTAGTATTAAATATATTAATAAAATACATCAAAACATTTACGAATTTTAATGCCCCGTGTAACTTTCAGCCCTAATGTAATAAGCGTCTAGCTACGGGCTTGAGAGTCACGTATATTAATACAGAGGGTATTAACATAAATACAAAAGAAAACCCTATATATACAAATAAAATTAATTGTATTTCATTATAAAAAAAAAGGATTAATAATATTTTAAAGTATAGTGTAAATGCTGCAAAAATTTACTAAGCTAATTTTTAAATATTTCGTCTCTACGCAGAAAAGTGCAGTAAACTCTCGATTAACCGCGGTAATAAATGGCACCAATACCGTGAATAATCGAATTTGCAGATAATCCGAATAATAGAAATATTTAAAATATTGAGTTTTTGATGCCATTAAATTTTGATTTTCACGCCAATGGCCACGTTAAAAAAGCAATCAGTAGCCAATTACGGCAAAATACTGCAGAAAATGGGATCATGACGTCATAAGAGCTTTGACCAATGAGAGCCGCACCGCAAGTGAGGTTTTAGTCACTCATCTCATAAACCCTTGTGCGGCTCATACTCTTTTCCCATAAACTTTCTTCAACTTTGAATGGGTCTCAGCACAGGTGGTGCCAAGCTTTTGGCAAAATTTGATTCAGATTCTTTGTTCAACTTTCTGACATAATGAATGAGACAACAAAGTATGACATTTGTTCAAAGATCTACTGTAAAGAAGTGGTGGGAGCTATGACGTTGTGACTTCCGGCGCATGCGTGGCACGGAGCGTCGTCACTCGGCGTGTATTTTCTTTAAGCGTAGGGCACCAGTCTCTATGCTTTTTGATCACACCTCGTATTTAGGCTTCTCACTGTGAACTGGCTATCCTCGGAAAATGGGCTGTACTGTAACTGCGATTTAATCATCAATCGAGAGCAATTTTTCGAATAAGTAATAGTCCGAAAATGCGATTTCCGAAGTTTTAGAAACGGTGTTTTTTTATCCATTCTTAGCTTAAATACGCTCGCAAGAAGAAGAATTACAAGTTATCTGTAGCTCAGTGGTTAGAGTACTTCCTGGCAGAGACGCGGGTTCGTACCCTACCAGGGTTTTGTAAATTATTATTATTATTTTTTTCTGCGAGTCGTTGTGCCATCTGACATTTAAGCGGAAGCTTTTTCGTAAAAACCCTATTCGAAGACTTTAAAATATTAAGATGAAAAATAGTCGAATAATTTTTTAAGCATCGTGGGAGTTTTATTTTGGAAAATCTGTTTTTGGTTGCAAAAATGGAAAAATTTTGAGGGCGATTAAAAAATACGAAGGCGTTTCAATGTAGAATTAATTGCCACAATTTTCAATCTCGCGTTTGGCAACGGGTGCCTCTTATTAAAAATCTACGCCTTGCGATTTGAGTTATGGTCTTTACTTCACTTAAATAGCAAACTGGCTTCGCAGGTCGAGAGCCCTTCGCCACGTCAGCGTTTTAAGCCTGATAATGGCGTTGTTATATGCGTATGCATGGCAGTCCAGCAAAGATGAAGCCCTGTGGTGGCGTACTCATAGGCGTACGCTGGAAGTTCACAAGGGTTACAGGCTACAATGGGAGTTACAGAGCTACAACTATATATCTTCAATGTGCGTATATGTAAATCTACAACTCCATATCTTCACATACTTATATGCATACAAAATTTCATCGTAATGGGGAGGGGTTAAAACCCCTATCAACCCCTTGCGTCGCAAGTGTGCGCAGTGGTCACGTATTATCCTAGCAGGCCATTAATCCGGGTTCGACTCCCAGCGGTGCCAGAAAAAGAACGTGTATCAACTGCAGTAAAACCTCCCTAAGGCGACCACTATCGGTTACCTGAAAAAGCGATCGCTGTGAGGTGGTCTCTGAATGGAGGTAAAGTGAGCATTGGATTTATGGAGGGAGGAAATTTGATTTAAAAGAGTGATCGTTAACGGAGGTGGTCGTTAAGAGAGGTTTTACCGTAATTGCTCTTTGCAGTCTAGGGAAGGGGTTGATTCTCTGGGCCTTAAGAGACATGGATTCTCGGGAAAATGTTGACCCAGCACCCTCTGGTGGCATAGAGGTAACGCAGTCGTCCATTGCGCTGTGAGCCCGGGTTCGGTTCCCAATGGTATTGCAGAATGCATGCCGTGTTTCTTCCCATCGTAGTCCGGGGTTTGGTTCCCATGGCTGAGGAGGTTTAGATTTCTCCGCAAACCGTAGGTCTCCATGCAGCATGACACTTGTTGTCCTCTGGCACCCTAAAAACGAACCAATCAACAGAGATGATTCCAAATACACTAGAGTTTCGCTAATCTGGACTTAATGGGACCTGACCCCATCCGGATTAAACGGAATAAGATTTAAAATGTCTGTAAAACAAGTTTTAGATGGGTAAAACTATTAAAATTGATGTTTTTATCATAAAAATGACTTTTTTCAGAACTCAATACTAAAACGTGGGCCTACTTTTTTTTAACCTACGAATTGACCTAGGATAAAAACAAAACATCTTATTGATTCCGATTCAAAGTTAATTGATTACTAATTAATTGGTACTAAAGTTAATTGGTACTAAGAGTTAATTGGTACTAAAGAAAACTGCAGTTTCATAATTAAAAAGTGTAAAAACCAAATAAAGTTTGAATTCCGTACAAGTCGCTTAGATAATTGAAACTACTGTACTGAAAACAATAATTGCGCAAGTCTTTTAGCTCGGGAGGTCCGTCCGGATTAACCGAATGTCCAGACTAGCGGAGTCCGGATTTTCGAGACTACTGTATCTCAGCGAAATACACTAAAATCCCGCCAATCTGAATTAACCGAATCCGAGTTAAGTTCGAATTAGCGAAATATGAAAACTGTTTGTTTTTCGTTATTATTTTATCGTATTCTCATTCATGCGTTCTCGTGACATGACTCGATACAGGGTTCTTAGGAAAGTCCGAATGCGGCTCATAATCTTTGACCCAAGACAGATATTGTAACTATAGTTAGGTATTGGTATAGTAAAATGACTATGCAGTATCAGATGAGATGAATAGCAGCGACCTGGTGGGGAATTGAGGAAGTTAAAAATTTTATTTTGAAAAATAATAAAGATAAGTAAATATTTTCAATTAGAAATTTGTAGAGCATCCTACAGTTAGTAAGCAAAACATACGGCTTACATGCACTATGTACACGTACTGCCACAAAGTAAGGTGTTCCGGAAGTTTCAATCCTTCAAAAAAGCAGTCTTCAAGAAAGCAGTTAATGCTTTCTAGCGTTTTAGAGGTTGAGTTGAAGTCTTTAAAGGAAATAAACCATGATCTCTCTCCTATAGGAACTTCAATTCAACTTTTAAAACATCAGAAAGCATTAACAGAAAGCGATACATTAAAATTTCTGAAATACCTCACTTTGTGGCAATACGTTTACACACTGTATGTGAGCCGTATGTCTTTTCCTACTAACTGAAGGATGCTCTACAACTTCCTAATTGAAAATATTTCTCTATCTTTATTATTTTTCGAAATAAAATTTTTAACTTCATCGATTCGCCACCAGGGGCGCTGCTGTTCATCTCATCTGATAGTGCATAGTCATTTTACTATACCAATACCTAACTTTGGTTGCAATATCTGTCTTGGTTCAAAAGTCATTGGCTGCAGTCGGACTTTCCTAGGAATCCTGTACATAGAGCTGCATGACTTTGTAGATGTAGAGTAACTCTACTGTAGAGCTGCATGACTGTATAGATGCAAAGTAACTCTACTGTAGAGCTGCATGACTTTATATGCAGATGTAACTATCCGTCTCATCGTGCTGTTTTTTGTTAGACGAGGTGAGTGAAGAGTGGAATTAAACTAGGTAGTTGAATTTCTACGGCGCAAGGCCTTTACTGACCTTGCGCCATGGAAATGCAACTACCATATTGCGCCAACTTAGCATGAAAAACTGGATCTAAAGGAAGAAATAACTATGCACATAGGTAGTGCGTCCGCCTAGCCCATCGTTATCCCGGAATTGACTCCCAGCTGTGTCCCCCCCACAAAAAAAAAAAAAAAAAAAGGAAAGGAAAGGAAGCTAACCAACTTCTTACTATAGACCAGTAGTTGGCTCCCCTAAGCTATATTTATATAAGAGGCAGTCGTTGGCAGTCGAGTTACCATTACACTATCACAGGGTCTTACATGGGCATGCGTGGGTGTAGGAAAATATACCAGGCGTTTAATCTTTTATATTGGCGGAACTCAGTGGCGCGTAGAAAGGGAGGCTCGGGGGACTCAAGCCCCCCTTTTGACACCAATTATATTATTTTCTCTATTTATTCCACATTATTTTCTGTATTTATTCCACATTATTTTTTCTATTTATTCCACATTATTTTCTCTGTTTATTCCACATTATATCTACATTATTTTCTCTACGGCCGCACCACATAATCTTCTTTAAATCCATTTGAACCCACCCCCCGCTACGTGAGTTTTGAATTGCTTCACTACTGGCTAGATTTTTGATGTAGGCCCAATTGATTTACCCGTGCATTTTATGAACAATACTTACCTTACATTTAAATTACTTGTCCTGTGTATTTACTGGTGAAATGCGAGGAAAATTTATATATTGAGGAAATATAATTTTTGTCTAATTACCTAATTAAAAAACAAATAAGATTCTTAAATTTTTTTTGTAAAAATGTAGTAAATAAAGCGTTTGGGCTTAAAGTGTCTTCTGACGAAGACTCTAATCTTCATTTTCTTAAGTGTTCTACACTTTCCTTTGGCAGGAGCGCGGTAATTAAAATTTTATGTGGGGAGGCTGGTCATCTAATATGGCGTTTAACAGAATAATGTGTTTTGTTATCCAGTGGGGGGTCAAGGATAATACTGGATAACAAAACACATTATTCCCCCCTCCCCTCTTTTCTCCACTATTGTCCTTTGGTGTAGTCATTCTGGAATATATTGCTGATCATTTAATTTCGTAATTAGCACTTTGAAATTTGCATGGTTCATTTATTTTGTGATACTCTAATCATCTATATTTGTTATCTTACTCTGTGGTTATCTATATTTGCTATCTGATACCCTAGTTACCCATATTGGTATCTTATACTCTAGTTATCTATATTTGCTATCGAATACTCTGTGGTTATCTATATTTGTTATCTTACTCTTGTGGGTTATCTATATTTGTTATCTTACTCTGTGGTTACCTGGCCTGCCATCTTACTCTGCAAGGGTCTATTTGCCATTCTTACTCTGTGGTTATCTATATTTGTTATCTTACTCTGTGGTTATCTATATTCGTTATCTTACCTGTGGTTACTCATATTTGTTATCTTACCTGTGGTTATCTATATTTGTTATCTTACCTGTATTATCTATATTTGTCATTCGATACCCTATAGTTACTCATATTGTACCCGCCACTCGGAAGTATCTATATATTTGCTATCGAATACTCTGTCTGACACTTCTATATTACCTTAATTTGAGATACCATATAGGTTGTTTCGTCCTCGCAATGCTTGCTAGGGCTTCACGTAGCTGTTCTACTTTGGCATTTTCACAGGACAGATCCAGGCCCCTGGATTTTTCCACGCAGATGCATGGTCGGATTTGAACGCGGGTGGGGCAACCATATCTTCCTGCCCGAGATCGTGGGAGAACACAAAGGAACAGGCAAACAAAGAAGACAGGCCAAACTCTCCACAACTTCTGCGCCATCTACGAATACAACAAATGATATGAACATTAACGTTTTTTATAGAGTAGAACATATATATATATACTATTGAACATTGGCGTAATTAGCTTCGAGGTCTAGGGGACTATCACCACAATATACGCCCCGCATAACATATGTTTATAATTTCCGTTTTTGTAAGCGGTCTAAATTATCACATCTAGCCCCCCCCTAGTTACGCCACTGACTTTTGACTATTAAAAATGCAACACTATGAAGTAAGAATCAGATAGGTCCGGAATTTTCAAGACTGGTAAAGGATGGGATAACATGTAAATAATTACACTAGAAACTGGATGATCCGAATTAACTAGGACCAGAGACGTCCGGATAATGGAATACGGTTAAAAAATAAATAGAAAATCGCAGAACCTGGAAAAATTTAAAAAAATTTAAAAATGGCTTGGCAACTTTATTGATGTACAGTAAATATATTGTATGTATGTAAAAAATTATGACGCATCGAAGATTTTAAACTATATAACAAGAACCTTCCTACCAGCCTGCACGTGTCACGTGGAAGGGGCTTCCGTCATCATGGGAGCCCGTCCCCTCCCACTCTCTCCCTCTCCTCTTCCGCACGGGGGCGCTTGTTTAAAAAAAAGAAAGAAAGAAAACATCTGAGCTCCGCTCGTCCGGATAATTGGAGATCCGGATGATTGAGGTCCCGATAATCGACTTTCTACTATAGTACGAAATTTTGTATTCTACAAGGGCCTTCGGTGGGCCAGTGGTAATGTGTTCGTCTAGCGCACCTTTATCCCGGGTTCGATTCCGAACGGCTCTAAAAAAAGAACGCTTTCCGACTAAGTGCTCACTGTAGTCCGGAGGTTGGTTCCCTAGACCTTAAGGGGTTCAGATTCCTTGGAAAACTGTAGGTCCTAGCCCTGCACGAGCCTTTCTATCCTTGTGCCGTAAAACTCGCAAAGACACGTATTCCACAAGTTTAACCGAGTTGTATAGACTAAAACCTCCCTAACGCGTTTGACCCTGTGAAAAAGCGATCGCTCAGAGAAGTGGCCTCTGAATGGATGGATGTAAATTTAGCATTGAGTCTATTGGGGGAATGCTTTTTCAGAAACGGTGGTCGTTAAAAGACGTTTCACTGTATTTGTAATCTCTTTATTCTTGCAACATAAGCTATGTCATACAATAATTTTTGCCACCCACGTTTAAGTAGCTCAAACTAGAGCTTTTTTATATTTGGAGAAAAAGAGGCGCCAAATTATTATATCGGCAAAAATTATTGTATAATAAATTCCCCCACGAAATACTCACAAAAATCTCGCCCCGGAGGCTTTTCTGTGTTGACCATTATTTGGCAATTGTGTTATCCCTGTGAAGGGTAATAATATCTTACATAAGCTATGTCTTTAACACACACACATGGCTGTAGTATTTCTTGTTTTCCTTGGTGTTGAACAATAAAGGAGCCAGCAGTATACACAGTAAGACCTCTAAATAACAGGCACCTCACGACTTACGAACCTGTCAGCCATTCCGAAAATGTTAGGGAATTTCAACCACTGGGAATTGGAAAAGTGTCTGCTAAATAGCAGTGTCTGATATTCGGAAGTGTCCGTTATGGAAGTTTTTATGTATATAGCTTCCTCCCCACGCCATAACGAAAATGACTATGGCTTTATTCATCACTCGAAAACGTTCCAAGAAATGATAAATGGCTCTGTCTATATTTTTAATTTTTTTTTTACTCACAAAAATTAGTTCCATTGAGGTAACAAATGAAGTCCCACTTATCCTCTTGCGTGCCAATTATTACATATCCCTACTTTATTTTATTTTTTTTGCGGGCAGTGTACATATAGTGCAATAAAACCTCTAAATAGTGGATATCTCGGAACTTGAAAACCTGTTCGTTATTCGGAGGTGTTAAGGCATGATAAGCAGTGGGGACGAGGCATTAAAAAAGGGACCGCTAAATGGAGTCGTCCGCTATTCGGGGTGTCCGTTGTGAAGGTTCTACGGTATACATGTATACGTCGTCAAGCTGCAATATAAATATTGTTTAATAAAGAAATTAAAAGCAACCCCTCTTTCCACACTTTATAATATGATTAAATATTTAAGGATAATCTATATAAGAGTTTGAAATTATCAATAGTTTAGTGCAAGCAGAGCAATAACACTCGCGTAGAGAAAAACTAGAAAGTGTGTGTGGGGGGGGAATAGCATGCCGATTTTCATTCTATGAAACTGTATATTCTTCTTATATGTAATTATTATGTGTTCAACTACGGTAATTCTATTTTTATATGGTACATTCTATTCCGGGCAGGTACTGTGCGTGTCTCGTCTCGTCTCTTCCTTCCTTCCTTCGTTCGTTCGTTGTTGTTGTTGTTGTTGATGATGATGATGATGGTGGTGTTTTTTTAGAAACATTTCTAGTTTAAATCTCTAGGCGTGGGTGCCGAAAACATTACCCGTCTTTAATTCTCTATGAAAACCGTTACGAAACATGCCCTGGCTTTATGTGCTGAATACAGTGCAAAAAGAACGCTTACTCAGAGATCTCATAAAGATCGCACTGCTCACTGTAGTCCGGGGTTTGGTTCCCTAGGCCTTAAGAGGTTCGGATTCCTCGGAAAACAGTAGGTCCCGGCGCAGCATGACCACTGTAGTCTTTGAGCCGTAAAACCAAAAAACAAAAAACAAACAACGTGCTGAATAAAAATTGGCTTAATTTGGCTATTGTAATTATCTTGCGAAGCTAGGAGTAGCTTGGGGTTTTGTGGTTGTAGCCCCCACATTGCAGTGCAATTTTGTATAGTTAATATAGAATATATGAGTTGCAGCTCTAGAAGTCTCCTTGTTGAGCCCATAACACCCCACCTTTATGAACTTTCTGGCTACGAGTATGCTGCGAAGGGTAATAGTATCTTATAAACCTTAAATTCACAGAAGGGACTCAACTTGTCCTTGTAATATTCTCTGTTACGGCATTACGGTATGCAAGGATGGATGTGGAGGATGTGTACATTCACATGGTGAAATGTGTGTATAAAAATGCAAATGCAAAATTTCGGTTACATGAAAATTCCAAACCTATCAAAATTGGTAAAGGTGTGAGGCAGGGAGATACCATTTCTCCAAAACTTTTTACTTCAGCTTTACAGATGATTTTTCAGCAGATAAATTGGAATGACAAGGGAATAAAAATAAATGGTGAATATTTAAATCATTTGGGGTTTGCTGATAACATTTTTATTATTTCAACGGGCCCATCAGAACTCCAAAATATGGTACGGGAGCTCTCAACTAAAAGTAGAAAAGTTGGACTCGAGGTGAACCTACAAAAAACTAAGGTCATGTTCAATAATTTTGTAGAGGAAACAAAGATACAAGTTGACA
>QLNU02014176.1:149988552-150011052 GCA_006491805.2 Dysdera silvatica
GAAGATTATATAGCAGTTGGCGGGAAAAAAGGAAGGAAATGGGTAAAATGTAGCTATCACTACTCGATATTACATCAAACGCCCTGGATACCTAGCGATGAACTCCCTGAAAATAAAAGCTTTTAATACAATATAAACAAAGCCCTTCCTCATTGTGAATTGCGTTTTAAAAACGTTGTTTATAAAACACTTCGTTTATAAAATATTATCGACAGCTAGTAAGCTATTTTTGGCTACTTTTTCTAGCAATTTTTAAAAGGGATGGCAACTTTACTCAAAACGTTTGTAAGAAAAGAGAAACAAAAACACACAGAAATAACATTACCGGTTTTTCAACGACTTAAACCTACTTTAAAATTTTCGAGTTAAATTTTTATAGTTTTAATTTAATTTCGTTCAATAGTAATTGATGGGATTAAAATACAGGGTGATCCAGATCAAACAGGTGTTCATACCTCTCTGTTGGGAAAACTACTTGGCCAATTTCACCCAAATTTCGTACACATGCTCTCCTGGGTATGCGGTTTTGATTTCTGAAAGAAAACATTGAGTTCATATTTCGCCCGCTAAGGGAGGAAATGGTGCTGCGGAGCAGGCAATTTATTAATATTAACAACGAAAAAGTGTTTTAACATGCAATAACCTTTATTGCAATCACATGAAATTAACTACAAATTACAGTATACCGTAGGATAGTAGGTATGACTAAAAAAAGATTTGTGCAATAACTTTATTGCTATCATATGTGGAACCACACTATCATCACAGATACGGCTCGATATGTCCCCCGTCTCTTTGCTCTAGAAATTGCATTCGATGCACAACACATTCCACGGCAGAACGTAACTCATTCGCTTGGAGGTGGGATACATGTTGCGAAATTCTGTCTTTTAAGACTGCTAAGTTCGGAACATTGCCTTTATAAACGCAGCTCTTTAAATATCCCCACAGCCAAAAGTCACAAGGGTTAAGATCGGGTGACCGAGGCGGCCAAGATGTTGAAAATGACCTGCTAATCACTCTGTCATCCGAAAAGTTTTGCCGTAATAATGTTTGAACAGGCAACGCGATGTGCGGGGGTGCACCATCTTGCATGAAAATTGTAGTGTCAAGACAATTTCTCTGTTGAAGCAAAGGAATGACAAAGTTCCAGAGCATAAATGCATACCTAGAGCCAGTAACAGAACATGTCATTGGCCCCGAGGCCGTATTTTCTTCAAAGAAGTAAGGACCAATGACGAAAGATGAGGTGAAGCCACACCACACTGTCACTTTTGGAGCATGCAACGGAATTTGTTGATGAACGTGGGGATTTGTGTCAGACCAAATACGGCAGTTACATGTGTTTACAGTGTCATTCAAGTGGAAATGGGCCTCATCACTCCACAGTATCTGCCAAGGCCATTCATCATCCACTGTCATCCGAGCAATGAACATCAAAGCAAATGTTTTCCGCACGTCATTATCACCAGAAAGCAATTGCTGAGTGTGGGCTATCTTATACGGATAAAACTTCAGGACATTTCTTATAACTCTCCACACTGTCGTATATGTCGTCATGTCCAATTCGCTGCTCCCTGCTCTACGACTGCAGTTGCAACTCTTCAAATTGCTGCACTCGAGTTGGTTTGCGGCATCGTCCTGGTTTAACGGTGAATGTTCTGTTCTCTTCAAAATACAAGACCATTTTTCGAAGATTTGTAATTGTGAGAGTGCCTCTGCGTAAACCTTTTACCTGCCGAAA
Source organism: Dysdera silvatica (assembly GCA_006491805.2). Taxonomy (NCBI): domain Eukaryota; kingdom Metazoa; phylum Arthropoda; class Arachnida; order Araneae; family Dysderidae; genus Dysdera; species Dysdera silvatica. The sequence continues at coordinate 149,990,297 of QLNU02014176.1, forward strand.
TGCTTTAAATGCAGCAGAAGCATTGTTATTTCGTTGATAAAAGAGCTTAACAAGTAACGCGCGATCTGGTAAAGTAAGTTTCATGACGGAGTCCTCGTATGGTGGAAAAATGCTTCACGACTCCTTATATAGGCAGAGGATGTTGCGCATGTTAAGTAATATGTAAATTGCCTGCTCCGCAGCGCCATTTCCTCCCCTAGCGGCCGAAATATGAACTCAATTTTTTCTTTCAGAAATCGAAACCGCATACTCAGGGGAGCATGTGTACGAAATTTGGGTGAAATTGACAGAGTAGTTTTCTCTACAGAGAGGTCTAAACACCTCCTGTTTAATTTGGATCACCCGATATTTTGCGATTAAAGCAAATAATCCGACCAAAGAAAAGAACAAACTAAATGACAGAAGAGCGATTTATTTTAAAAACGTATTTTTTCGCTTCCTTATTTTAACTTATTTTTGCTTCGTTAGTTAAAATTGTTTCTTCATTTAATAAAATTTATTCCATTTATTAGAATTAACTTCTGTAGCATTCAATCCATACATGTAATTCGTGCTTGGCTTTATTCAGAAGACAGAAAACTAAATAGTTAAATGTTTAATTAAATTAAAAATAAATTAACGCTGAAAATATTATTTTAAAATTGGCGAAAAACAACGTAAAGTTTGTGGTTTTGGCCAAGTTTGGATTTTTAAACGCCACTTGATCGTCGGATGAAAGTGACAAAATATGACTTTTATGTGTATTGTATGACCTATTTCTTCACTTTTTTCTTCAATTTCACTAATAAACACTTCTAAGTGTTTATTAATGTTGCTGTTGTGACTATATCAGCACATTGTATTTCGGGTTATTTATTTATAATTGTTTCAAATACCTTTAATCTTCCTCTTTCCTTCCATGACTTTTCTTATTATTTCTGCAAGAACACATGTATGCAATCAGGGGCGCCAACTTAAAGAAAATGTTGGTGGGTCAAGGGCGTCGTTAAGGCAAATTACAGGGGGCATTTTTATTTTTTTTTACACCAATGTTAATTCGAAGCAAATAATCGCTTTAACCGTTCGATGTATTAAAAATATTGCATATATTTCGATTCGGGGGGGAGAAGTTGCCCCCTGCCCCACCCAAACGACGCCCATGAGTGGGGACCCGTTAAAGGAAGAACACGCATGCGCAGTTAACTGAGTCAACCAGAAACAGGTGAAACATGAACAAGAAAAATTAATATATTTCATATGTTATATCTCTCTCTCACCCCTAATCAAATACTGCATTTCTTTGTTTATTATCCAGCGATTTTATGAGGACCGGCCCCAAATATTTTTTTGGAAGCCGAAGGGACCTAGGCCTCTTGGAGTTGGCGCCCTCTGCATGAAATATTTCTGTCTGCCTATCTGTCTGCCTGTCTAATTTTATTTCTTTTTTTAAGACAATGATTTTTGAGTTATCGTAAGATTGCACTGAGGTAGTAATATGTTTGATTTTATATGAAAAATAAAATATTCTTATTACTCAGATATTCAGAATATGAAGATCTGCGTAAAAAAATTATTACTTCTAGAATTTAACGACTTATCCAGAAAACAATTCCTTTTTTGGGATACATTCCCTGCAATGAAAGAATTCCATTTTTCAAATTCTCCGCGTTTTCCGATGAAAAAGGAAAACTCTAAGGCCTCGATTTTCAGATGAAATTTTTCAGAAGGAATCAAGAGGCACGAATTTACCGAGAGGCCTTTCTTCGGGCTCGAAATGAATAAATTTAGAAGAAAAGAGGTACGCCCGTACCCCCATCATAAATCTTGGAGAAAGAGACGTCCTAATCTGAAAATAAGTACCCCAAACGACCAAAAAGGAAAAAGCACCTCCTGAGAAGAAGGAGGTCGTGGAAATTTCCATTAAAATGAACACCTTCGCCTCTGGGAACAATGTCACAAGCCGAAAGGACTTTAGTCGTCAGCTCTCGTCGTATCGTCAATTGTTTACTGTTGCCAGAAATGAAAATAAAAGTTTCTTTTCAAAATACATCTCCACAACGCGAAGTAAAATGAAGCGTGATACGTAAGGCGGCGTCCATACTCATTGCAGAAGTTTGCGGTACATTAAATTATAAGAATTTTTGACAAATGATACAAATTAAAAGTCACTTCATGAGCCCGTATTACAGACGGTAAAACTTATTCACTTCGGTGAATGCATTCTTTCCTTATCATTCTTTTAAAGGAACGAATCATTGAAACTGGTTCTCGTTCATTTCAGTTATTGAACGTATTGAAAAGAGGAATGATCAGTGTTTAAAGCGAACGTGAGTCATAATTCCCATTCACTTTAAGAAATGATCACTGTCGTTCGTATTTCAAACATCTCACAGAGGTATGGAATGAAGTTTTATTCGATGCAGTTTCAACGAAATCACTACCAAGAAAAAAATAATAATATGAACGTCAGTTAACAGGACTGCAGATGAAAAGGGGGTTGGATAATACAAGTTTTACTGTCTACTAAGCATACTACTAAGCATAGAGACCGTAAATGAAGGAGTTACTAGGCCTACAGACTACCCCGTCCATATTACTATCTTAAAGCCAGGATAGGACATGTTTACAAACAAAAAATGGTACTGTAAGGTCCACATGTGTGATCCACGGTAAAATTTTGGCAACCGCGTTTTTCTGCATTCCAAATTAGGCGATAAATAGCCTAATAATGTTGACGCTATCTCATTTTTCGCCAATTTGCGAATGAATACTCGTTGCACGGGCGTGAATAAATCACCTTTGCCTCAACAGTGTACTAGGTTTGCTTTGCCGCGAGTGCAACACTGGTCCAAATGTTTACATTAGTCAGAGTCGTGTTAAGGTTTCAGGGGGCCCCCCTAGACAAATTTTTCTCCGGGCCCCTTGTAGTACAAATTAAGTCTGTGTAATTACAGTAGGACTTGTATATAACAAGAATCTTGGATCCAATGAAATTGCTCGCTAAATCCGATCGATCGCTAAATCCCTACTGGCATTTAAATTCCAAGCTTTGAAAGTAAAATCGGTACAGGTAACATATTTGCATGCGACGTACATACAAAAAAACTCTAAAATTGGCGGAATTTCCCAACGCGATAAAATTACTACCCTAGTGATAAGGTCGGATTGGCAACGATTTTGAAATAGTGTTGAAACTTTACCGGGCCGGGCCCCTACAAAAAAAGCGGGCTCTAAGCATTTGTCCCGTTTGTCTATGCGATAATCCGGCCCTGACTTAATAATAGCTAGCTTTATCGTTATAACAAACAGTTATTTCGACACTGGCGTAAGGTTTAAAAACACGACGTTTCGGGAGCCAACTGCTCCCGAATAACTGTTTGTTATGGAATCTCCTGGTGAAACTCTGTATTGTTTCGTTTATCATTATAAGCTAGTTACTAGTCCGTTAACTATTCAAGTGCAAACCAGCCTTAACTGATGACTATTAAATTGCTAAATGTGTACTGTCCGATGGAATAGTTAGAAATAACGGGAGGTGACGTCATAAACGGCCTATCCCATTACAGCAGAGGAGGAGGACTCCAATTTCAGAACTCGATTTTGGCGCTGACAAACGTTCACCAAAAAGCCAATTCTGAAATTGTAGTCCTCCTCTGCTGTAATGAACTTGCCCGTTTGTGACGTCACCTCCCGTTATTTCTAAATGTTCTATCGGACTTCTTTTCGTGAACGAACAGTATATCACATTTAATTCTGGCAACCCCAGTAAAGTGAATGTTTTCCATATTTGGCATCCATGCTTTCATTTGGCGGTGCAACCAAGCGAAACCCACACAAACACAGAACCTTGAAGAAACGTAACAAAGCATTTTAGAAATAAAATTGTATTGGAAAGTATAAAACCTTCTAAGCATTTAAAACTTTAAGTATTTTAGAGAAAAACGAAAGCAGGCACGGTTCGTTGCGAAATAAAAAAGGTAGAAAAGAGAAAGATCTGAGAGGGAGAAAGAAAGAGAAACTCAGATTGTTTCAAAGATAATTTTGCCACTGCACAATGACAAGTACACGCCGGTTTTCAATGGTATTCCAATGTCCTCCCTTCGTTAAGAATTGGTTCGAAACAGGCTTAGTGCGTGGCATTTAAATAGATTTAAAATTTGAATCAAATGTTTTAGAAGAGAAGACTATAACCGGATTACCAGATTTAACTAGGATTAGGCATTTTAAAATTCAGCCAAGTTTTGCGCCATTGTTTTTCGTTCGTTAGCCCACCTTGTTAGCAGAGAACTCTTCGTTTTCCCTACTTTTAATTAACCAGAAAGTAAAAACAGAAACTTTGGGAGGAAAAGAAATGTTTCGTTACGCGTTGGATCTAATTACACGATTACTCATTAGTAATTAAGCGCCGGATTATAAAACAAAACACAACGGCGATTCGTGTAATTGAAAACATTGTAATTCAGAAATCATTTTTTCTTTTTTTTTTATTGTATTTTGTGTGTGTATCTTGACAAGCCATTTTTAACTGTGCCTCGATGAATACGTATTTCTATTTAGTTTTGATGATATTAAATGTTGATTCAACCTATAGCTAATTAATTCTATCATTTTATTGGCAAATTTAAATCTCTAGTTTCATCGATAATCTGTCAATCAGGTGCATTGTCGATAATGTATCGATGATTCGTATTCACTTTACTAGCGTCTCGATGATATACGTTAAACGAATCTAAATTAATCGATTACCTGCTAATTTTATTGACATTAATCGATTACATATTAATCCGATTGAAATTAATCCATTATATGTAAATTAGATTGAAATTAATCTCTAAGTAAATCGAAATTAATCGTATACATGTTAATTCGATTGAAATCAATCCATTACATGTAAATTCTATTGAAATTAATTAATTATGTTCGCTAAGTGAATAGAAATTAATCGATTACATGTGTTAATGCGACTGAAATTAATCGACTATATACGTTAATTCAATCGAAATTAATCAATTAACACCAAGTTCGATAGAATCCTCGATACTATTTTCAAATTAATTATTACACTAAACGTCCCTAACACATTACAGTGTGGTTATAGCTTTGACCATGTGGTTAGGTTAGAAAACAATATATATCGATATTTACATTAACTCTAGCTCGGTGTAGGTGGGGAGTTGGGCGATTTAAATTGGTAGATTTAAGCTGCAATAATAGATTGGTAGATTCTATATCGATAATAGATTGGATCGATAATAGATTGGTAGATTCAAGCTGCAATAAATATTAATAATGAAAATACGATTTTTGAACTACTACGCAAAATCGAAACGAGCCGCGCGTAGGCCGCTTTTATACCGGAGATATCGCCAAAAACAAAACCCTAGAACCGTGACCGCAGCAAACATGTAAAATAACAGTTCCGAAGGATGGCAACACGCCTCGTGATTACAATGTAGTTTATTTCCTGATGAAGACCTGCGCCTGACTGGTCGAAATGCCGTTGAGTGTTTTATTAGTGTTATACGCAAGGTGTAAATTGTATTTTAATTTTACGAGGGCGAATCAGAAAGTCTTTGCCCCTATTTTTTATTAGCCAAAATAAGGTACATACAGGTAATTACAAATATACGTACTATTCTACGTACCTTACACTATTTTTCCACATAGTCCCCACACCGGTTCAGACATTTGTCCCATCGCAGCACTAAATTTGAGATGCCCCTGTGGTAGAATTCGTCCGGCTGACTGTGGAACCACCGTCGGACTGCTGTCTTGGCTTCATCGTTGCACGTGAATCGCTGTCCTGCCAGGAACTTCTTCAGCGGACCGAAAACGTGGAAATCACTAGGGGCGAGGTCCGGACTATATGGTGGGTGGTCCAGACTCTCCCAGTGAAAGACTGTATGCAATCAGAACCGCCGACAAGCTCCGGTCATTTCACTGGGAGAGTCTGGACCACCCGCCATACAGTCCGGCCCTCGTCCCTAGTGATTTCCACGTTTTCGATCGGCTGAAGAAGTTCCTGGCAGGACAGTGATTCACGTGCAACGATGAAGTCAAGACAGCAGTCCGACAGTGGTTCCACAGTCAGCCAGACGAATTCTACCACAAGGGCATCTCAAATTTAATGCTGTGACGGGACAAATGTCTGAACCAGTGTGGGGACTATGGGGAAAAATAGTGTAAGGTACGTAGAGTAGCACGTATATTTGTAATTACTTGTATATGCCTTATTTTGGCTAATAAAAAATAGTGGCAATAACTTTCAGATTCGCCCTCGTGATATTAATAATGCTAGCTAAAACAATAAAAGAGAAATTACATCCAGAAACGTAGTGAAAAGGGGTGCATAAACAAAAAAGGTTGAAAATCGCTGTCTCGGAGCAGCGGTTACCAACTTATGGTACGCAGCGGACCACTTGTGCTTGCTCGAAAATAACACTGGCAATGACAGAAAACACCAAAAGTACGGGGTTAACATTAAAACACAAAAACAAAGTTATAGAGTTTAGGTTCACAGACAGACATTTGTGTGAAAGAAATGAAGCGAAATGAAGAACAAACTTATAGAAGGAAGGAAGGATTCAATCAATTTGTTGATGTTGTTAATTGTATTAAGGCCAGTTTAACAAACTCCAAAACTATTCAAATCGTTAACATACATTACAGAGCCTTCGAGATATTCCGCCGTGTCCGTTTATTAAAAACACTTAACGTTTCACTCCGTGCTATGCGGAGCATCCTCAGAAGTAATTGCCGACCAAGTTTCCCTCTGCAAAAATGCAAGACTTCCGCTTGGTTGCTCGGCAGAAAATGAGTGATTGAGAATATGAGACGTATTTACAGTACCGTTTCTCTAGTTACCCCGATTGAGTGATTTCCGGATTAGGCGCTATCGTTGGCTGTTGGCTGAATGTCGTCGCTCGTTGGCCCAGAGGGTGGCGAGTTTAGATGTCTTCGTGAATACATTCAAATCTTTATGTGAAGCAATGGGCAGCCTCCATACTACCTTATTTTTGCACACAGAAATGGCTGTCTGTCTGTGTGTATGAGTGACAAAGAAAGAAAGAAAGAAAGAAAGAAAGAAACTCAGCTCTATGAAACAAGCTCAAGGATCACATTGAAATTATCAAGACCCCGTGAAGACCCGTACATCACGATGAATAATAATTATGAACTTCCATCAAAAGTCCATGTGGACATCGCTCTGGCCGGGAATCGAACTAGGGTCTCTCCGTTAGAGCCGGAAGACCTTGACCGGTAGACCACCAAGAAACAGGAACGTCGCTTCCTTTTGCTGTATATAAGGTTGTAAGATATTATTACCCTTCTCAGGGATAACATAATTGCCAAATGGTAAAAATACAAAGCCACCGGGGCTGGTTTTTTATAGTTTTTCATGGGAAATCACCGTGTTTTCAATACTTTAAGCACTATTAGTCACAAACATAATCTTAAAGTTATATATATATATATGTATGTATGTATGTATAGTGAAAACTGTCTGAGGTGGAACCCGCATAAGATGAAAACTTGCTCAAAACGGAATTTTTTTACGGTCCCTTCAAAAGTCAATGGTAGTTAACATTATCTAACACAGAAACTGTCTAACGCGGTATCGGAAAGTACTATTTAGTCCCGTCAAAGAGAAAAACCTGCATAAAGCGGAAAATCGCTGGCAGAAAGGAAATTTTCTCAGCAGAAAAAGGAAAGAGGGTTGTAATACAATGCAAATAGCAAAGTGGAGGCTGGCGAACAAAAGACATTTTACAGATATAGAATGCCCTTGTCCACATAGGCGTAGCCAGGGGGCGGTTTTGGGGGTTGTAACCCCCCATCTCAATGAAATTTTGTATATTTAATATAGGAATATATGAGTTATAGCTCTGTGTAACCCCCCATTGAGCCTATAACCCCCTTATGAACTTTCTGCCTACGCACATGCTTGTATGACCACCATTTTGCACACCATCCACCCACCATAGGAATACCCAGAAAGTTCATAAGGGGAGGGTTACAGGCTTACAATGGGGGGTTACAGAGCTACAACTCCATTGTATTTACATGTATACTATAAACAATTTCATCGCAATGGGGGTTACAATCATAATCGCGACCACCCCCCCCTTGCGTATGACAGTGCCACCCACTTCTTAAATAAAAACGTTCATTATTAACCAGAACGAAAAGTCACTCATATCGACTTTATCAATTCATGGATAAACCCACCGCAAGAGAGAGAGAGATTATCTTTATACAAGGGAATCATTATCTTTACAAGGGAGGTACTTTATCGTTACAATTTAAGCTTACGTAATAGACTTTTTGTATGGAATAAGCATGAAATTTTGCATCATATTGATCGTAACTACTAAAACCACAAAATAGTGCAAAAATTAAAATTAATAAAAATAAAATGCAGTGATAAAATAAATATTTTTATCAAAAGGAAAATAAATATAATCTTAAAGTTCGCAAGATAAGACAAAGAAAAAAAAAAGCATATGCAGTCATCTCTTACCACTGAATTTAACTATGTATGTATTTATTTTGCATGTAACCTCCATAAGGCGGAAACCTGCATACTACGGAATTTTTTCCGGTCCCGTGAGTTTCTGCCTTAGACAGGTTTCACTGTATATGAATAAATTAAAGATTGCATAATTTTATATCATGTATGCCATTAAGTACCGAAAGTAATTAATTAACTATCTTTTATTCATTAAATATTAATCTCTTTTAGAACCTAAAAAATAATAGTGGTTGATTGACTATCTCCAGGGCCTTATTATCGACTAGCGCCCCCAACTTTTTTTTTTTTATTAACTACATCAGTATCTAGAAAAGTTTTAGGTAAAAGTTTATTTTTTGGGCTATTTTGGATAGTTTACCACAAATTTGAAGAGTTTTAGAATGAGTATATGTGTAAGTACTTATTTTTGTATACTTTCACGACCCCCATCCAATAAATCTTTCATCGCGCGTAAAGGGGCCCCCAAATAATACTGCGCCTATAGCCTACCGTGTCTTAATAAAGCCCTGAGTATATTTATAAATTATGCATATTAACTATATATTAACGGTTATATAAAGTGCGAGTTTTGAAATGATTATATCGAATACTACTATTGCGAAAATAACCCTACGGTTTCCTGACGTCCGTTACATCCAAGTTCGACTGTATATGGATGTACTGATGTGTTACTTATGCTCATTGGATCTTTGAAAAATCGGATAACAGATAACATGATGGATCGCAGTCAAGCAGATCTCATTTCGGATGGAAAAAATTTTCTACTGCCGATAATGCGTTTCCGATAAACGGAAGAGAGTCCGGCGTTTCAAACATGAACGAACAAGAAGGAAAAAATACATTCATGTAAGATTTCGGTAAGAAATTCAAATGGTGGAATTCAAAAGTAAAATCTTTAAACTACGAGTAAAGAACTTTAAACATCGTCCCCGACGTGGATTTCCTAACACCTCTTCATCTGGAATTCCGGTAGGTAGTAGAAAACGCTGTTTAGCGACGGAGTTGTCGCGTTTTTGGCTTTCATGGAATCGGCAGCCCATCATTCGACGTAAAAGAGTTTTGGAAATATAAATATAAAATTTGGAAATTTCTTTACCAAATACTTCGATTTGAAGTTTGGTGCTTGACAGTTGTGATGGCTAAAAGAATAAAAGAGGGCATGGAAGTTTATGGTAGAGTCTAGAGATTATTTTGGGCATGGATAGACAAGTAACAACAACAAAAATGGAGGGAAGTGGGAGGACTACAGAATCCACGGAAACCAGTTTAAGCAACAATAAAGACGAAAATAACTTTTGCAGTTAAAAAGCACCGTTAAATTGCAATGCAGGTCTATACGGAAAAGTTGGCCGCAGGTAGTAGTTCTGTATTCTTGGCAAGGTTCAGGACGGAGCCCGCAAAGGCGAATGAATGAACGGTGTTCGATGAGGTTGTTGCAGCCATCGAGCAAGTTGTTGAAGAAAGCAATAAAGATGTTTCGTTCGTTCTTTTTGCAAGAAGTGTAATGGGAAAGGTGGCCGCCGAATGGGGCAGCGCTGTATTCCCAGACAGGCTTTTGTCACATAAAATGACGACCAGTGGACCGAGAAGGGACACTGGGGGGGAGGGGGCATTGCGGGGGATTGTCGATCGAAACAGGCGTACAGAGACGCACAGCTCACATGATTGTCGTCATTCAACGTCGACCGGAGGCCATCCACGATCAGTCCGCCCCGAAGAGCGGCCGAAATAGATGGATGGCGCGGAAGAACACCCCGGGCCGGCCGGTACTCCTACAGGAGACCACCGGACACCGTTGAGTGGGTGAGGTGCCGCGAGCGGCAGCGAACAGGCGTAAAACATTCCCCGCAACCAGGGCGCGCGAGACCAGCATAGTCCGGACAGGCATTACATACCAAATTATCATCCACTGTTTGCGAAAGCTGGCCCCCAAGCGATCGCAGCGGACGAAGACAATGACGAACGCCCGTCATGGACAGAAGGCCAAGCACGGCCCTAGCGACGAAGTCCGAATTACGAGGGAGGGCGGAGTCCGGTCCCAGAATAGCAGAAGCAGGCATCCATCCACCGCCACCCGGCGGCCAAAGTGAATATCCCAAGCACTCCGTCTTAAGCGAGCTGGAACCAACACCCGCCAGCCCGGACAGACATCCGCACACCACCAGAGCTGAGACTGAACTCAAGATGTTTCGGGGAGGAGGTGTTAGTGTCCTTCGTTCAATGAGGACATAGGTACCATGAGAGACAATCAACATCACCATATAGGCAAGAGCAAATGGCCTTTATAGGCAATCCCCATTCTTGGTATGCTGCCCACATCCAATGCTGTTTAAACTTCAGTGATCTGACGGTAAACAATGTTATCAGTCCGGTGTGGCCCATTGGTTTCATCACCGAACTTTATGCCCGGGAAACATTCATTGTTGAATGACGACAATCATGTGAGCTGTGCGTCTCTGTACGCCTGTTTCGATCGACAATCCCCCGCAATGCCCCCTCCCCCAGTGTCCCTTCTCGGTCCACTGGTCGTCATATCATATGACAAAAGCCTGTCTGGGAATACAGCGCTGCCACCTTCGGCGGCCACCCTTCCCATTGCCCTCCTTGCAAAAGAACGACGACGAAACATTCATTTGTACATCCCGAGTGATGGACTTGAGTGAAGTTCAGTTAAGAATGTAGCTAGGGCGTGGCGTGGAAGGCACACCAGGGGCGCAGACGAGAAAGAGGGTAAAATCAGCTGAAATAATTCATAGGGGACAATATGTCTGTGGCTTGGGAGGGGTAATCTGGACGGTTCTGTGAGGGGCGCAAGATCACCTGGCTACTGTGTTGAGTCCAGTGACATCGCATTTCAATTTCAACGCCTCTTACTTTTTACTTTAAATTTCTTCTTTGCGGGAACAGGTTCGTTCCTTTGACGATCACTCTCCTTGATTGTCCATGATGCTGTACCAGTCCTTGCTTTCGCCTTCACTTACTCGGACTTCGTCCCTCCTGCAAACTAACTAAGAATACCGAACTGCTGATCAGCAGCCAAAATTCCCATAAATGTCTGCGCAATCAAGTGAAATCAATCCCATCTAAATACAGTGGTGCCTCGGTATACGTTCACTTTGGTATGTCCAATTTGGTGTACGCCCTGTTTAGATGCGAAAAATCTTGCATGGTACACATCCTTTGTTTGGAATACGACTCGCGTGCTGAAACTCCTATGAGTCAAAATAAGCAACAGCACAGTGCGCTATCCTCCTTTACCGCTTTCGGGACAAAAAAGTAAAAGAAAAAACACAAGAAATTCAGATTCCTGAAGTTTTATTGGAAGGAGACTTTCCTTCTAAACAATGACATCTACTCCTTGCTTCAAAGCACCATTCTAGCAAGCACTAGACACTTTTCAGCAAGGCAAAGTGGGGTTAAATTTTCATTTATTTCACCTAAGTCCTTTTGTATTCATGTATTTCAATATTAAGCAATGTTTAAATTATTTGATACAACCCCATCCATGTATAATATGCCAATAAGAATAGGATTTTTTCGTGGGAAAGGATTAAACGCTCCCTTTATTTCTTATGGGAAAATTCGTTTGGTACACGTCCTGTGTGGTGCAAGTCCAAGGACCTGGAAAATATTAAGGACGTATACCGAAGTACCACTGTACACATTCCCTTTCATGGTGTGCGTGGTTCGTATACTGTTTATGCTAAATACAACTAACTCTACTGCATATACGTCAGTAGCGGTGTGTTCAATGACCAAATCACTGAACACGTCTGTTCGTGTGTGCCAAACAGGCAAATCGTTTACTGTTTCATTTGCCAAACGATTTGGCATACCTGAACTGTGTGCAATGCCACTTATTTTGTGAATTTACCTTGTTATTTCTAATTTGAAATAACCGTTTTAAAGAATTAAAATTGGCGTGGAATAAGTTCACCTCCGATCAAATCCATTCTGAACTTTTTGGAGACGCAAATTCAACAATCGCTTGGAAGCTCCTCTATGAACTCCTCGTTTCCGGAGCGTAAGGTCGTTCCAACAAAATCATCATCGCTATACGCCTGATCAAGTTAAAAGCTGGTCTCAGTAGAGCCATTTTGCCCGCATACATTAGCGAGTCTGTATTATTTAGTCATCAGGTGAGGATGGCCAGCTGATTTGCGTAATAGGCACGGGAAGTCTAAGCGGGAAGTTCCAAATTTGAGGAGGGTTCAGGGAATTCTGGAACAAATGGTTAGTGTTCGGGATCTTTGTAATTAGACGTTCGTGTACACTGCTCCGCACACATAAACGCATACTGCGTCTTTGATAAATTAATAAGATCGCTGATGTAACTTTTTTGTTAGTGTTACATCAAAGTTATTCATGCTGTGATTAACGGACCGCACGTGGATGAAAAAAGATGTCGTCACAATGTAAAGTTGTTCCCAAAACTTTAGAAATAATTTATCAAACAGACTTTGTACTAAAACAATAATTAATTAAATTATTTTAATCAACGTTTATTTTCACCGCCGTCTCCTAAAAGGCTTTTTTTTTTTTAATGAAGGAGCACATTTACGATCAGGTGCCTCTATTACTAAAATTAGTACACACCTTGGTATTCGAATGGTAGATAGATTCATTGGTATTTGTATCCTTCCTGCGCGTTGCATGCAGAAAACTTTCCCCTGGCGCCGGCGCCTTGACGACGATGAATTGCGCTATATTGATCAACTGCTAAAGAATTTACAGCGCAGTCCGAGGATTGATTCCCTAGACCAGTGTTTCCCAACCACCTTCAAGTCCCGACCCTCTTTTATAGTAGTCAAGTAATCTGCGACCTCTTTTTATAGTAACCAAAAGATCCGTGACCCCCTCTGTCTGCCGCCGCAACATTTGCATAATAAAAGCATTTTTAAGAGAGTAAAGGAAACACATTAAATAGAAAATTATATTATATTAATTATATATACGCATATATTACATTAATTATATATATATGGTATTAAATATATATATATACATGACAAGCAGATCCAGAGCATGAGGCAATACTTCCAGTTGAAGAGTCCCCGATCGCCACTCATCCAAGCCATAATACAAGCAGATGCAAATTACACGCCACTAAACCTGTGTAGTACCGAAGAGCGTGTCCTCGAAACAGCCAACGAACAGAAACTGAGAACTTGGGCCGGAAAACCATTACATGGCAGGCACTACAATGACCTGCAACAACCACACGTTGACAAAAAGGCATCAAATTCTTGGCTGGCCAAAGGCACTCTCCAGCCAGAGACAGAAGGATTCATGCTAGCCATCCAAGACCAAGTGATCGCAACAAGGAACAATCAGAAATTCATCCAGAGAAAAGACATAGAAAGCGACAAATGCAGACACTGTCATGCGGCATCGGAGACAATCCAACACGTGATGGCAGGATGCAAGATCCTTGCGCAGTCAGACTACAAACATAGACACGATCAAGTAGCGAAAATAGTCCACCAGAAATTGGCAGCGAATGCTGGCTTTCTGACAGAAAAATGCCCGTACTACAAATATGAGCCAGAGACCGTGCATGAGAACGAAACACACAAGCTTTACTGGGATAGAGCAATCATAACAGACAAGACAGTCCCACATAACCGTCCTGACATAACCCTCGTCGATAAATCGAATAAGACCACGTACTTAATCGACATAGCAGTACCCAACACCAATAACATACAGACAACCTACACAACGAAAATCACCAAGTACCAAGATCTCAGACATGAAGTACGAGATATATGGGGTATGGAAAAGATCCTCATCATCCCGTTAGTCATCTCAGCAACAGGGATAGTACCAAAAACGCTTGCGACGAATTTGGAGATACTCAACATTGACCCAAACACCTACATTGAAATACAAAAAGCCACAATCCTAAACACGTGTCACATTGTCAGGAAGTTTCTAGACATGGCACATTAAGAAGTGATGTAAAAAGAGGCTTGGGAACATGGCGCTCTGCCCGTCCCAAAGCCTGTTTCCGCCAAGAATGGGCGAGGAAAACTTTTATATATATATATACAGTAAAACCTGCCTAAAGTGACCACCTTTGGGACTGGACTGCAATGGTTACTATAGACAGGTGGTCACTATATACGACATTAATAATAATAATACTTTATTTATTCTTCTTGGAACAGTCGTTGTGACAATACATGACCACACAAAGAAAGGTCCTAAGTAAATATCTATGACGAATATAACAGGCTTGAAGACCTCAGACTGATTCAATATAACAATTCACCCAAACAATAAATTCGGCCATCAGGCTATTTCCACATATTTCAACACCCCTCACTCTTTACTAAAGATCACGCATATGTAATGCACTTCTTGTGTGAGTTGTTTTTGTAATTTGTATTTAATTGATTGGTTTTTTTAATTATCGATAAATTGTTGGACATTACTGACTATCAAGTATTTTTTTAGTTCTTTTTTAAATTTTACTATATTATTTAACCGCTTTAGTTTATCTGGTATTCCATTCTAATATTTAGGTCCTATGTAATTTATGTTGCATCTTCCCAATTCTGTTCTTATTTTGGGTAATATTAATTCGTTATAGTTTCGATATCTACTTCTTTTTCGTTTAATTGAATTTTTATAAGATCTGTATGTTTATTTCTCTCATCCTTTCAAACATTTTAATTAGTATACAGTATTTATGAATCTGTTCAATTTGCAATATATTAGAATTTATTAAAAAATTCTTTAAGTCTATTCTATTGTCTCTATTAATCAGTTTGATTGATTTATTTTGCAAATTTTTTATAATATCATTGTTAACAATACCCAAATTACCCCAAACGCAGTTACAATATACTAGATGGCAATTAACCAGAGAATTATAGAGTTCATTATTTATTTTTGGGATAGATCTTTACTTATCCGTCTTAGAATTCCTATACCTTCACTTATATTTTTTGTTATTTTGTTTATATGACCATTCCAATTTAATTTATTTGTAAGTTGAACTTCTAAGAAATAAATTTTATCCACTATTTCTATTTTCTTATTATTAACTGTTATAGATTTATTAATCATATCGTCATCTATTTTTTTTACCTCAAAAATTATTAATTTTGATTTCTCTACATTTAACTTCAGTTGATTAATAGCAAACCATTTTTCATACTTTTTTATTTCATTAATACCTGTTTCCATTACCTTATTTAAATCCTTATCAGTAATAATGACACTTGTATCATCAGCAAATAATGTGATGTTTCCTACATCAGACACGTTGAATATATCGTTAACATATAAGGAATACAATAATGGCCCCAAATTGGAGCCCTGAGGTATTCCGTAATTATTAACCATTAACTTAGATTTCTTTCTCTTAATATATACAACTTGTTTTCCAGCCTTTAAATAACTGCTCAATAAATTTTTGATCTTCTCCCTTAATTCGCAAATTTTAATTTTTTTAATTAATATTTCTCTATTTATTACATCAAATGCTTTATTCAGATAAAAAAATGCCAATACCCTGTTCCTTGTTTTCTATTGCCTCCTATATTCTTTTTATTGTTCTCAATAGCGCCCCTGCAGTTGATTTGCCCTTTCTAAACCCAAATTAGGAATTATCTATTATATACTCATTGTCTATAAAATCAATTATTCTTTAGTAAAGTAATTTTTCAAATGATTTCGCGAAGACGGAGGTTATTGCTATTGGTCTATAGTTTTCTTTGTTATATATAGGAACTATCTTAGCTGTTTTCATTTCTTCAGGAATTACTTCTGTATCAATTATTTCATTAAATATCACCAACAGTGGTTTAACCAATACATTAGCACATTCCTTGATTATCCTAGGGTGTATGTCATCATACCCTGCACCTTTTTTATTATTAATCTTGCTAAATTTAATAACTCTGACTTATTTGACTTACATAAATTGATTTACCAATGTTATGACACATATATTCATTATACTCATTGTTCATATTGACCTTTCTATCTACTGTATTCTCTTCAATTTCCACAAAAAATTGTTAAAACAATTTGCAATTTCATTATTGGAAGTTACTTTCATGTTATTGTTGATTATCAACTTATCATTTGTTTTAATTACCCTTCCCAGCAATTTATTAATAAAATTTCATTTGTTTTTATTGTCAGTTGACAATTTTTTTCCATAAATCTTTTTTTTATGGAGATCAATTTTCCTCACTATACCACTCCTTAGTTTTTTATTGTTTGTTTGGTTTTACGGCTCAAAGACTACAGTGGTCATGCTGCGCCGGGACCTACTGTTTTCCGAGGAATCCGAACCTCTTAAGGCCTGGGGAACCAAACCCCGGACTACAGTGAGCAGTGCGATCTTTTATGAGATCTCTGAGTAAGCGTTCTTTTTGCACTGCTGGGAGTCGAACCCGGATTAGCCGCGCAATAGGAGAACGCGTTACCACACTGCGCCACCGCAGGGCACCTTAGTTTTTAAATCTATTCAAGTAAATTAACCTTTTGATTCTTATAAATCTGTTGAATATACCATTCCTTTTCTTTATGCTATTTTTTATTTGATTATTTATCCAACCTTTTTTGCTTATTTTGGTCCTTTATGAGTTTCCATTTAAAATTCCTATCATATATTTCCTTGATTTTATTTATAAATACATCATATTTATTAAAATCGCTAAATTCTACATTCCAATCTATAGAACTCAATTTCTCTTTAAACTTTTCAAGATGTTTTGAACCAAAATCTCTGACTTTAATTTTATTGTTTATCATGAGTTTAGTTTTCTCTTGAACTTCGATGAGTATAGCTTTGTGATCTCTTATTTGGTAATCCAAAACATTTGAATGAATTCCCAATACGTTCGTAAAACATAAATGGTGTAGGCATGAGTACATTCCTACCTACCTACTCTTATAAAAAGTGCCAGCGGAATGAGAATGCAGTATTACATTGGCACAACACCTTTAACTTCTTCACTACTAGGCACATCATGTACAGTGTGATGATGTTTTGCCGTTTACTACAAGGCACATCACATATGGTGTAATACCACTTTGCTTTGCTATGAGAAAGCTTTTAGCTTAGTGTTGGCTCCTATAGTTCCACATCAGTATTGTGTTTCCTTTTTTTTATAGAGGGATTATTCAACTTTCCCTAGAAAAAAAAAGTATTTAATGTGGCCCCAACATGCATACATATATGCATATAGGGGAAGTATCGCATAGGGGCGATACTTTCCGTGCATGCATGACAAATGTATTAGGAAGTAGAAGTGGATGACTGAAACGTTCATTTACTAAGACACAAATCCAACGCGGGCAAGGTGAGGCAAATGCCTTATGGAGTAACCCCCCCCCTCCTAAAAGACGATAATCAACTAGCATTGTATCAGCAAAGAATTCACTTATATTTCCATCTGATAAAAACGACTTTATATTCAATATATGGCTACGTCAACAATTCATGAAACTTTTGTAATTAACCCAAGCGAGCGTGAAAAATTAATAGCTGGCTGACGTTACTTCTTCGGCAAAAGAAAACTTAAGATATTAGATAAACGAAAGAGAAAAGATGCCAAACTTTTTCATTTACCGTCCTAAATCATTTAACAAAAATAATGGAAGTAAACAACTTAACTATAGAGATTAAAGAGTAGGGTGACAAACGTTTCGCCTTGTGGGAAACTGAGGGGGGAAAAAAGCGCGGGAACTTTAAATTTCTTAATTGGATGCAAATACCCTATTTTCCCTACGCTTTTTCCCTCCTTGCTTGGTCGTCTCATCAATCATTCACTTTCTTTAAAGGAACTTTTTTCCCCACCAACTAATGGCGAAAGTTGACTGATGAGAAAAAAGAGGAGATCAAAAGCCCTTTGATTCAGGCCCTGCTTGTTAAAAAAAATATATTAAACTTTAAAATAATCTCATACACACACACATACACGAACGCAGTCTTATTTTTCCCGGGTTTTTTTCCACGCCTAATCTTTCGCTCAAGGCTTTCGATAAAGGAGCCCCGCGAAATTAACTGAGGAAAAGTCTGTAATTTCAACAAACGTGAAAAATGAAAAACTGGAATTAAGAGAAATAATATACAAAAAGATGGAGTAAAAAAAAATATAGTAAATAAAAGAAACAACGCAGCATGCTGAAAGAAACAAAAAGTTTCGCCCGCAGACTTGGGGAATGGACGCGAAACAATGGAAATGGATCTGTCCATGACCGCTGCTGTAACTTCCCTGGCCATTAATTCATCTTCCTTTCATTTAAAAATAAAAGGAAACTGATAAGAGATATGCTTCCCTCCCCCTTCCCCCAATCCACGCAGCGCCCCTGAATAAACAGCAAAGAAAAATGACGCTGCGTTCTCTTCGAAACCGACATACGTCCTTTTCCTTTTTAGTTTACAGATGACAAAAACGACGTTCGCAGAATTAATCACAATGGGGTGAAGCGTATTTATTAAAAATGCAAAAATGCGCGACGTCTGCGAATTTCCGCTGCCTTTATTTTATCGTTTTTTAAATTAACAAACATGTCGTTTTCAATGTTTGGTTAGTCAACTGCACTAAGTATTCGAGTTTTAAATATTCGTAAATACTAGTCTTCTTTAACTAAAAAAAAATGATAATCATCCGGGAAAACACGATGTCTCATTTAGAAAACTTTGCTTTTAAATTAAAAAATAAATATGACAAAACCTTACAAGATAACGAAACAAGAAAATTGAACATTAGTATAATTTAAACATACATGAATAGACCAAAAATATTAAGGTACGAAGTTCTCCCTCTTTCTTTCCGTTTCCTTTTTTTTTAAATATCAGCAACAAAAAAGTTCATTTTGTTTCGGTTGAAACTTTAAAACTTTATAATATTTGAATAATAATGAAAAACTTCACCACGAATAATTAGTTTGGTCAAATCAGTTAATACAACTCTTTTTAATTTAATAAAACAAACAGCTATATATAATATACATAGTATAATAAAATAGCATATTTTTATAAAAAATATGTTTTACGTATATTTCCAAGAAAAGGAAAATATATATATATATATATTCATGCGAAAGATATGGTATACTCATTAACACATATCCAAACAGAGAGAGAGAGAGAGAGAGAGAGAGAGAGTCAGGAAAATAACGCATACCGATAATAGAAACGTCGGATTGCTGCAAAACTCGGCAAGCAGTTCTATCTCAGGCAGATACGTACATGATTACAGTTGTAGTGTGATTGGACACTGAAGCGCTTACCACATCAAATGGACATGTCACAATGATATCATCATTGGACATGTCACCGTGATGATGTCATCATTAGACATGTCACCGTGATCATGTCATCATTGGACATCAAGCGCTTACCACGTGCCTTAATCAAATCCATCCCAGACTTTTCACGGATCCTCCACCTTTCTATCTACTCGCATAACCATCGGGACCATCGATATTCTAGATTTTTCGACACTGACTGATGCCATTTTTTAACCAAATGATATATGTTTGTATTATGTATTGTATTATGTATTCATTGTATTATATTCAAGACTGTATTCTACTCATACTTACAACGTTGGATTTCTCGCCATTTTCCCCGTATATTGTACCCATTTCCTTAACCCTTTGAAGAACCCTATAACCTGAAATGTGAAGCTCAATTTTCTTTCTGTCTTAAGGACATTCGCTGGGATATCTCACACTATCCGTGTGTGGCGATCGAACGCGGCCTTCTACAACCAAATTTTGACTTCCAATTATTTCCGCTTGTAATACTCGGTAAGTACTAAAGGTGCGTTTTCCTAGATGCGCATATTTTGCGGTGCAACAATTAAAAACGTCGAAAATTGACTCAAACAATAGAAAACGAATGGAAGCACCGCAAAATATGCACGTCTAGGAAAGAACGCCTTAAGCTTCATCTATGTAATTGCGTCGCAATTTCCGATACAGTTTTCCATTGGATTTTAACCCCCACTCCCCCCACAGCAGTCGCACTTCTTCGTTATTAGGCCTTTAAGCAGCTTTCGGCATTCTTGATGAAGCGTCCCAGAAGAAAACCCGAACATTATACTAGTAGCTCCTGACGTCAGTTCATTTGCATAAGCCCGCCAATTTGCATATTGCTCCATATGTGACTACATATTTCAGGCAGTCATTCTTTTAGTTCTTGTTTTAAAAGGTTCATTAATTAATTATTAGCAGTTGTGAATTTACATATGCAAGAGGCATGTGTCAATGA
>QLNU02014176.1:150020582-150050819 GCA_006491805.2 Dysdera silvatica
TTTAGGTTAATTTCATATATAAATACTATAATCTAAAATAAAAAAAATCTAAGTTTATTTTTCTTTTGTAATCATGCGCGCAAGCCACTCATGCCTCATCGTTATTTATAAATACAAACTTTAGTATTTTTAATTAAATTAAATGTGAAGTGATACTAATCATGTATAAGTAATTTATACATATATATGTTGCAAAATTTCTGCCAAATTTAAAACATTCACTTTTAAAAGGAGTTAAAATAAAAGTGCCGTAAAAACTGACGTGCATCGTGTGAAGTATGGTGAAAAGCGAGACGCTGAGTGAATTTTAGAAGTGAAGAAGGTACGAAAACGCATAAAATTGAGTTCTTTTTCTACTGCTAAGAAACAAGAAGGTGTCACCTATGCTGCTGGGCAGTTTTAAATGATTATTTTGTGTGCAAGGTATGTTAAAATGAATTTTCAACTTCACTCGCAAATATCTCAAAACTTATTTTTTGCACGTTGCACGCATAATATTTAAAAAAATGCTCATTGAAACTCTATGAAACTTCACAGAATTGTGTATAAGGTTACTGTGCTTATACTAAATGTTAATTTGTAACAAAATATGTATATATATATATTTTTAATGCTAAAAATATCTTAATAATTTCACGTTTTCTAAGAACGTAAATAATAACAACAATAAAAAAATATAAATTAATATCAAATTTTTACAATTAGACAATTAGGTTAATTCCATATATAAATACTATAATCTAAAATAAAAATAGTAAAATATGTTGATTTTTTCTCTTGTAACCATGCGCGCAAGACACTCATGGCTCACCGTTGTTTACAAAAACAACCTTTAGTATTTTTAATTTCATTAAATATGAAATGTCACTAATTATGTGAAAATAATTTATATATATATATCATCATCATCATCATATTCAACCATTATCTATCCACTGCTGGATGAAGGTCTCTCCAAATGCTTTCCACACAAGTCTATCCTGAGCAATTCGCTTCCAAGTCACCCCAACCTGTTTTCTTATTTCATCTACCCATCTAGTTTGAGGACGTTTTCTAGGTCTTCGGTGATCTCTTAGAATCCAGTTGAGAATATATATATATATAATATACATATCGCAAGAAGAACTGATCAACGATAGACAACGCAAATTCTCAACTGGATGCCAAGAGACCACCGAAGACCTAAAAAACGTCCTCAAACTAGATGGGCAGATGAAATAAGAAAAAGAACAAGCTTTCTTCAGAACGGCTTATTCAACTGTCGATAATGAAATATATATAAGGAATGTTGCAAAATCTATTAAATTTGAAATATGCACTTTGAAAAGGAGTTAAAAAAATACTAAACATTCATGTAAAAAGGCAGATTTTATACTTGTTAAAGGTCATAAGACCCCCTTGAAAGTTTATGAAAGCTTTACTCGGAGCGATTTGGCTCAATAACTTTTAAAGACCTTGTTGAATTACACTCATTTGATATTGTTGCTTCAGATGTTATCTTCAATGAAAAATTTAATGATATTGTAAATGAAGAACTTGATTTTGATAATCTTTCTGTTGAAGAAATACAAATGTTAAGTTACATTGCTGGGTATTGTGCTCGTGCTTTACGTAATCAGTGTGAACGTTGTAGAACCTTATTTATTTTAGATAAAGAAATGCATCTGGAAGCTGGTGTATCATTCAATACTGCATATTTATGTCTTTTGGACAGGGGTGGTCTTAAAATGCCAACTACCATAGTAGTAGAAATTCTATCTTCCGCATATTTAATTTTTAAATTACTGATTTCAAATGAGTATGAGGATAATTTTCTTAAGAGCAAGGCCCTGTTTAAACTTTTTGTACAAATTGTGCAGCTTTATCTTGAACAACACGATTTAACTGAAAATACAATATATTCGTGTTCATCATGTAATAAAGTAGTGTATAAATATACTGAAAAAATAATTCATACTTTTGCAAACATTTGTTTAAATAATTATGCAAAACAGAGAAATGATATGTTGCCCAGAGAAAAGGTAACAGGAAGCTGAAAAAATTTAAAAATAAATAAAAACGGGTTTCTAACTTCTATAAACATTGTATTAAAAATATTTGGATACTTTCCGTTTCCATGTACGCATTTTCCTCATATATACATGGTAATGTGGTTAAAAAACCATTTAAAAATTGGAACTGTATGGTTATAGTATTGCTTCTTAAAATAGTTCAAAAAATTTAATAAATTGGTATATTTTTATATTTCTTTGGTTTACATTTACTGTTCTTTCTGTTTCTGATAGCAATACATCAATGAAGTTTAATAAAACGTAAGTAATAAGCAAAGGTGGTGTAATTGATTTTTTATATAATTATTAATAAAACACTGGTAAAATTTATTGAAAACTTTAAAAAAATGCATAAAGTATTTAATAAATTATTTATATTTCAATATTACAAAAAGTGTAAAAAGTATATAATATGTTGTTAAAATAAACTAATTCAGAGCAGATTCCAATAAGGACAACACTGAAATCTATTTTCATGTATAGGTAAAAGATATTTAATAATATTTTTTTATATACTACTGATTATTACTACTGATGATTCGAAATATATTTCTAAAAATTTAGTGTAGAGTTTGTAAATTTAAAATATTCTTTGCTTCGAGAAGAACTAATTTTCTTTTGCTGGCGGTATCCGCAATGTGATAAATGTTATTCCGAAGCGTAAACATCTTCCTTCCTTTTGTGACGTCATAAACTAGGCGTCATGGTGTCCCATTTTCGAGTCGGTCTTGGTTGAACCCACTGTTTGTTTGTTTGTTTGGCTTTTTTATGGCGCAAGAGCATCTGGGCTATACTGCGCCAAACATGGTAAAATCAAAGACTGTAGTAAAAGCCAGTACTTTTTAAAAATTTTAAAACGTGCGTATGGTCAGCATGGTCATTTAAAATGTCAGACAGTGATGAAGAGTTAAAAGTAAGAGTGCGGGCAAGTCTATAATAGGGGCATTGAGTTAAAATGTGTAAAACACTCATGGGTTCATTGCACACTTGGCAAATTGGTGCTGGTTTTCCTTCCAACAGATGTCTATGGGTGAGATGGGAATGCCCAATGCGAAGTCTAGCAAGGAGAACCTCCTCTTTCCGATTTTTACGGTATGAGGATACGACGAAGATACGTTGTTAAAATAATTTTTTTTTAAAATCGCGGACCTTAAAAAAAGGCCCTAAAATTGTCATGGCATATACCATCAGTTTTGTAAAGAAAGAGTTTATCATTTTACTGATCGTAAAATGTGATTTACTACAAATAAATAAATAAATTGTTTGACATAGTCCAGAGGTAGATCCAGAGGGGGATTTTTGGGGGAAATGTAAAATGCAGTAGGACCCATTTATAATGAGCCCGCATTTAACGGGTTTCGGGATATAGAGAGGAAAATGTGGATTTTATTTGGTATAATGTAATTTATTTGGTAAATTTTTATTATAATTAAACAAAATATTTATTAAGGTAAAAATGTATTAAATATTTATTAATGTAAATTATTTGGTTTAATATTTGCCTTTTATATATCTCATTGATGTTATCTCGTTTCCAATACTGTTCTATCATCGATGATTATGCTAGTATGATTAACATGAGGAGACTTATACGACAACAACGACCTTAGGGTACTCGCTAATCGTTTGGCAACTGAAAAACAAAACCTGTGGCTTTATTTCCGTATTCTTCCTTTTGAGCCCAGATGCTCTTGCGCCATAAAAAAAGCCAAACAATCAATCAATCAATCTTCCTTTTGATAGATTAGCTTATTATAATATGGCCTGTCTGATGTACAGAAGAGTAGTACAAAAGACAAGTCTTGGGTATGATTGATCTTAATGCCGGATGCAGTCACTACTATCTTCGATTAGATGTAACGTGTTCCTGTCTTCGCTAGGAATGGTTATATGTATAACCACATGAACTCTAGTGGTCCTAGGGCGTGGAACTCGCCAGGGTTATGCTTTGTGCTTACGGTGTTAGCGGCCCTGGGTAAAGCAGATTTTAGCGGCTCTTAAAAGTATCTTGACATAGCATAAAAAATAAATAAATCACGGTTTAGCATTACAAAATAAAGTCCTTCACTGGTCTAAACGCTGTAGATAAAAATAAAAAGCAGATAATGAAGTTAAATTGAAAATAGGGGATAAAAATTAAATAAAATACGAATCATTGTAATTTATTATTACTCTAATTATTATAATTATAACGAATTAATGAAAAGCTAATTCAACGAACAAAGCCGCTTTTTTATCCTATTAGAACTTACAAAGTAATTTTTCTAGCTTTTTGTGCAGCCAAGTTTCGGAAACCAGGAGTGTTTATATTGGTTATAGACAGTTATTATATACAGACACCATTACAGTGGTTATAGACTACGACCATAGGCGTACGCAGAAAATTCGTAAGGGTGGTTATAGGCTCAATGGGGGGTTACAACCCCATCAACACCCCCCTGCGTACGCCAATGACGACGACAATAAACACGATAACCTATATTGGCTACAGATGCTAACGCATTTGACTGATAATATGTATGTATTTATTTTGACACACATTTAGAGGTTGCATTATGGGAAGTATGACGTCACACGCAAAAGGTTAATTGACCAAATACTCTGTTGAAAGTATATGGGGCCGCTAAAAACTGATTTCTTGGTACTTGCACTACACTTTTTTGGCGGCCCTGGGCGGCCGCCCAGCTCGCACCCACTAATCAACGACCCTTAAACTTGCTGCCCACCCGCTTGACCTTTAAAGGGGCCGTCAGACAATTTTTGTTTGACGGTCTTGATGGCTATCTTGACCAGTGGTATTCAAACTATGGGTCGTTACCCCAAATGGGGTCGCGAAAAATTACCTTGGGGTCACAAGGTAGGTGAAAAAAAATGTAAATAAATTTACTTAAATACAAATACACAATTGACAAACTTTTTTGAGAAAAAATATTGGTTTTTAAAATGTGAAATTTTATTAAATTCTAGAGAGATTACTACATTTTTAGAACAGCGACTTCACACAAAGAGATAGACTTGTGGCCGAGCCCACAAGTGAGCTTCTCTGCATGGTCTCCTTACGTAAGATAATGAAGAACCGATTTCTCCCAGAAGACCAGCGAAAACCGCCAAAGAGAGACAAGCAGCAGCTTGTGTACAGAAGATAAACGGAGCGCACCAAGTCACGTGGTGCTCCGATAGAGGAGCATCATATGACTCTCTTCGAAATCGTTCTAAAATATAATATATATAATTATTATAATTTTGTATTTAATGTGTTTTCTTTACTCTGTTAAAAATGCTTTTATTATGGAGAGGTGGCGGCGGCGGACAAAGGAAGGGGGTCGCAGATCTTTTGCATACTATAAAAGGGGGCAGTGCCGGATTTATAAATGGGCACGTTGGGCACTTGCCCAGGGCGTAAGAGGCTGCGGATTTTTTTTTTAATTGCAAATTATTTACCGTAGAATTCTGTCGATCAGCTCTCCCCGAGAAGGAGCCCTCCACCTTTTATCTAAATCTGAAATTCTGAAGAATTGTGTGAAACAACCCCCTGCTCCCCCAAGGACGAATCCAAGCAGGGGGCCTGCTCCCCCCTGAGAATAATAAATTTACATTAAAAATAATTATTTTCAAGTAAAAAATAAAACTAAACTTACAAGTGAAATTTTCAAGCTTTGCGGATTTCCTGAACTTTGTTCTCTGCATCTGTCCTTGCCCAAAAATAAAATAAAGAATCCAAAAAATCGTCGTCAAATAAACTAAATTTATTTTTAAAAATATCATTATTATATCTTATAATAATGCACATAAGGTAGGCTAATCATAAATGTCGCTCCTTCCCTATCCTCCGCGATTTTTCGTTGCATTTGAGGGGGCGGAACGACAAAATTTTATTTATTTCTGTAAGCACCGGGGTTATGGGCGTAACTAGCTTCGAAGTCTAGGCGGCTAACTTTTTTCTAGGTGGCGGCTGAACCGTATAATTCAATGCTTAGAAGAAATTTTCTAGGGGATTAGCCCCTAGTTACGGCAATGGGAGGAGGGCGCCAAAACTCGTTGTGCCCAATGCGCTTCGTACCCTAAAATCCGGCCGTAAAAGGGGGTCGCGGCTTAAGAAAGTTTGGGAACCACTGATCTAAACTATTGTGCCCGGCTAGCTTCATTATATTGCCTACTCCACTGTTTAACTGTATGTATTGTTTTATCGGAATTGCTTATTTTGTGTGTCTAGTATTTGTGTTAAAATTCTGATGTAAAGTTTATATAATTTTAATTTTGATTTTATGTGACGGAATTTATACATGATTTGTAATTTAAATTTTATCTATTGATTTATCATTGATGACATATATATTGTAATATCTTAATACTTTTTTGTAATTAACATTTTTGTGATGTATCTTGATCTTCTATGTTACTGTATTTTGTTCACGGAAAAATTTTGATATTTTAATTTACTGTTCGTAATTATTTTTAAACTTTAATTCCTATTATTATAGATATAAAATTATAGGAGGATGGGGGCTTGTTAAGCAGTTTCGATCTGCTTTTTTTCCCGTTCTTCTACAATGTTTTATTCCCTGTGAATTTATTTATTTATAAATAAATAAATAAGCGCAATATAATTTAACAGCTTTAAGTGTACAAGTTTTTTTTTGACCCAGGATTTAATGAACAATTTAGAAAAAATAAAATAGGAAATCAAGCTGTTTATGGAAATTCTGTCGTTATATGCGATTTATCGTTATAATTGGAGCTCGTTATAACCGATTTTTACTGCTTTTTCGAAGATTTGGGGGGGATTTCCCTAATCCCCCCCGTGTATCCGCCACTGCGTGCTCATTGGCTTCAATATTTTCCTCAATAAAAAAAAAAATCTCCATCCCTCTCCCAGTGGTATAACAATTTAAAACTCATGGAGGGGTGCTCAGGGGTGCGAGAGCCAATGCAGTCCCCAGACTCACTTCGACGGACCCCTCATCACCCCTTCCCTGAGCATAGATATTTTGAGCGAGTTTTAATGGATATTGAACCCGCTATTGCTTTTGGTTTTTCTGTCTGGTCTGTCTCTGTCTGTGCGCAATAAAAAGGGTAAGGTAAAGGTCTCCCGTAAATGCAATAATGATGGCTATTGTTAACGTTGAAAACCTACAGAGTTACTTGAGAATTAGAGAGTTGTGAATTAGAGAGTTACGGATTAGAGAGTTGCGAATTAGAGAGTTGCTATATAAATTGGAATGACACAAAGACGATAACTACTTTAATTTTAAAATACCGAGAACGTAATATTTAATAAAAAAGTTTTGGCTTTAATTCTGTCAAGAGATTCGATGTTTAACTTACGAATGAATTTCAGAATTATGTGTGACCATAGGTGTAGCCGGGGGGGGGGTTTGGGGTTGTAACCTCCCCCCCCCATTGCAATGAAATTTTGTATATTTAACATAGGAATATGTGAGTTGAAGCTCTGTAACCCCTCCTTGTTGAGCCTATAATGCCCTCCCCACTTACAAACTTTCTGGCTACGCCTATGTGTGTAACAACCTTAAAAATAATTCTGATAAACCACTTGCAATTCTATGGACGTTTTCTGGAACCCCTCCGCCCCCCTCCCCCCCCGTTTGATAGTCCATTTTATGAAAACCTCCTTACGGCAACTAAATAAGTAGTTTGTTTTGCAATTAATATTTCAAATGTAAACGGATTTTTGGAGCACCGTGTATATTAATTATCCACTATTTCGAAATCTTTTTACGGTGGGGGGGAGTGAGGAAAGTTTTTTTTTTTTTTTACTTGTGGGGGCGGCTTCAAGATTACCCAGGAGCCCGAAAATCCTATCGTCGGGCATGCACAGTGCATTATTTGCCAATGTGCTATATTAGGCTATATCCTACAGCGGCAAAATTTTGTGCATTATGTCTGATTCAACAAAAGCAACATACGATGATATAATCATAGGTTTGAAAGAGAAAAAAGATGGACATCATGCTTTCCCTTTAAATACCAGATGTTGTTACCGCTGATTTGGGGAAGAGGCGACGGGTAGGAAGGGGCGGCAAAAAGTAGCCTATGGTGGCAAAATGATAAATCCGCCCCTGCCTGCCCCCCACCCCCCACTATTAAGTATAATTTTATTGCAAATTTATGCTTTCTTAAAGCATATTTCTTTCAGAAATATGCTTTATATAGAGTAACCCCGGCGACGACATCCCTTGAAAACGAGCTTCGGCGGACATCTCTAATATTTTAGTTTGGTAGCTTTACCTATTTCTTGCTTGTGTTTCAAAGGCGCATCTGCAACACGTAAGTAAAGCTCTTAATTTGTCTCATTTCGTTAGTCGTGAAAACTATTTTTCATTCTTTCCCCTTATTCACTTTTTTTTTTTAACAACTTTATTTTGAGTGGCTAATTAACAATAATAATAGTACATACAAATGAACATGGTAAAGCAACTAAACATTGATCTTGATACTACAATAAGGAACATATTTTATAACCACCCGGGCAGTAATGGGTAAAGACGGGGGTCTGATAGAGTCCATACTGCCCTATAGTAAGATTTAGACTGTATAATGAACGCTATACAAAATGCCACACAAAAATAAATAAAAAACAGTGGTGGAGAATCAATCCCAAGATGCACCGGTGCTAATTTAAGTTCGTTGAATGAAGGTAGATATGAGTGGTTAGACAGAGAAATACAAATAATCATTAGTAGTTTATGTGTAATAAGAAATTTGCTCACCTCATTCCTGAATTTTAAAAGTAAAGCAACGGATTTAGTTGATTGTGGAAGAGAGTTCCATATTTTTGGACCATCATGTCCATTATAAGATCTATAGTTAGCGCTAGATGAGGTTGGATAAAGATGTTTCGTTTGTTAATACACACATTTACATCTTTGTTAGAGTCATGCTGCCTTCTGAGAAATTTTATAATGATGAGTATATACATCCATTTTTCACTTGATATGTATATTGAAGTCTATATTGCGCGTGTTTAGGTTTTTGTGATTATATATTCATGCACTACAACTTAAACATACATGAGATGTTGCACCATAACTCCCGCTACCCTTACAGAATTTCTGCTCACGGCAGTGCTCTCACCACACACATGCGTGTTGCTGTGGCACAGTGGTTGAAAACGTCTAAAAATTGTGGCTCTTTGACACGGGGATGTTCAGCGAGTCACCTTAATGCCACACATGCGTGTCGTCATGGCACAGTGGTTGAAAAGTCTATATGTCTCTTTGGTACGGGGCTGTTCAACGAGTCGCCTTAATGCCACACATGCGTGTCTCCGTGGCACAGTGGTTGAAAACGTCTAAAAATTGTGGCTGTTTGATACGGGGCTCTTCAGCGAGTCACCTTAATGCCACACATGCGTGTCGTCGTGGCACAGTGGTTGAAAAGTCTAAAAAATTATGACTCTTTGGTACGGAGCTGTTCAACGAGTCACCTTAATGTCATACATGCTTGTCGCTGTGGCACAGTGGTTGAAAACGTCTAAAAATTGTGGCTCTGTGGTACGGGGCTATTCAATGAGTCACCTGAATGTCTCTTAGTGACTTAACGGAACCTCCGACTAGGGTGCATTTGCAAATATCCAAATTTACTCAAATTTCAATTTCACCTTTGTATGGTATCAATACCCTGAAGCTGGTCCCCTTAGCACCTACGAGTCACTTCATATAAAAGCATAGGTGCGTGATATGCGACCAATCTTTGCGACTTTATACTCGTAGGAACTTGCGCACGCACGGTCATGGAACCCATGGGCGCCGTTAGCGGGGGGGACAGGGGGGACCCGCCCCCAATGTTGGTGTTAGGGTTCCATATCCCCCTTCAATTTCAAACAAAATGCCTTCTACTGGCATGTTGACCCCCTCCAACACTTTTATGCTATCGACGCCAATAATTCATGAGACTAATCTCATGTTACTCGCCTGTACTTACGATTGCTTGTGAGTGGTGGGAGACCAGCTTCTGGTTGACGAAAAAGGACATTCTCCACATTCGTGGGCAATATTCACAGCTAAATTTCCCGTGCTTCGCGAGCGTCACTGAGCGACTTGAGAAACATTAGTACGTCGCACATTAATTACATCATTTATTGGCAACAGGTTCGATTCCCGCTAAACTTGGTTGTGTGAAAATGCATCATGGCGAGGAGATCCTGTTAAGCTTTCTATCCCGTCTTCGATGACCCATAGCGTCCTCTCGGGATATAAAATGTATAATTATTTTCTATGTTTCGTGCCGTGCACGTATTGCTGCCTTAATGGATAGTCCCATAGCCCCCACCAAAACAGAGGCCCTAAATTCGCAAAGTTTATTCATTGAAATTAGGAAGGGTGGCCGCCAAAGGCGGCGCTGTAATCACAGGCGTTATTGTAGTTCGTTCGCGGAAAGTTGGCCCATGGTACTGTTAGAATTCCCGGAGCTGACGTCACAAACGGGATAGTTCATTACAGCAGAGGGGAGGACGTCATTTCAGAAATGGTTTTTAGCGAACGTTTGTCTGCGCCAAAAATCAGTTCTGAAATGACGTCCTCCCCTCTGCTGTAATAAACTAGCCCGTTTGTGACGTCAGCTCCCGGGAATTCTAACAGTACCATCGGTCAACTTTTCACAAACAAACTATGGGTGCAAAGAGAAAACGGTGCCCTGATATACAATGGGGGCACTCTGAAGCCTTCTGAACCCTTCTAACGCCACTGCCATCGCCTTGGTCGAGCCTTTACGAACAAGTATCTTTTCCGAATCAACAAAGCACCATCCCCCGTGTGTCTGCAGTGAACTGAGGGACTTGACGAGATACTCAAACATTTGCTTCTGTTTTGTCCTATGTATCACCTTCTCCGTAAAGAACTCTTTGTAGCTTTCAGAAAACCGTCTTCTTGCATTCTCCATCACTGGCTGATCTCTCCCAGGGGCGCCATGAGCCAAAGCGGGGCCCACAGGCTCACTTCGACCACTCCATGACACCCTCCCTGGGCCGGACCCTTCACAGCATAGGTCCTTGCCAGCGCAGGCCCCTAGACTACATCCGGGCCTTTGGACTGCCCTCCCTCTCTCGTCGGCTCTGATCTCTGCGTTCATCGAAACCCCTGCCTTCAGCGGAATCCCCTGTCTGCAGTGCATTCTTTCTTTACAAGCACCGGGAGTTTTCTGTAATGCCTCGTCACCTATACCTACTATACCACTAACAACCTATACCTGGTTCCTCAGTTGAGTCAGCTGTCATCGTCTTTTATGTGTGTGTGGGTTTGTTCTTTTTCCTGTTATTGAAACAGCCTTCTTCTGGAAAAGCAGTGCCGCAGCAGTGGACAACTTTCCTAAACTAACTTGAACAATCAACACCATCACCATTGTCAACCAGCTATTGTCCCCCGCCCCCATCTCCAATTATCGTGATATGCATACTGCGTGAAAGAGGCCTATGAGACATATGGAAATAGTTTACACAGTATAGATAATTCATAAATAAACACAAAAATCTGTCTACAAAGATACGGCCTATACCTGTATTTTCCCCCATCTCGACAGATATAAAGTGTATTTGAGCAATAGCGTAGTAAAAGGAAGGGAGGGAGGGGCTCGGGGGTTGAAGTCCCCCCTCTGGTTATCAAAACACATTATTTTCTCTTAGGCCCTTCACAAAATCTCCTTTAAAGGTTCTTGATCCCCCCCCCACCCCCATGAGCTTTGAATCACTACGTTACTGTATTTAATGCACCCTTGTCTACATCTTTATTTTTAACTGGTTTCTAGAACATTGTTATAGAAAAATTTCTCTGCATTACAAATAATCAATAAATTAATATACTCTGATAACTATAATTATATACATATATACAATATTATAGCATTTGTTAGTAATATCATTTTTTAATTGTGTATAAAAATATTCACTAATTACAATATACTTCTGTTAAGGTATAAGTATATAAGTTCTATTTTAATTAAGTTATGTTTAATTTATAAGAATAAAAGTAATATTTTTATTTTACGATATAAAAATATTCTTTAAGTTACGGCTCGCAGATACCGTACAAAATATTTCAAAGACAATTCAAGGGGAAAATACTGCATATCAGTATTATGACGTATTGAATGAATTGCTGAATACTGATATTTACGTAATATTAGCGACAATATCTAAACACACTTCGAAAGGAAGATATAACCCATTGTGCAAATGAGCGTTATGCTTTGCATGCAAATGAAAAATTAATAAGGGTTTTAACGATATTTTTCTATCTTTAGAAAACCTGTTTCTTATACAATAATTCTCAACACCCACGTTTAAATAAGCTCAAACCAGAGTTTTTTGCTTAGGAGAAAAAGAGACGTCTTTCCCATCCAGGATGTGGGGAGACGTCTCTTTTTCTTCTAAACAAAAAAGCTCTAGTTTGAGCTTATTTGTACGTGGGTGTTGAAAATTATTGTGTAATAAATTCTCTCACGAAAACTCACAAAAATCTCGCCCCGGTGGCTATGCGTGTTGATCATTATTTTGTAATTGTGTTTTTCCCTGAGAAGGGTAACAGTATCTTACAACCTATTTCTCTTCAACGAAGCTTTAAAATTGAGTCTTGAATTCCAACTATTACCTTGACGTACCTCTCTTGCCAGTAGCATAGAAAACAAGGGGCCCAAGCCTCCCAGTGGATATCAAAACACGTAATCTTTTTTCATGTCACTTGAGCCCCCTTCATAATTAAAATTGAGCCCTCATAATTTTCCAATTGCTTCGCTGCGATCTCCTAGAGATGAGATGGACTCAGCCCGAACCCGGGCTCATTAGGTAAATGCAACTGAAACTGAAAACTTTCTTTTTCTATATCGGATTTCTTCAAGGAATACAACTATGTGATACGTTTTCGAAGATTGTAGAAATACATGTATATGAAAATTCGAAGGAAATTGAATAGTATGGTTTATCAAATTTTAAAAATTTAAATCGTACGTCATGGGATCAAAGTTATATTTGAAGCTTTGGGCTCGGGTGAGCTCGGGCTCAAATTTCAAGTCTTCGGAATTGGGGCTCGGAAAATGAGCACGAACTCATCTCTACTGTCTTCTGTATATGTAAGTATTAAAGGTATACTTCCTCTAATATTTGAAGGGAAAAAAATATATGTAAAATAAATAGAATGAGTAAGAGAGTGAGAAGGGTAATTCTTAGACAGAGCAGGAAGATTGCTAGAGACCTGTATACTTCAGAAATTGTAGCGCCAAATGAAGATATAATTATAACAACACACAGTCGAAAATAATTGATAGAAACCGACAAAAAAAAAGTTGTTTACTAACTCATTCATACAACTTCGTAAGTTTCATGCCTATTCGGTTGTACAGTATAATCCCCCGCTTCCACTTCCCCTCTCGGTATTCACGGCCCCAAAAATTTTAATATAAAAATTTTCAGAAATAAGTGATTCGTAAGTTTCGAGTTGCAGACCAGCGTAAGTGTCATTGTGAAGCATTCTTGCATCGTTTCACTTGTCATGAATCGTTTTTCAATCCTTGTCCTTTGCATCCACTCTAGCCCTCTTCACCAGCTTGATGTGCAGATTTAGACATCAAGGGCGGATACAGGGGTCATGACCCCCCAAAACATATTTTTTCACTGTAAAAAAATTCCAGCTTTCATGATAAATGAGGGGTCTTATTTCAAGATCATGGCAAATTCTGTCCTTGACACCTCCCCCTTCAAATGAAAGTCTGTGTCGGCCCTTGTTAGAAATTATAGGAGGAGAGGTCTGTGCCAGATGAAGAGTCGACTGGGGAAAGGCACAGGGCACTCAGGAATTATCTCTCTCTCTCTATATATATATATAGCTAGATGGGGAAATTGGGACACAAGCACAAGGCAACTAGGGCCACTCTCCTGCTGTCCCCGGCTTGGTTACAGGCCTGTTTCTGAGTATTTGCTGTTTCTATTTGATGTATCGGTTGAAAGTTGGAATTTGTTTAGCCAATAAATATAGGAATCACACAAATAAATCGAAATCATTACGAAACAAAATTTTATAATTGCAAACAACAGTTCACCACTGAAGATTTATAAATATAGTAAACTTTCGATTCTTTGCGGTAATGGGTGGTATGAATATTGCCGATAATCGAAGTTGTTGGTAATCTGAAAGTCGGAAAATATTAGTATAAATACTGCTCAAATATTAAAAATTTCTAAAAACTAGTCCTCATTATTACAAATATATGTACATAGGCGTACGCAGAAGGTTCATAAGTGGGGATTAGAGGATCAATAGGCGCTTACAGAGCTATAACTCTATGTATTCATACATAAATATGCAAAATTTCATTGCAATGGGAGTGGTTACAATTGTCATCAATAACGCTCCTGCGTACGCTAGTGTATTTACAGGGTGTGCTAAAAGTTCGTTCGGATATTAAAAAATCATAAAAAATGAAGAAATTGGTGTCTCGGGGAGCGGTTTGCACCTTTAGACTTGTCAAAGTGTAGGATTTTTTTGACACAAGAAAAAAATAGTTTAAATTATCGCCAGTAGGTGGCGCTATTTGGCACTCAGTTAACAAAATACATGTAAAATATCTAGATTATACAGAAGGTATTCGTTTCTACTTGAAAATGTAAAAAAAAAAATTAAAAATGTTCAATGTGTTCACCCTCACATGTAAGAATAGTCTATAATCACATGAGAAGACTATTTATACTTGCGTGCAGTATGTCAGCGTCAATAGCAGAGATCTTGCGGCGTATAGCATCCTTCAACTCAGATAAGGTAGATGGACTTCGAATATAACACCCGAGATTTTAGGTACCCACATTAACAGAAATCCTCAGGAGTCCGGAGATCTTGGGGGCCATGCATTATTAAAGAAACAGCTTATTATTCGATCTTGATCAAATGTACTGTCCCAAAACTGCCTTATATGCGTTAGGATATGGGAAGGGGCTCCATCTTGCATAAACGTAATAGCGTCTAATAGCTGTTTTCCATGCAGGGATGGCACAAGGTAATCTGGCAGCATTTTTAAATAACGGTCTCCAGTTACGGTTCACGTCTTCCAGCCACCGGTTCTGCATGGTTCTTGGAAGAAATAAGGACAATGAATTACTGATGCACCGAACCCACACCACACAGTGAGTCTCGGTGCATGCATCGGCGTTTCTACGTGTTCATGTGGATTATCTCGAGCGCATATCCGGCAGTGATGCGTATCAAAGGATCCGTGTAAAGAACAATGGGCCTCATCTGTCCAAAAGATATTCAAAAGCCATTGTGGAACATGGCCGATTTTTTGCAAAGCCCACTCAGCGAATTCCTTTGGCTTTTCAATGTCATTCGGCTGCAGCTCCTGTAAAGTTTTAATTTGTACGGGTATAACTTTAAAACTTCATGCACCACTCAGAACACACTGGTTTGTGGTAAACTCTTGGTTCTTGAAACGACCTGTACCCTGCATATGGTGCTATGTGACTTTGCTGCGAAAGCATCCATTTCTGTTGCTACCATCATCTGACAACTTCTGCCTGCCACTGCGAGGTCGATCTTCTAAGCGACCGGTTTCTTCGAATCGCTGCACTATCTTTCTGAGCCCAGTTTCTATAATTGGACCTCGGTGTCTCTTAATTTTCTTTACCGTTTTAAATTTTTGTAATGCTTGCGTTTCAGATTCATTGTTGACATAAAAAAAATTTACCAAAAGTGCCTTTTCTATCAGTGTCAACATTGCAGTCATTCAATAAGTTGCAATAATTCAACAAAGCACTAATTCAATCCTCACACACTATTACAAAGGCAGAAGTGGATTAGAAGTTAGTTGTCGGTTACAATCCTCTTTTAAACCGATAAAATTTGCATATTTTCAGGAAAATATACCTTTCAGCGCCACCTACCGGCGACAATTTTAACTATTTTTTTCTTGTTTAAAAAAAATCCGATACTTCGATGTCTAAAGGTACAAACCGCACCCTGATACACCAATTTCTTCATTTTTTTATGACTTTTTAAAATCCGAACGAACTTTTGGCACACTGTATATATATATGAAGGTTAAATATAGCGTAAACTGGGGGAGGGGGCAAAAAAAAAAGAAAAATCCCCAAAATTGTCTAGGAAAAAGTACGATTTTGCCTCTTTTCTAAAAAAACGGGGGGGGGGGGTCAAGTGCCCCCTTGCCCTCGCCAGATTAAGTATATACATATTGTGCGCTAGCGCTCAGTTGGCGTGTGATACCGTTAGCAGACGGGTTAGTCCATTGCAGTTTAGGGAAGGGCGTCTTGCCGAAACTGGTTTTTCGCGCGGGAAAAACCAGTTCCTCCAAGAAGGCCTTCCCTAAACTGCAATGGACTAACCCGTTGCTAACGGTATCCCAAGCCAACTGAGCTCGAACGCACAGTGTGTATAGTTGAATCCGTTTGCAACGAAGTTGAAGAGAGCTTAATTGGGACTAGGACACTTTAGCCTAATTAAGTAACTGCCCCAAATAAGCAAATTTCACATAAAATTAAACGAATTTTTTTTTCAATACTACATAGAAAAAGTGGGGCAAGTTGACGACCGTTTTAAAAAGATGCAATTTTAAGGATTTAAGGAACACTTTTTGCTTTGGGAACATATTTCTTTTTATGATATACTTGGGTTTATGACAGATCTGAGGGACAACTTACATTAAAATAAGAAAACTACAACTACATAATATAAAAAAATAATAATAATAATAATAATAATAATTCGTTGTCTTGCCCCATATTCTCCTAAAGCGTTTTATTAGTGATCGCAAATGTAGTCGCCCTCTTGCTCATCGTTTGTGCAGAGATCGTGCCACCATTTTCGGCATACTTTACACTGAATGCAGTCTTCCTGCGGAGGATCAGTGTAGCTCTCATTCTATCCAGAACGGTTAAATGAATTTGCAGCAGATGAGCTTTTGTGCATAGTTTTTACAGCTTTTACAAAATTTAACTTTCTGTTTGTAAGCGTTATTTTCTTATTGGTAGCGGTTTGGCTTTTTTTAACAGTAAAATCTCTCTCTGAGGTGTTGCTTTTAAAACTGTCGTCAATTTTGATGTGCGTTTTCACAATCGGAGGTGTGTGTGAGGGGGGGGCGCCAGGGAGATTCCATAGGTTGTTGAACAATCGTACTGGAGGCATTTTCTTACAATTTTTCTTCGTCCGCATCAATCTTCTCTGAGATTGGATCACACACTTCTTGAATGTATTCTTCCTCGTGTTCGGTCTTTTCTGCAGAAATTGCGGCTGCAAAATCAGCATCACTGAAAATGTGTCTATTGAATGGTGTAATTCATATCCATTTGTTGCTATTCCCACTGATGCTGCCTTAGAATAGGCTAACATGAAATAATGTAATAAGGAAAATAAGAATATAAATTAATGGCGCTACTGCACGAGACGTTACCTCCCTAAATCTAGTCGGTGTTTCCAAAAACTGGAAATCGGCACAAGGTGACTAGCCGCCATGTTGTTTACATCGGTTTTTTGAGATTTTCGTCTTCCTTTTCCTTCTACGAATCGTGAAAAGTTGTTTACGGCGTTTTTTGCGATTTTCGTCCTCCCTTTTTCCTCTTTCCTTCTCCCTTTTTCCTCTTTCTTTTCCCTTTCCCTTCTCAAATTCACACATATACATTACTTTGCACACGTAATCCATAAAAAAAAATCAAATGCTCAGACATTTTCATTGCGACAAACACAACCAAACGAGAGAGCCACGTGAAGCGATTACTAAAATACCGTCTCAAACCAGTTATCACTGCATTACACATGCGTATGTGACGCAAAACTTCGTTCTAGTAATGCTTAAACACGGTTTAAATTAGCTAGATCTGCTAAAAAAAACTAGATTTTCTAAAATATTAGCTAGATCTGATAAAAAAGCTAGATTTTCTAAAATATTAGCTAGATCTAATAAAATACCTACTTTAAAATACCTTTTCTAAATTACCTCTTGTAAGATACCACTTCTAAAATACCTCCTCTAAAGTACTTCTCTTAAACTATCACTTATAAAGTACCTCCTTTAAAATACCTCCTCTAAAGTACCTCTTCTAAAATACCTCCTCTAAAATACTTCTTCTGAAATACTTTCTCCAAAATACCTTGTCTAAAATACCTCCTTTAACATACCTTCTCTACAATACCTCTTCTAACATACCTTTCCACAAATTTGTCCTCTACAATACCGTCTCTAAAATACCTTTTCTAAAATACTTTCTCTAAAATACCTTTTCTAATATACCTCCTCTAGAATACCTTTTCTAAAGTGTCTTCTCTAAAATACCTCCTCTACAATACCTCTTCTAGAAAACCTCCTCTAAAATACCTCTGCTAGAAAACCTCCTCTAAAATACCTTTCCTAAAAATCGCCCTCTATAATACCTTTTCTAAAACACTCTTTCCAAAATACCTCCTCTAAAATATTTCTTCTAAAATATCTTCTCTGAGCTATTTTCTCTTCTGGTCAGATGTTAGTTTTCTAGCCAAGTACGTATTATTATTGTGGGGAAACACTGATACCAATTTTGGCGAAGTCCACGCACATGCGCAGGAGGATTGCTCTCCGGCCGATCTGCTTTTCAACTATGGGCTAGTGATTCTATTACGTTACAAATCCATCTAGTGCAATTTTTAGCGGTTTCTAGCATAAAGTGATTTATGTCAAAAATTCATCTAGTGCAATTTTTAGTGATTTCTAGCGGAAAGTGAGATAAGTGGGTGATGTCTCGTGCAGTGACCCCAAATTAATATAATAATAAATGTAATTACCTAATAATAAATAAGTTATTAATAAAAATGTAATAATCATTTATTCTAAGTATCGAAAACTGGGACAAAGCCCCAATATTAATATAATGAGGGAAAAATGACGAATTCACCAAGTTGTCCTTAACTGTACCTCTTAGTATTTTACATTAGTAATTTTTTGTTAATGGCCAGAATGGTAAAAGAGGTGCAAGTTTCAACACTACTAAACTAAGCTAATATTACGTTTAAAATCATTTTACAGTTATCGTAAAAATCTATATTAATATAGCTTATCTTCAACTTTCCAGAAGGTTAACAGAAAACTTTGAAGCATGTAAAAACTATAATCTTCACTCACATCAAAACGACGAGTGGTAAGAAGGTTGCCATTTCTCAGGACATAAAGAAGTTCTTCTTCTTCGACTATGCGGTATGCTAGGGCTGTCATATAGTGATAAATATTTAAAATAAATGCAATTCGCCATCTTGCCCAGCTCGTCAAGTTGCCCCACATTTCCCTACGTACATAATATACAATACATGTAAGAAAATAAGATATAAGGATATAATATACATACAAGCAAAGGTAATAATTTCTAAAATAAAATATCTAGCTGGAACTCATCGCACCTTCAGTTTTACCTCGCTCGCAAGTCAAGACATATGACGCCAATACGTGTCACGTGCATGCCAGCGCTGCGTCACCACACCGACGGCAACATTACGTAATATGAATCTGAAGTCTTGTAGTGCTGTATATAAGATCATATCATATTAAATTGTTTGTATTTTTTTTTAAACTACGCATAACACAAGATGCATATACAAATTAATTGTAATCTTACATTTTTATCCCAATTAAGCCGAACGTTGTCCCAGTTGAGCGATGTAAATTACTGTTAGTTTCCAGGTTTGAATCCCTTTTCTTCAGATTTGGCCAAATTAAACGGAACCGACTGTATATCAATAAAAACCTAAAAAAAGACGGTTTTTAGCTAAGAGTAAACATAATGCACACACACGATACGTACCTTTAAGTAAAAGGAACATTGTTAGAAGGAGAACAAAATATAAATTCCTAAGAAAATGCTTAATAATGTGAAGGAACACAAAAATATAATATTTCTAAATAAGCGTCATATACTGGATGATAAATAGCTTTTTATATGAGATATTATTACCATTCACAGGGTTAACACAATTGCAAATGGTCGGCACACAGAGCCACCGGGGCGTATTTTTTGTAAATTACTCGCAAAGAAAATAATGATTTCATGGTGCCTGGCGGGAACCGAACCCACGATCTGTTGGTATCCGGACAAGTGCTCTTCCAACTGAGCTACAGACGACCGATCATCCTCCCCTCTGCGAGCGCATATAAAGCTTCACTAAGATTGTCATTAGAAAATTTCCTGTCTTTAATATCACATTAGTCCCGCTTTTCGAACGTTCGCTTCTTTGACGTTGATTTGGTTTAAAAAACAGTCTATGCACTGCCTCGTTTTGAAACTCGTTTATAATGAGGCTTTATATGTATTCGTAGAAGAGAGACTGACATGTCGTCAGTAGCTCAGTTGGCAGAGACTTGGCCGGCTACCCAGAGGTCGTGGGTTCCGTTCTCATCAGTCACCGTGAAACCATTTTTTTCTTTGCGAGCAATTTACAAAAAATACGCCCTGTGGCTTTGCGTGCTGACCATTTGGCAATTGTGCTAACACTGTGGAAGGTAATGATATCTCATATATAAAAAACAATTTATTATTTAATATTACCACGTCATCGGCTATGATAAGAAAAATTTCCTGCCTTTAATATCACCTTATACTGGTTTAGAAAAGTATAATGAATTCATATTGATACAAGCCCCATTGGTGTATTTCTATTTGTATTTGTTTTTTGGCCTCATAAAACGCTATCTCGTTGAAGGTATTTTGTTTATTTAAATATATTATAAAAGAATTAATGTAACGTATATCTAGCATAAATTTCAATTTCTTTATTCCATTAAAAATGTTTAGTTAGCGCCATCTATTGGTCTATTATTGAACTTGAGTTATTATTAGTACTTGAGTGTATCTTTTGTGCGCAGTTAGTTGGAAGTTTACTTTATTTGTTTTAACTATTAATTTATATTTAAATCACATTGCTATAAAGATTTTCCTTCCTTCCTTCCTTCCTTTCTTTCTTTTTCAAATATGAAATTTCTCTCTACCATAGCGAGTTTCAACCGGTATATAAAATGCCGGATTAACGCAGGGGCTTTAGGGGCTATAGCTCAGGGGTCTCCGCCAGCTAAATGGCCTCCAGAGACGTGTTCTCTTGTTGATAATCCTTTTGAACTATTTAACTGGGGGCGCTTCATAAGACCAGTAGCGCAGGAGCCTCAAAAACTTTAATCCGTCACTGGATATACTGTAGCCCAATGATGTGTCGATAAATTCCTCAAACATGCCATATCTCACCGTTTCATATGATTTTTGCTTTTATATGATTTTTTAGTATGCTGTAGAATTTTAGCAAATATAGTTAATGTACCATCAGTGAAAAAAATTGAAAATTGTAGTCAATTCAGTAAAAATCAGTTAATATATATATGTATAATAATAATAAAATAAAAGTCAATTCAATGTGAAAATTGGTTCAGTGGAAACGTAATTTATCTGGAATTCCTAATATTTCAACGCCTACTTCATTCAAATATTGAGGGAGCGAATCCTCGAAAAATTTTTAGCTTCTGATTCTCTTCTTTTCAAACCTGATAACACCATGAGCAGAGGTCTAATTACTCAGACATCCTCAATACCTACATGTACAGGAAGGGGGGTTATTGGGGGTCATAACTCACCAATGAGGTGAAATTTTGCGTATAAACATATGAAAATACGGAGTTGCAGCTCTGTAATCTCCGTTATAAGTCTGTAACCCCATGAATTTTCTGCGTAGTACTCCTATGGTCCTCGTGTCTTATAAATAATGAATTATTTTGCAAACTCCTCATGTCTGCCGTACTTGTATATTATAGAGTTTTTCCAAAGATTTTTTCGATGTGCTCCCAGGCAACGGCAGAGATAGAACCTTTCAGTAGGTGGGGCGATTTGCTTCCGACTCCTATTTTTACCCAAGTGTTCAGTACTTTTCATTTCAT
The DNA here is from genome assembly GCA_006491805.2 of Dysdera silvatica. NCBI lineage: Eukaryota > Metazoa > Arthropoda > Arachnida > Araneae > Dysderidae > Dysdera > Dysdera silvatica. The sequence continues at coordinate 150,042,524 of QLNU02014176.1, forward strand.
TTTCCATGATATAATCTCAACTAAAGTTGTAAAAAACCCGGGAATTTTGGACACATTGGAAACTTTGATGGGAAGAAACCAAGATAGCTAGAATAAAGATGGTAGTCCCGTCCTCACCTTTCTCCCTATTGGTCGATTTTGTCGAATCGACCAATAGGAAGAAAGGACTACCTCCTTTATTCTAGCTATTTTCGTTTCTATATTCAAAGTTTCCAATGTGCCCAAAATTCCCGGGTTTTTTACAACTCTAATATGAACTCCAGGTGAGGGAGACGATCTCCCCATCACCTCCTTGGATCCGTTCTTGCTCTCAGTTCGAATGAATTATTATTATAAATGATTCAATGTTTATGTTAAGGAATTTATAAGTAAAGTATTATTACATTTCACAGAGTTAGCACAATTGCCAAATGGTCAACGTACGAAGTCACCAGTGCATATTTTATAATTGTATATAATATAATCGTGGGGAATTTTACAGATAACGATTTCTGACGCCCACGCTTAAGTTTGGGTGACAAAACTTGTTATATTAATTAATGAAACTGGCAGCACTACCACAACGACGAATCTGGCAACATGGAGTTAAGAGGACTATGGAGAGAGTGTTCTGGGAGGGAATTGAGGCAGCATGGGCACATGGGGCGTGGCCTATTTTAAACATGATGGCAGTCGTTTACCCATCATTCCGTGCGGAACTTTTAAGTTTGGATCACCCTTTGACACTATGTCAGACCTGGCATGATGTTAAAATGGACCACTGGACGTACGATTAAGTCAATGTCTATAGAGCACCATGTTAATTGAAACTGGATTTCATTGGAATATAAACACTTCCAATGAGAAATTCATTTTGCTTTTATTAAATTGTAAATATGGCAATCTACTGTGTAGCCTTCGGCTTTAAAATCAGCTTTAAAGTCATTATATAGCACATTTTCCTAAAATCATCATTAGCATATTTTTCTAAAATCGCCATTAGTATACTTATAAAATTAAGTCATTCCCAAAACTAACAACATTTTAAAAAATTATTAGCACACTATTTATATAATTAATAAATTCATAAAATAATTGTTACTATATTTGTATAATACAGGGGTGGGCACGCTTGAGGTCAATGAAAGCCGCATTCCAATTTATCATATATCATGAAGAGCTACACCATGGTTACATAGTATTAAATACACAAATTTAATTAATATGGTTACATATAATACACAAGCCTTAAGTGCCATGTAAATTATACATATAAGGAAATATAATTAATTAATTAATTAATATTAAAATATATTTAATTAATTATCATTACATATATAATGCAACCGAAGATCTACTTTCGAAGCGATTACATACGACTTCTACCCTTCATTAAACAATTTATTTTCTTAGTCAGTCAATTTAACAAGATTTTTAAATAAACTTTTGAGAAAAAATTATATTTTCGACGGGAGCCGCACTTAACTCAATGAAGAGCTGCATGCGGCTCTCAGAGCCGTATTTTCCTACCCCTGATATAATATATTGATAAAGTAATTATTAGTATATTTATATAATAAAAATATTTATGAAATAATTATTAGTGTATCTGTATAATTAATGTATATATACAATATAGTACAACCTCTCTTTCTTATCTCTTAACGAACACCTCCTTTAACGACCACCTCTATTCAACGTCCAGATCCTTTAACAACGACCTTTCCTGGAACGGATTTCTCCCCGACATGGATTATCCAACGGTAGTTTACCTCCATTCAGATACCACTTCTTTGATTGACCGCCTTTTCACGAAACCTACGGCGGCCGCCTTAGGGAGGTTATAATGCAATTATTAGCACATTCATATAATTACAATAATACCTCCCTAATGCGCTCACCGTCGGTTCCATGGAAGGGTGGTCGTTCGGGAAGGTGGTCCATGTGTGGCGGTAAATTAGGCACTGGGTCTATGGTTGGGAGGAAATCCATTTAGGAAAAGTGATCGTTAAAAGAGGTTTTACTGTAATATACACTAAAGCATCCGTAATTCGACCGCCATCGTATCCGTTGAAAAGCGGACGCTCAGAGAGGTGGTCTCTGAATAGAGACAAATTTAGCATTGTGTCTATAGGGTGGGGAGGAAATAAATTTCCAGAACAAATTGTCGTTAAATGATGTGGTCACTAAATAAAGGTAGCTTTGAAGAGAGATTTCCACGAAAGGGCCATTTCATGCGTAATTGGCTGTCATTCATATAAAGTGGTCACATGGGTCATGACCCCCCAATTTTTTTTTTTCGGTGTAAAAAATTCTAACTTTCATGTACTTTTATGTAAATTCTATTTTTTTTTAAGTACCGTAAATTTTTTTCTTTTTTCAACGTTAAGGGAATCGCCGACGATGACAATGATACGGGGTTTTCCATAAAGACGTTAGGAAACCCTTTCTCCGAAAATACTTATTCAATACACATAAAATTTTTTTTTGTATTGTTAGCAAACATCTTTGTATATTTTGCTTGCAGCATTTTGTGGTACAGGCTATATATAATATTTTTAAAATTAAAAAATATTTATATAAAATTAAAAATGATCTTCCATAAATACGATTTTTACCCTAACTTCATGTCAAAAATACAAAAAAAAAATCCAACAAACCCACATATAATGTATGCAGAATCCCTATATGTACGTACTCAAGAAATTATAAGTCAATTACAATTTAAGTTTTTGAAAAAATGTTCCTTTTATCCCAAAACTGTATCCAAAAGCACGGCCAACTAAATCTAGTTGACCGTGCTTTTGAAGTGTTTACTGGGGTTGTTGATACGGGGCGCCAAATGACAGGTGATACATACAGTAAAATCGTCCAACAAGTAAGTCTTTAACATTGTACACTTTCCTCTCCCTAGCTGCTAGTAAGAAAAAGTGTTAGGATTTTAAATTTCAAGAAAGAAGACCTTATCAGAGATATGAAAGTAATACTTTTCTAATTTTGTTAATTATAAATATGTATAGTACTGTAAAACGAAGGTGAACTCTCCCGTATTTCCGCTAATTTTTTCAGATTCTCCCGGTCCCGTATTGACATTCTAATTTTCCCCAGTATATTTCATTAACCGTCGAACGTCAGTTAACTGTGGTTATAGCCAATAGAGTAGCTGGGGGTGAGGTGTAAGGGGGTGGTCGCCCCGGGTGCCACAATCCGGGAGCCGGCAATTAGCCTTCAAAAAACAATGACAGGCGCAGCAACGACAGTTATTCGCCCTGGGCGGCAAAATACCTAGCTACGACACTGATTTTAACTATAACGAGTTTTTGAAATTTGCACAAGAAAATAAAAAAAAATTCCGGTGAAAACTTACAATGAATTCCATTCACCAAAGTCCTTTCGTCGCCAAGGTCTTTTTGTCGCCAAAATGGATACTATACTCTTAAAATTGAATCTAAGAACTGTAAGCACCACGTCTGCACTTGAATTCCAGCTTATGCCAGGTTTTGAAATTAGCGGGTGCACATGAAATTTTATCCGTGCACATAAATTTTTAATTTGGGTGCACGCAGTGCACCTAACTATTCAAAACTATGGCTACTTACGTTTATTTTTCAAAAACAGGGACATTTACATTTTACCCGTTTTTAATGTTGAGGTTTACTTTCTATTCTGTTAGTTACTTGTACACCTAACTAGTATTTAGTGCACCTAATTTACAAGACTTGAGTGCACTTGTGCATCTAATTTAAAAAGTTAATTTCGACCCTTGGCATACGCAAATCCTAACTTGTATCTTGGAATGTTGCCAAAACAAACTAAGCGAGTGTCATGTTTCGGACACAAGATTTTTTGTGAATCAGTGGAAGCATAGTGGGGTGGGGGTGCCCCCTGCTACCAAAAAAAAAATCAGTAGAGCACCGAATAGTACTCTCCCGCAAATTTGAAATCTTGCAATAGTAAAAAAACAAACTCGCCTCTACACATGCAACTGCCATTAACGTCGATGATAGGAAAACGAGACATTTTCTCAAAAAATTAAACATATTTGTGTCGTTTCTACAAGCCCTTAAACCTCCCAAAACAGCGGATGCTGAAACGTAGAGGTAAGAACTATTCTGAACACTATAAAACTTATAAACGCTAAACTGTCATGGCGACCAGAAAGAAGTGAATGTGGGGAGCAGCAACTTGACAAGGAAGTCAGTGTGCCTTTGGCGAAATGGAATTTATTGTAAAGCTGAATCAGAATTCCTAGTTCTGCAACATTAGTGAGCAATTGCATATAGGTTAGAACTGTATAACATATAAATGTAGAACTAATATTACAATGTAGCACAGAATAAATGAATGAAGTAAGTCCAATGTGTTTTGTGTAATATAATTTAACAAAAATCAATATATGCTTTGAATGGAACCTGGCTGACTCTCGTCATGAATACTTGTGATGCCATATTCCTGACGATGGACAGACTTCGTCCATCTAAAACATGCGTTGATTTTTGCTAAATAAATTATACCAAGCCTAAAATATTGAGCTTATTTTCTTCAAACACATGCAAGTTTATATTCTCACTCCTTTTTTTATGAACAGTGTTATATCGCACCCTTGCAACGAAAGTGTTACAACTCAAAAAATCCCAATTTTCAGAAAATGAAAAAAAAACAAAAAAAAACAAACCTGTTTCTGGTTGAATTGAGGGACGTTGTGTTCATCTAATGACATGTGCCAACTAGCAGAAACCCGAATAACTTATATCCTAACGTTTTGCATGGCAAAATGCAGCACTGTTTTCTACATCTGGTTGTAACATTAACTCATTTTCACCAAATTTTGAGTTGTAACACTTTCGTCGCAAGGGTGTGACATATGACAACATTATATGAAGTGTAAAATAATCACTTTGGGTGCTAGTGTAGAACACACCTCCTTTCTCCCCTTGAAACCGCTCCAAAATAGCAGTTAAGGTTTTTAAAAAAGAATTGTGTGTGCTCTAATTGCAGTTGTTAGGTTTTATAACATCTGTTGTACTGGGGCGTGGGCCGGTTCCGCGCAATTGAGCATTGCGGGTTCCTCCGGCCCCCAGTGCACTAGTTTATGTACTCAATTTTATGTCACCAAAATTTGTATTTCAACTATTATTTTTAAAATCCTATCACCCAAAGACCATCTTATATTGCCATCGCTTCATCAACCTCGTTTCATTTCACTTTTTAATGCTCAATCCTCATGTCTTCCAACCTTTGGCATGAGGATGGAAAATGCTGCTAGTGAATTAGACATTTTGAAAATCATGGTTATAGAATCTATGCCAAATGTCATTTCCCCCTGGTTTGATATTGACACTGACATCTGTCTTGACTTATCCGTCTATCCAAAAGACAGTACCCTAGACATAGCCTACCGGCAGGCATCCGCTGATCTGTCTAGTATGTATGTAGGCTGACCCTTCATTTTCACAGACGGATCAAAAGCGGACGAATATGTCGGTGCGGCATTTGTCTGTCGAAATGTCATGCAGAGTCAACAACTGTCAAAATTCTGCTCAATTTTCACAGCAGAAATAAAAAAAAACGAACCAAAGTACTTTAACTAATTTGGCTTTGTTCTTAATGTATTAATCACACTTTTTACATTTTTTGTAGAAGATCTAAGTTTGTCTTTTATAAACTGTAAGACCGCCCTTTATTTGTCGCAGTAACCCTTGCAGGTCTCGAGCCAAAACATTCACCCAGCCAACCCAGTGGTCCCAATGCCTATAATCAGGGGAGGACAAATCCAAGGCGCCTGGTCGCCATGGCGTCTGAAAAATCGTACCTAGCACCTGAATTTTTAAATTCAGTTCTAAAAATATTTTTTTAATATTTCAGGTTTCCTTACAGAAATTTCGGTACTATCGTCGAAACTCTGAAATCACAAATGAAATCGTAGATTGCTTCTTAACATTTAGAATTGTTGTCATAAAACTTGCAATTTTTCTCTTTTTTCAAGTAAACATATTTACCATTAGAACAGTTCAGGATTGCAGTTTCTTTATCTTATTTACAATATTGATATTTGATGCAAAACATCAAAATTAATGGTAGCCCATCCGGGTGGATTTGCGTATCGATATCATTTTATAAGACTAATAACACTGTAAATGGCCTTCAAAAAAGGACTTTGATCCAACTAAATCCATTGACCATTGATATTTTGGTAGAAAATCGAATAGACGCATATAATGTAATTTTGTAAGGCTGGATGGCAGATGACTGATAGCTATTTCGGTTATTGCCTGTTAAAAAATTAATCACTTTTAATCCACTCTTGTACTAATATTATATATATACACACACACACACAGCCACTGCATACTGTTGTCTCCTGATAAAAAGGGACTGGTGCGTGAAATTTTTCATGTTTTGTCTACCCCTGCCAATAATGCCCTAACACTTTCAAAGAGTGGACGGATTCTCAAGTTGTGAGATGTCCGCTGTTCAGAGGTTTTGCTATATATTTTTGAAATAGACTTATTGCTAACACTGCGGGTTTAATCATCTAAAGCAAATTCGGTTATAAAATCAAGATGGCTGGAGGGTTTTCTTCACTATGGTTGCTCTTTAATGTGACCATATACAGAGTGTTCGTAAACTGTTTTGATAGAATAAGATGGGTAATAGTACCCATCAAGATGAACAATGTTAAGGTATTATTACCCTTCACAGGGATAACACAATTGCCAAATAATGGTCAACGCAGAAAAGCCTCTGGGGCGAGAATTTGTGAGTTTTCGTGGGGGAAATTTATTATACAATAATTTTTGCCACCCACGTTTTAATTACAGCTCAAACTAGAGCTTATGTAATTTTGGAGAAAAAGAGACGCTTTCCCCATCCTGGATTCGAACCAGGGTCCCTCCGTTTAGCCCGGAGTGTCTTGGACCGCTAGACGAATGAGGACAGGAAACAACGCTCTCTTTCTCCGTATATAAAGATGTTAAGGTATTATTACCCTCTGCAGCATCTCTTTTTCTCCAAAATCAATAAGCTCTAGTTTGAGCTGTAATTAATACGTGGGTGGCAAAAATTATAGTATAATAAATTCCCCCACGAAAACTCACAAAAATCTCGCCCCGGAGGCTTTCTTGTGTTGACCATATTTGGCAATTGTGTTATCCCTGCGGAGGGTAATAATACCTTAACATCTTTACATACGGAGAAAGAGAGCGTTGTTTCCTGTCCTCATTCGTCTAGCGGTCCAAGACACTCCGGGCTAAACGGAGGGACCCTGGTTCGAATCCAGGATGGGGAAAGCGTCTCTTTTTCTCCAAAACGAATAAAGCTCTAGTTTGAGCTATAATCTATGCGTGGGTGGCAGAAATTATTGTATAGATGAACAATATTGACTATGGAATCTAGGGCTGCATTCCACTTGTACTGCCAGAAAAGAGCAAGTTTGAAAACGTCCAGCTTGCACAAATATTTGCAATCAGTATACGAGAACCACAAAATATCATGTCTTGATCAGCTGAACCGATTTATATCTTGTGCATTTCATGCACTTCTAATATATACTTGTGCATGTTGAACGTGTTTCGAAGTTACTCCTTTTTTTGTCATTCTGGGTAGAATGCGGACCTAAGTTCCGTGGTAAATGCTGTTAGTCTTGATGGGTACTGTCAGCCCTCTTATTTTGTCAAAACGGTTTACGAACACCCTGTATATTATGCATTAAATCAAATTAAAATCATTTGTTCATTATACCATTGAATTCATTATATCCGTGTTTATTATAATGGAGTTACCTACTATGTTGTTATTATTAATTTGACTTTTTGAAACAGAAGTTTCACTAGACCTGTAAATTCACCAATCATGATGGACAAATCCATTATTTAAGTTGAAGTAGCAAGCATGAAATAGTAGTAAAAACTCTGAATAGCTGACACCCTGGGACTTGAGTATTTGTCTGCCATTAGAAGGTGTCAACCATTTGTGAGAGCTTGGGTATAACAAGCAACGATATAGTTAAGGCAAATTATAGTTTTATTTTTTTTTTACTTTACCAATGTGAACACAAAGCAAATAATCACTTTAATCTTTTAATGTATTAAAAATATTGCATATATTTTGATTTTGGGGGGGGGGTTTCCCCCTGTCCCACCCAAACGGCACTCATGATAACAAGGATTAGGAAACTGGGAATTGGGAAAAGTGTTCATTAAATAGGTGTTTCTTGTGTATACAGGGTGTCTCAGCACCAGGGTTACAAACTTCTAGGAGGGGTAGGGTACACCTAGACCAGTGGTTTTCAATGTGGGGGTCACCGCAACTATTTCCG
>QLNU02014176.1:150050919-150109789 GCA_006491805.2 Dysdera silvatica
CAGATAAAGTGAAAGAACACAACAGCAAAAAAGCATCGCAGAAATTTAAAAGGAAAGCTCAAAATTATGTGGATATTTCTAAGAAATAAAAAACTGAAAACTCCATGTCTCGTGAAGAAAGGTTGTTTTATTTTCTGTCGGAAGATATCAATAAGGCTTTCTGTTTATTTTTATCTTATACTGTGCCTGTATTTAAAAAAGCAAATGCTCAACTTCAGTCTTTGGAACCACATATTCATATGCTAAAATCTCTTCTCTTAAAATTGTACAGAGAAATGCTAGTGAAATTTATAAAACCAAGCGTCACAAAATTATGTAATAATATTTTGAAAGTCCACTATCATGAGAGGAGTAATCAAAAAGATGATGTTGATATCTTAATTGGAAATGGAACACTGAAAGTAATCCAAGATTTTAACATCCATGATAAAAATGAATTTTATGAAAACGTCAGAAGCTATTTCATAGCAGCATGTGACTACATGCACAATAAATTTCCTTTTGAGTTAGAAGTGTTACATCATGCAGAGGTTACACAAATATCGAATTTTGAAAATGCATCATTTTCCAGCTTAAAATATTTTACAGAAAAATTTCCTGTTCTTTTGTTCAATAATACAGAAGATAAAGCTGTTGATGCTTTACAAACGGAATTCAGTGAGTTCCAGGCTTTCCATGAACTGTTAGTAATGAAGGTGGCATTGATGCACAATGGGCGACTATAGGTAAAGTAAAAAATGATACTGATGAATTAAAATTTAAACGACTTTCTCAGGTTATGCTGTCAATACTTACGATCCCTCACAGTAATGCAGCATGCGAGAGAGTCTTCAGTCAAGTGAAGAAAATTAGAACTGACTTCAGGTCAACCATGTCTGATGACACATTAGAAAATTTACTAATAGTTAAATGCAGACAACATGTGAAATGTTACGAGAATGTATTTGACAAAAAATTTCTCAAATGCAAAATCTTGCACTACAGCATTTGTAAATTCTAAGAATTAATATTGCATTTAATACAGTTTAATCCTCTATTATTATTAATTTAATAAATACTTAATTTCCTCATTGTGCCCTTTTTTCATAAATTATGTATGATTTTGTTTAATTAAAAAATGGTGGCCTGCCCACCCGCTCATGATGGACTACAGATTTTTCACTTCTAGAAGTTGGCACCTATGATTTTGATCTAGACTAAGCACCCCCATGAACTAAATTAGCCAGTTGATTTAATAAATAAGTATATTTTATATAATTAGGGTAACAGACATGACATGCAATTAAAATAGTTAGCACAAAAAGGTTTTTAATCTTTCATTCAACAACAGAAAATTCCAAATGGCTTTTTCTATTTCTTTCTCAAAGCATTTTTCAATGGAAAAGAAGTGTTGCCAATCAAAAAGTTTAATTTCGTAGTTCAAAAAATTGCAAAGGTATGGTAATAGACACGATACCAATTTCTGGACAAGGGTGTTTAGTAAAAATTTGTATTCTTTTTACCTGGTTATTAAAACATTTTTAGTATGTAATTTAGAGTACATAGCACAATTATAAAGCATGTTTGAGAAGAATAAATTGTGGTTTTATGAAAGTAAATCCACAAAAGTTTTTTTGATTTGGACAGTGGTTTTTCAGTTTCCCCCTCAACTAATTTCTTTAAAAAAAATCATTTTTTATTCATTAATGTGTTGTTATTTATTCTTTCTTTATTGGCAACTGTCTGTTAATAATCATTGCAAAAAAGAAAATCATTAAAATTTTATTGTAACTTCTAGAAAAAAATATTCGCAGGTGGACAGCATATGGCAACGAATTTTAAAAATGACCCATATGAAGAACGCAAAACAGTAGTTTATATGCTGGGTGCATCAAAAAAATGTATACACACTTGAAACTGTCATAGAAAATTTATTTCCCATTTTACAAGGTTAAATTTCCGGGAGAAAATAATGTTATATTTCTTCAACAGGTGGCAGCAGAATCATCACTCTAGCTACTCAACCCAGTTAGTGGCAAGGAAGTAACTTCAACATGGCAGACATACGTTTGAGCTTTGATGCGCGGAAGCAGGTAATTAAGTGGTACTGGAAGTTTGAGAATACAAACTGCAGTTCGAAGACAGTGGAGAAGTGAGTATGGTACAGAACCACCTTCGAGGTTAACAACTACACGTCTGCGAGACGAATTCGAAGTTCATGGAACTGTGTGTAATGTGCATAAAGGCCGATTAGGGTGACCTTGTAAAGCTACAAGTGATGAGTCCTCAACTGCGGTCTTGCAACCTTAATTTCCCCAGAAATTTAACCTTGTAGAACGGAAAATAAATTTTCTACGACACGTCAAAGTGTGTATACATTTTTCTCGGTATATATGCTTTTTTTTACTTTCAGTTTTTGAAGATAATGTGGAAGGGATCTGAACAAGGTGTAATGGAAGCATATTATGCATTTGTGCAAGTTTAACAATATGCTTACCAATAGCACAATAGAGGTGTTCATCTTTCGTGAAAAAGATTACTATATCGTAAAAGTGACAGAAAATACATAAATTTTGATTTTACTCCTTTCTATGTCAAACGAAGACTTATATCTCCTAACAGGTAATAATTCAGTTGTACATTGGTAATATACACTCAGTGGCCAAAATATTAGTGACACTCTACTTATTTCGAGTTTGTTCTCCTTCAACTTTGGTCATAGCCTGTATGTATTCTTCTGGGTACGGATTCAACAAGTTGTTGATATCCTTGTGGAGAAATATGAGCTGATGCTGACATAATGGCAGCTCTTAATTTATTCAACTTAGATGGTGGCTTTCTGAGCTTTGAATGGATTTTTCCACTTCGTCTCACAAATGCTCATTGGGGTTGAGATCAGGTGATTTTGTTTACCATTGGAGCAATTGAAACTTAGAATCATGTTCCTTAAATTAGTCTGACACCAGTGGAGCATGGTGACAGGAGGCATTGTCCTGCTAAATGCAGCCATCTGCATTGGAAACACTGTAACCATAAACCAGAACACTTGGTTAGCAACAACATTAAGATAGGTGCTGGTGTTTAATAGGATAGGTCGAATTTTCAAAAGTTGCTCGAATCGAAACGCAATAGTGCGGAAAAGTTGCTGCTCGTCAAGATAAACACAGTGAAAAAATAAGTTTAGGAATCGGATAATATCTTCAGGTCACACATGACCCTCAAAATTTGTGAAATTAGCCATAAATTGACCTTTTCTAAAATTTTTTGAAAATTGCTCTAAATTGGTCAGATTATCATGAAACTTCAGTTGTGACAGTAATTAGAAACTGAGTAAGACTGTATGGTGGGTGGTCCAGACTCTCCCAGTGAAATGACCGGAGCTTATCGGCGGTTCTGATTGCATACAGTCCGGACCTCGACCCTAGTGATTTCCACGTTTTCGGTCCGCTGAAGAAGTTCCTGGCAGGACAGCGATTCACGTGCAACGATGAAGCCAAGACAGCAGTCCGACGGTGGTTCCACAGTCAGCCGGACGAATTCTACCACAGGGGCATCTCAAATTTAGTGCTGCGATGGGACAAATGTCTGAACCGGTGTGGGGACTATGTGGAAAAATAGTGTAAGGTACGTAGAATAGTACGTATATTTGTAATTACCTGTATGTACCTTATTTTGGCTAATAAAAAATAGGGGCAAAGACTTTCTGATTCGCCCTCATACGTTTCGATTGGGGCAACTTTTGGAAATTTGATCCATCCTAGTGTTTAACTATGTTTCTGGTAGGGACCAGTTTCTGGCAGGACCAGGAAAACATTCCCCAGACCATTATTACCTACCACCTGCTTGAAGGGTTTGCAGTAGGCAACATAAACTGCTTGGCAATGTTCTGATCTTGCCATCAGCATAGTCAGAGAAAGCGCGGAGACTTGCTGGACAGCTTTCTTTCCGCTTGTCAAATGTCCAATTTACTCTTGGGGCCAAAGTAAGCATGCTTGATTTTTATTGGTAACAAAGACATCCTTAATGGTCTCTTGCTGTGAAACCAATCCCTAGCAAGCGCTGTTATGTGCATTCGGATATTCTTTGTGACTTAAGATATTATTACCCTGCTCAGGGATAACACAATTGCCAAATAATGGTCAACACACAAAGCCACCGGGGCGGGTTTTTTCGTGGGAAAATTTATTATACAATAATTTTCGGCACACATATAAGTAGCTCAAGCTAGAGCTTTTTCGTTTTTGGAGAAAAAGAGATGCCATCTCCACCCTGGATTCGTACTAGGGTCCCTTCGTTGAGTCCGGTAACAGAAAAGCTATAGCTTGAGCTATTTGCATATGGGTGCCGAAAATTATTGTATAATAAATTCCACCACTAAAACTCACAAAAAAACTCGCCTCGGTGGCTTTGTGTGTTGGCCATTATTTGGCAATTGTGTTATCCCTGAGAAGGGTAATAATATTTTACATTCTTATGTACAGAGAAAGAGAGCAGTGTTCCTGTCCTCATGGTCCCGGCGCAGCATGACAGTTGTAGTTCTTGAGCCGTAAAGCCACAATCAATCCTGTCCTCATTTGTCTAGTGGTCAAGATACTCCGGGCTCAACGGAGGGACCCTGGTTCGAATCCAGGATGAGGACAGCATCTCTTTTTCTCCTAAAGCAAAAAAGCTCTAGCTTGAACTACTTACGTGGGTGCCAAAAGTTATTATATATTCTTTATGATGAACCTCATTGTACTGAGTTGCATTTTGTCATAATGTTGTTCTTCTGTTACTGTTTATCATTTGTGTTGGTCTTCAAATGATGTCACCAGTGCAGTGGCATCTTTTGAAGACCATACTGCCCCAACTATCACTTCCAATAAACATATAAACACCGTTCGTTCAAAGGTCATCATTTATTTACAAGTCATACACATTAAAAAGTATACATCACACTTTTCTTTAAATTTATTAAACTCTTGATTTGGATACGTTCTAAAATTCCTTATATCCTTTAAATCAGTTGTTCTCTACCCTTTTTGTCTAGGCATCCCGTTCACCCCCACCACCTGTTATGTTCTTTAGTCAGAAGCATCAATGTTGCTTTAGTTCGACTCTGAAATTTTCCCTTTACCCATGAATATAATACCATTTTCTCTGCTAGAGAAATTTAGTTGCAAGTTTTGTGATTGGTCAGGAAAATTTTCTGGAAACATTAGGGAATTTCACTGAAAAGGCCAGGGATTTTTTTTTCCCCCTCCAGTGGGAACCCTGATAAAATGCTTTAGTTTGAGCTGGAAAGCCTTTGTCCAAAACTTTGTCAGTCTTTAATCCTTTGACGATGGCTCCCACAATTTCGTTCGTTTTTAGGTGGGGTAAAAAATTATGGGTATGTTACCTTTGATAGGGAAAATTTATTGCGAAGTGAAGGTTTACCCACAAATGTCAAAATGCTAATACAGTGAATTTTGGTTCAACACAGCATGCACTGTGTAATTTGTATTCTGATACACTGTCTATACTCAATCTTGCAAAATTATCCATAAGAGATACGGGGCAGAGACTGGTTATAGTAAACTGGAAGATTAAAATTACTATCATATGTAATTTTATTTACTGGAAGTTGCTACATTACACCAAAAATTACTTTTACTTTTCTCGTGAAATTTAGTTTTTAAGTTGTATCACTCTTGTTCAGGTGTGTGATGCACAGCACAACTCACTTAATCCAAATAACCTCTGGACCAAAAAAACTACCATGTGTAGTTTTTTTTACACTTCCATGTAGAGTGATTTTAAAGATCTTAAATTAAAAGTTAAAGTATTACAATTGAGTATGCAGATTGTTGTAAATGTGGAAGGAGGTGTCAGTACACATATAATTGTTTTATCGGAATAAGTGGCTGCACGTTACACTAACAGAGCTTGTCTGTACAATTGTTGCCCGTATTTTTATGGCGCAAGGACAACAATGGTCATTCTGCGCCAAGCAAGGTGAGGCTATACATACAAATCATCTGTACAACTACTTCAGAATAAAATAAACTGTTGCAAATAGTGCCAATCTCTTCATCCCCAGCGGATAATGCAGACCATCCATTTTTTAGCATTTTTGCAGTTAAGCTTGAGGTGATGGATGTTTTTCTATTGGCTAAACAACTGTCTTCTGCCATCCCAAGGTGCCTTGCGAATGTTTTCCCAATTGCATCAAGCTGACCCGATGGCAAAATGTCCTAAACTGCTAACTCCCATTAGCTAAGAAACTTGTACTATTTTCTGTTAATATAATATGTGCTGTGACACTGTACATATATATATTGACAGGGACTGCTATCTAGTGGTAGACGTTGAAAAATACCCATGACTACAATGATAATATTTTAGTATAACATTCTATCGGTTCACAAAAGGCATCACAAATTTAAAGCTCATTTTTAGTCAGGGGTATAGCAGTTAAAAAAATTATGAGTGGGGGGGGGGCTCAAGCATGTTTAAAATAGATTGAGCGATTTCCTGTTAAGGAGCACAATATAATAAAAATAAAACACAAATTAACGCAGTTTAATTTTGAAAATATTGACAGCTGTTTCAATAGCACGTGGCTATTTTCGTCAAAACGATACAACTAATAGGTTGGTTACCGTTGCTAGTCAAACGATGCCATACTGTAGAACATAAACCATAGAAAGGAAAAATTGAAATTAACACTCAAGTCAATGGAGACGTCTCAGACTGCAGAATCGTAAAATAAGCGAAGAAGTCGGTGGAACAGTCTCTTGTTTTAGCACATTAATCCGAGAATGGAAGTTAAAGTAAAAAGAGGTGAAAAATAAAACTGAAATAAACATAACAAGCAATATTAATTTTTTATTGGTGGGAACGATTTCTTATACTGATCCGGGAGAAACCTGCTTTCACCCGGATCGTTCACAGCATAGTTACCCATTTTGATAGCTGTGCACTGCTGTCAAGAAATTCAAGTCAGATGGACTGCAAACTCGTTCCATTAGCTTGGTATCGGAGAAGGCAAAGCAGTAGCTCTCACTCCAACGATGTTTTGCTATAGATGATTTTTGGAATTCTTGATGACAAGCATAATTCTAATGTTGTCCTAAAACAAAGAACTCTTCTTGTCTGTCCAACGTAACATTTTTCAGAGAGTCCTCGCGTTCTATCTTGTAAATACCACAATTATCGGTATCAGGGATGGTATCCTTCAGCTGGTTTAAACTGAGCTCGTTGGTGGGACTAAGGACAACCTGGAAGTTGAAACTTTGGAGGATAGAAGCAATTTTGGATGTGATTATAGGAACAAACGGGGTTCAAACTATATCTTTGGCAGAAAGTGTAGAGGACGATGAAGTCTTTCTTGTAAGTAGGCAAAAATAACCACATGCTATTGAAACAGCTGTCAATGTTTTAAAATTAAACTGCAACAATTTGTGTTTCATTTTTATTTATTAGTTTTGCACAGTATATGATTATTTGACTTATTTTTGAGCACGATACTTTGTTATGCAATAGGGACAGAGGGGAGGATCTTGAGTCCCGCCCTTTTTCTACCCTACTGCTACTAGTTACCAGTGAGAAGAAATCAACCTTCTCCTATATGGTCAGTGTTATTTTTAAATTTCTTTCACTTTGCATGTTTCTGGGTTTTTGCTTATAACCTTCATTTCTTCTTACCAGGTCAACATCACAGACCTATCCAGACTTAGTAACAAGGTCTTGGAAACAGGGCAATCGAGGTCAAAACGTAACCTATGGTAAGTCTGTCTAAATAAAAAAGTGACATATTTTTTTTTTTAATATTGTTGACAATGACATAATGGGGGTGGGGTGGGGGGGTACCAGGGACATACCTAATTTCCCCTCCCCAAAACACAAAGGTCATATACCCGTTAAATGTTTAAATTGCTAGAAGTAAAAAAAAAAATATTGCTCAAATTATTTTTCTATACTTTTCTACACATGTAAATTTATAACACAAGCACTTTATTTGTTAAATTACTCACAAAGAATGATTTTCCGGCGCCTGGTGGGACCCGAACCCACAACCTTTTAATTGCTGGTCAGGTGCTCCACCTATTATGCTGCAGGCTTCAATTATTTCCTCCTTTACGAGTATATATATAAGACTTTTTATGAACATGCTCTCTATTGGTGTGGCAGTGCTATGGCTACCCTGCTACCAAAGCGACAAGTCAAAGAAGCAAGAATGTTTGATGTAACGAAATAGCACTAATGTTACTAAATATATTTTTTTTTCATATTAGCTGATGATGTGGCAACAAAAGATGTTAAATTACTTATAAAGAAAAGAACGATTTTCCGGCGCCTGGTGGGACCCGAACCCACGACCTCCTGATTGCCGGTCAGGTGCTCTACCTACTAAGCTACAGGCGTCAATGATTGATTGACGCCTGTAGCTTAGTAGGTAGAGTACTGACTGGCAATCAGGAGGTCGTGAGTTCGGGTCCGACCAGGTGCCGGAAAATCATTCTTTTCTTTACGAGTAATTTAACATCTATTGTTGCCACATCATCGGCTAATATGAAAAAAAAAAATTAATAACACTTTATTATTTATCTGAAAAGCATAACAAAAAAAATCACTAAAACTTGCCCTTGAAGCTTTATGTGTTGATCACTACTTGGCAATTGTGTTAGCCCCGAGGAGGGTAATAATATCTTACAATCTAAACTTTCTAATTAAAAGATTCAAAAAATTAACTGTGCACTATATTTGAAGTAAAGGCATGCTTTTTATGGAGACAAAGTAGTCAGACAATGCCTAGTGGTAGATTTGGCATTGGGGTTACTGTTAAATGAGTGAAATATTTGTGTTTAATGAAGTTGTTGATTTTTGGTGGAATTGCTTAAAATGGAAATGACACCAAGTGCCATTATTATCCTCAAATACATGTTAATTTAATTTGAAAACACTGCAAATTATTTATCGGTAAATTTGAACAATTGTAAAGAGAATTTGTCCACTTGTGCTTTGTTGTATTGTGTGTTTTCGTAAGATTAAAGTTGATGAAAAGTTATTTATGCTGTGTAATGAATAATTAAATGGAAGAGAAGCAAAATACAGTGAAACTCAGTTATAACGAACTTATGCTTATAACCAACAAAAAATAAGCCTGGTTCATGTATATTTTTAATAATGTATATGTCATTGATTACCGAAATTAAAAAATAATTTTCAGTTATCTTATTCATTAAATATTAATATCTTTCAAACCCCAAGAACATGTTAATTGAGTGTGGTGATTTGTATAAATTATGCATATTAATTATTATTATTAACAGCTATACAAAAGTATGATTTTTGACAAATGGTTATATCGAATAAATACCATGGCGAAGGAAATCATCCACTGTCTCAATGGTCATTATAACCATATTTGACTACATATGGGATGCATTATACAAAAACAAGGTGCAAAGTGGAAGTTTACTCACTGAACACATTCATTAATGTATTATACATAAAATTATAATTAATTTACTTATTGTGATTATTAACTATCCAAAAGCAGAATTTAAAAAGTAAAAAAAAAGTAAAAAAAAAAAAGCATTCTTGATATTTTTGTTGCATGCTCCCTTAATAATTTGTTGCTTCTGACACAAGTGTAATGCGGTTGAATTGATTACTTTTTTTGTTTCACAACTCATGATTTATTTATCTCTATGAAACCACTTGAGGTGTGAGCTCAATTTGTTCGAGAGTGGTGTTGATGGAAAGCTCTTATGAGGAATAAAAAATCAGATGGAAACATCCTCCCAAATACAACCATTGAGGAGATATAGGCTGATTTGCTTTATGTGCAGAAAGTGTCCTTCCAGTACCACCCCGTTCCGCCAAGAAACAAATGTATATTTAACATTAATTTATTGTATAACATTTACATACCTTGATTGGCTCAGAATGACACTTGCTGTCCTTGCACCATAAGAATACAGTCAACCAACATTTACTATTTGTGCTGACTTGATGTTTTTTGCACAGTCATTAACTAACTCCTCACTTTGTTCTGTGGGATGAAGAGAGGTCATGGGCATGGTCTACGGGACAAACAGAGGTCATGGCCATGACCTAAGGGGTGGTTGCTTCAGTCATTCAACCATGGCGAATTACAGCAGTACCTATGTCTTGCATTTCAGGCACACTGGTTCAAGAAAAGTGGCATGCACCCTTATGTCGTGTAAAGTCGGGGCTCAGTTCTTGGGGTTTTATCGGTGAGCCTTCATGCAATAATGTTACCACTGACAAAACTATGCTCTCCAAACTTGTTGCTAATCGGTTGACCCTGTGAACCTGAGACAAGTGATCCAACGTCTCAAGAGTAAGTCATTATTAAATGCCTTTTCAACATAGTTGTTGGATTCATCGAAGTGTGTTTTTTGGATCTCTGGATATTGTCTTTGCAAGTACCATCGACAAATACAAATTGCAACGTGACTCAAATTTCGAATCTAATGACCCCACCCCCGCCAAAGCAAGCAAGAGCAATTGAGGAGGTATCTATAGAAGTAATGAAAAAGACAGTATAGGCATATAACAAGACACCAAAAAAAATAACTGCATGCTTTCAAGAAGGCAGTACACTCCATGGTGATTGAATGTTGGAAAAAATATTTGGAATTAAAAGTGTGTAAACACAAGACAGAGGAAGTTAAGAAACATATATAGTCCCAATTTTTCTTTCACTGCTTACAATTGAAAGTCACTGTTCTTGACTGTGACCTGAAAATGTGGGCTACAAGACAATGGAACTGGAACTTGCAGTTCCCCAGTTTAAAGCAAGTCCAAACTTTATCTTGGAGTTCAAACACAAACACAAAAATAATAGGCCGCAGGGTTACACACATCCTGAAGAAGAGAGACCTATTTCGCGAATTATCCCCCCAGCTTGAGATCAACAACTTCCGACAAAACGTAAATAAAATGATTGAACAGCACAATTACAACCTAATCTCCATCCTCAACACTGATCAGATTTTCGCCAGATCAAGGGCAAACACAGGGGGTAGTCACAGGGGTCATGACCCCCCAAAATATATTTTTTCACTGTAAAAAATTCCAACTTTCATGATAAATGAAGGGTGTTATTCCAAGACCATGGCAAATTCTGTCCTTAACCCCAGCCCCCCTCCCGCAAATAAAAGTCTGTGTCTGCCATTGCGCCAGATCTGGCCCCACCTGATTGCCACTTGTTCCTCCCAATGCCACATGCTCTGGAAGGTATCCACTTCATTAATTATGAAGAAGCTGAAAAATTGGTTACCAAGCGAATAGCTTAAAAAAACATCACTTTGGCTAATGTAGTACACGTTTTGTTATGAAAATAAACGTTCAAAAAACACAAAACAGTGCGTTTCAATGCAGTCACCTAATATATGTGAGGTAACACCTTTATCTTGTTCATGATTCACAGTATTTTATGCATCTGAAGTACAAATTTTCTTGCAGTTGCCACAGCAAAACAACTTTCATGCATGGTGGAGCATCTTACGACATTGGATTCGGCAGTTGCCGCAGCAACATTTTTTTAGAGGAAAGAGTTGTCAGCTGGCTTTCTCAACAAAGTGGCCATCATTTTCACCAGACCTCTATCCAAGTGACCTTTGGCTTTGGAGTTACTTGAACAGTAGGATGTCCCAAGGTAACTTCAACAACTGCTTTACTTAAAGAACAGGGTCATGCAACACATGCAAAAGGTTACCATTGGTTAATTCTCTTCTGTGGTAGAGAATGTAACCTTAAACGGGGATGGTGTCACAGTTTCTGGTCTACTGCAATAGCCAGCCCGTATACCTCTGATTCTTTTACAGTTACCTAAAGCACACTGTGCCACTTTAAGTGAAAGTAAGTATTATAGGTAGTACCATTATAGTATTATAGGCAGTCCATAATATATAGAGTACCACTTTTTTTTTCACTATTGACTTCAGATCTTCAAACGGTGTAAAATCCTTTAAACAGCCGATACTTCTATTTTCTTTCTGGGTAACAACATTAATGAACTTGCTTATTTGGTTAATGCAGCCCTTGTCCAGACTGATGTTTCCCTCATCAATCTATGTTATTTACATATTTTGTGGTACTATTGTTATTGATGAAACAGATTAATGCAGTGGAACCTTGCAAAGTGACGACCTTTGTAAATTGACAACCTGAATAAAGTAACTGCAAGGTTCGTACACAGGTGCTTAATTTAGCTAAATGATTTTTAAGGGCCGTAAAATTTCTTAATTTGGATTTGGATTTGGGTGCTTAAAAGTGCTTAATTTTTAAATTGTAAAAAAGATTTGTTGGGAATTATTCTCTTTTGCAAGCATTTTCTAAAACATGTTTATAACTTGATTCATACTCTTCTTGGAGAATTGAAATTTAGCACCCGTGGTGTGTGATGATGACGTGAAAATGGGGGGATTTTTAAATTGAATCCAAAGACATTTATATTTATACGCACACGTGCACACATATGTGTGTATGTATTTCATGCTTACTAGCTTATTATAACTTCTATAGTCTACAAATCAAGGTCTATATTCTAAACATGTACTCACATTAGCATTCACAATAAAAGTTATATGATGGCTGACCCAGTACCTTTGAATTTCCATTCAATTCAGTGTTTTGTAACCAGTTTTTGCTATCAGAGCAAAGTCACCCTAGCACTAAATACTTCCAAGTGCAAGACCATAGTATGTGCCTAAGTTCCAGTTGTGTGTGTTTATACATGTATAATATATGTATAAACACGTATAATAGCATAATGCCTAATATATATGTAATATGTATAAATATACACGTATATTATATATGTATAAACACGTATATTAACACGTATATTATATATGTATAAACACACACATATATATATGTATAAACACACATCGGGAACTTAGGCACATACTGTGATCTCATACTTGCAAGCTTTTAGTTCTAGAGTGACTTCACTCTAATGGCAAAAACTGGTTCCAAAACACTAAATTGAATGGAAATTCAAGGATATTAGTCGACCACCATAAAACTCTCATTGTGAACAACACTAATGTGAGTAGATGTTTAGAATATCGACCTTAAATTCTAGACAGTGATTTTAGGCTATAAAAGTAATTCTTCATAATAAGCTAGTAAGCATGAAATACATGCACATGTATGGGTGTGCATAAAGTATATCAAAAAAATGTACGGAGTATATATTTATATGAATATCCTTGGATTCAATTTAAAAATTGTACCCACCCTTTCATGCTTCATGGGTACTTAATTTTAATTCTCCAAAAAGAGTATGAACTATGCAGTGACCGTTTTTTAAAAGAGAGAAATGGTAGGGATTTAGTCATGATTATATCAAAATCTGTCGTGAATAGTGACTATCTGTCTATGATGACCATCGCAGTCCAGTCCCAAAGGTGGTCACTTCAGGCAGGTTCTACTGCATTTGATTTTTACTCTTAATTATTCACTGCAGTAGTTTCTATATAGTAATTGTTTATTATAATGTGCTTGTGTAAATAAAGATATTGATTGAACTGCATTTATTACTGTAATTTCTTCGCTATTGTCTGAAATGAATGCACTTTAAGTTTAGATGATGTTTCTTTCACTTTTTTTCCTTTGATATTTCTCCTACTGATTCTGCGTAAACACAAAATTTTATGTTCTCAAATATATAGATATTAATATAATATATTAATATATTTGAGAATGTGAGTAATGAAATATATTGATAATATAATGCAAAAAAATTTGCCTATCTCGAAACTTTCTCTGTCTCGAAATTTATGTACGTTTCCCTATATTTTTCTATGTGTAGTGTGTATGTTATGGTGAAAGTATATAGTTCAGTTATTGTGTACAAGCACTGAACCTGTTAGTGAAAGTAGACAATGATCTTAAAAAGAGAGATACTCGCCACTTTTGGCAAGAGATCTACTTTTTGGTGTAGAATTTTAAAAACATTAGTTAATATATATTAGGGAGTGTATGTATATATTGTAATATATATAATGGAGGGTTTTTTTTTTGGCCATTCGTAGTTACAACTATTTCTGCAGAAATATATATGTGTCATAGGATTTTTTTTTTAAAAATTTTTTAATCAAATAAGTCAAACCTTTTTGCAAAAAAAACGCTATACTTATAATGCTATGTGCTTTACAGAAAGGCTAATCAGATGACTGATCTTTGGTAATTCTAAAAGCATCCACTCTAGAGTCAAAATTACTTTCTCTAAACTGCTACTTGGGGCATTATTGTAATGAGGGATCTTGGTGATAAGGTTTTGTGAACGGTAGAGTAAAAATCGATGTCTCATTGTAAATTTAAAAAAAAAAAATGTTTATTTTTTTTAATAAACAGTTTTATAGGTGTCAATCCTTCCGATTTACCTTGAAGGCTTCCGATTTTTTATCGATCTTCCAGTCGAAAACGACATTCGGAGATTTCGTCTAAAATCCCCAGTGTTTTTTAAAATACTGATTTTTTTTAAAAAAATTAAATACCTATTTTTCTTGATGCATGTTTATTTAAATTTTTGCGCATATGTGCATATTTAATAATAAATATGCATAAATAAACTCAAATATCGGTAAAAACACCAGAAAAATTCGTCTGCCATTGACGGCGCATGCGTGGCGTGACGTGGAATTTTAGCTCCAGCTATGACGTAGAGTGATGCCCCTGCACAACGAAATCATGCATCTGTATTTGTAGTTGTTGGGGAAGGCAAGAAAGAATGTGCTACATCCATAAGGTTTTGGTCAAGCACGTGACTCTTTATAGGGAAGCCATGTGTTAGACATATCTGGTATTTCTTTGCTCCGGAAAGAAAGTTTTGTTTTTAGGTGTTTCTGGAAACAACGTTAACGATGTCGACCGTTAATAAAAGGTACTACCAAACGTTTAAAGCCAAATATATGAAGATGTTTAATTTTATTCAAAAATCAAGACTGGGGCCAAAATATGCTTTCTGCATGTGTTACAGTAAAGACATAAGCATTACTCAAGATGGTAAACGCGATATTACTTTGCATTCTGAGACTGTAATTGGTAAAATTTGACACTGGTCGGAATATACGAAATACAAATGAAGAAGGTAAAAGATATTTACCATCTGCAAAAATATTCGCAACGTTTCGAGAACTACTGTTCCCTTCATCAAGCGAAAGTGTCAAGGAAGTGTAGGTGTTCGGTATTTATACCCCAACTTTGGTTTTCCCCAAAGCTATCCCGCACTCGGGTTTTCCCCCCTGTCTGAATCTGGATTTTCTGTCCCGCACTCGGTAATTCCCCCTGTCTGAAACTGGTTTTCCCCCATCTCCTAGCAAAAATGCGGTAAGGTTCAGGCATCGATTTTGCGATGTTCATCGCCTTACTTCGCATTCGAAAAGTCTCCCAAGACTCCAGAAAAAGTCTACAATAGCGAGAAGTTACATTTTTATGAAGAACTTTTGTACTTTTCCAATCAGGAACATGACCTTTCTCCCAGGCATGTTCTGCCAGAAGATTAGTCATCTCACCTTTCTCCACAGCATGATGATCTTCATTTTTAAGTGTACAAACAGTTCTTCCCGTCTCGCCAGTGTATACTTTTTCGCAGTCTTTGCAGGGTATCTGGTAAATTGTTCCAGTCAATTCATCCATTGGAACTCGATCTTTCACTCTCACCAACAGGTCACGTAAAGTCGATGTAGGTTTATAGTAAGTCTTGATGTCAGCTTCATAGTAACTCTTCATGTCAGATTTCCTAAGAATACGCGCAATCTCCTCAGAAGTCCTCTCCACATATGGCAAAACAACCGTCCCTCTAGTCTGTCTCTCCTCAACAAGTTCTCTATGTCCATTATTAGATCTTCGAGCGATAAACTTGCTCGGGTAGCCATTATCTACAAGCGCTCTCCTTACCTTCCATACCTCAGCATCTTTCAACTCAACACTGCTGCTGCGTGTGAGGGCAAACAGAATTCAGTGAGTTCCAGGCTTTCGAAGTTCCACAAACTGTGAGTAATGAAGGTAGCATTGATGCACAATGGGCAGCCATAGGTAGAATAAAAAATGATACTTGTGAATTAAAATTTAAACGACTTTCTCAGGTTATGCTATCAATACTTACGATTCCTCATAATGCAGCATGCAAAAGAGTTTTCAGTCAAGTGAAGAAAATTAGAACTGTTTTCAGGTCAACCATCTCTGATGACACATTATAAAATTTACTAATAGTTAAATGCAGACATGTAAAATGTTACGAGAACGTATTTGAAAAAAAATTTCTCGAAAATCCAAATTCTACGGCATTTGTAAATTCTAAGAATTAATATTGCGTTTAATACAGTTTAATCCTCTATTATTATTAATTTAATAAATACTTAATTTCCTCATTGTGCCCTTTTTTCATAAATTATGTATGATTTTGTTTAATTAAAAAATGGTGGCCCGCACCTGCGACTGACTACAGATTTTTCACTTCTAGAAGTTGGCACCTATGCAGTTTTATTCAAATAAATAATAATGAAAATAAATTTCCTACAAAAAGTTTAATGCATAAGTTAATAAATATATTTATAAACCAATCTTATAAATTTAATAGACAAATTTTATACGTTTAATAAATAAATTATATAAATTTAATAAATGAATTTTATGAATTTGATAAATGAATTATAATTTAATGAACAAATTTTATAAATTAAATATATAAAATACTTTGCTCAAATCTCTCGGGTTTTTTTTTTACCACTTTTTTGTTCAGCCTGATTTTCTTTCTAAATTTTCATTATTTCCCATGAAAATTAGGTCTTTCATGCATCTATTACTGGTTAAACATTGAGCGTCGAATGGTCATTTGGGCCTCACTTCAACAACCCTCGGCATGGTAGAATGTTTTTAAAAAATTATATTCACCCCACCAACCACTTAAGATAAACAGGACCGGCCTTTAAAAAAATCCATTTGCAGACAGAGGACACAAGCAAACTGACGAAAGTATCTAAATTGCCTTAAATATTAATAACGTTATGGAGTGTATCTTTTGTCCTTGATAGCTCATGTTGGCATGTTTCAGATGTTTATGTAAGTCGAACACTACGCAGATTAAATAAAGCAACAATTTTTATCAACGTTTTTTAGGCATAGTAATATTAACGCCGATGTTATGGCATGGTTAGTTGGTGAAACGTTCGCATAGAAAAATGTTTTTCACGTTCGGTAGGGCATGATCCTACAATCTTTCTCAATCCGGGTGGGAGCTCTACCAGCTGAGCTATGGACGACGAACATTCAATCCACTACAAACGTATTTGAAGGCTATTTTCCGAAACCAGCTATTTCGCAGAATAGGGTACATTCGTAGGGGATTGAATGTTCGTTGTTCGTAGCTCAGTTGGTAGAGTTCCCGCCAGGATTGTGGAAGATCATGCCCTACCGAATGTGAAAAACAGTTATTTTCTTTGTGAACGTTTCACCATCTAACCACGCCATAACATCGGCGTTAATATTACTACGCCTAAAAGACGTTGATAAAAATTGTTGCTTAATTTAGTGTTTTTTCCTTCTTCCTTCAGATGGTCTATTCTTCATAAAGGGCAGTAACATCTGATCATAACATAAAAAGTTGTTCTCCATGACGTCATTATTAATATTTAGTGTATTTCACATCATGCTAAGTAGATTTTATGCTTATATCTGAGCTGGTCTGCTATTACCAGATATTTGCGTCAAGTGCAGAATCATGGAAATTAACCTGAAATTTAACTAAACTCTACAAGTTTAAGAATAAAGATACAATAAAAAATTAACATAAAGTTATAGGTGTTTAAGGTTCTATTTAGTTGAAACTGCATTTATTTTGTACAGAACTGTCACGAAAATTTGTTATAAGTACAGAAATGTATTCAATGAAATTGAGAGTTTTTTTCCCTCTAAAGAAAAGTTACAATTTTCGTTTAATAAAGCTCTCTTGCCCCCCCCCTCATTGCACTTATTTAACCGGGAAAAACTGCATTATTGCACCTTCTGAAATTTTAATATTTTCTTCTCCTGGTTTTCACTTAACTTGGGAAGGTCACTTTAAATAATTTAAATCACAACACTTTATTTATGCTTTTAATGCAAATGTTTATGTTTGCTTGCTTGCTTTTTTATTTTACGGCTCAAAGACTACAATGGTCATGCTGCGCCGGGACCTACTGTTTTCCGAGGAATCCGAACCTCTTAAGGCCTAGGGAACCAAACCCCGGACTACAGTGAGCAGTGCGATCTTTATGAGATCTCTGAGTAAGCGTTCTTTGCACTGCTGGGAGTCGAACCCGGATTAGCGGCGCACTAGGAGAACGCGTTACAACACTGCGCCACCGCAGGGCCAAATTTTTATGTTTCCTGTAAAAAAGAGGCCTAAAAATTATTCAAGAATATCAAAATACCTATATACAACAATTCTGACAAATCATATCTTTTGTGGAATTGATAATAAAATACGAGACAAAAAATCAGTGATGTTAGAATCTATTTTCTTCGATTAAAGTAAGATTTTCATCTTAATTTTCCTGTTTATCATTCTAAAACATAATCTCCTGACAAAAGCTGTAGCTTTCAATTCTGTTCTCTTTCATTTGAACCTCATTGTCACGCCAGAAAGTCTTTTATATCATCATCCTTGTATGTACTGACTTTTGGGGTTACTTAAACCGCTTTTCAATTTAAAACATCTGCGAATTCAGGAGCATTTACTTTAGAGATTAATTAATTGTTGTAAAACTTGTGTCTAAAGTTACGCTCTATATTTACATGTATGGAAGTTTTTTTAAAACATGTATATTAAAGATAATAAAAAAAAAACATAGTGGCTTAATTTATCCCTTTAATATGGGGTAACTAAAGCCATCAATAAGGATCCAATGTTTGACTTAGGTTAGTTGATGATGGGGTATCAAAATCCATATAAAGGGCTAAAATAAATGTACATATACTGCTCAAGATATTTATTAGTAAAACTAAAAGTAAAAATTAAAATTTTTTACATTTTAGTGTTTTGGATGTTTAATTTACAATAAAAGGGTTCAAGATGTTTAATTTAACATGTGTTACCAAAATCGGTGTTCGAAATTTACCCAGCATAATGGCTTTATATAATAATTTTCACCACCTATGGATAAATAGCTCAAGCTAGAGCTTTTTTTTATTTTTGGAGAAAAAGAGACACCGTCCTCATCATGGATTCGAACCAGGGTCCCTTTGTTGAGCCTGGTGTGTCTTGACTGCTAGACAAAAGAGAGCAGGAACAACTCTCTCTCCGTATAGAAGGGTGTAAGATATTATTACCCTTCTCAGGGATTACACAATTGCCAAATAATTGTCAACACGCAAAGCCTCCGTGGCGAGTTTTTGTGAGTTTTCGTGGGGGGGATTTATTTTTACTCAATAATTTTCGACACCCACGTAGAAACAAGCTCAAACTAGAGCTGTTTTTGTTTAGGAGAAAAAGATGACGTCCTTATCCAGGATGAAGACGGCAAAAGCCACTCCTGTTCGGTGGCCTTTGTTACCCCGTACGGGAAACAACAATGAATTTAAAAATATTGAAAAAAACAAAACAAAATGGAAATATAATCTAGGAAGTATAACAACCGTATGAGTATTGTTTGAGGTTATGTTTAAAAATGATTTTAGTGAATTTAACTTAAAAATGTGATTTTGGCGATTAAAGTTATGGACTGTATAAATTTATGACGAAATTATCCTAAATATAAATAAAGGTTTATAAACTTAATTTTAAAACATACACACTATTAAAATATGTAGTCCAAAGCTTCGTCAAAATATGGAATTGATGGCATGAAAGTTAACAATCAAACTCAAAACAGTGTTGCCAGAATCAGTGTCTGAAATGTACTCAGCACAGTTGCTTTAGTTACCATGACGGCGTAACCCCAATTTTCGGTAATACATTTATTGCTTTCTCTATTTACCATTTAACATGCATTTCAGATTAAATGAATTATAAAAAGTATATATATTTATGTATCCATATATCGTGCTAATATAATTTTTTCCCTCAAAATCTTAAGAGATCTATTGCCTTTTTATTATTACTCACATTATATACTATCTTTTAAATTTATAAAACTATAAAACACATAAGTTATAAAAACAGTAACATCTCCATTTAATTGACTTATTTTTTGCTTATTTGATGTATACAATGTAAATATATACATAGTCGCCATTTGTCTTCCCAGTCGGTTTGTTTGTTTGGATGTTTTATGGCGCAAGAGCATCTGGGCTATACTGCGCCAAACATGGTAAAATCAAAGACTGTAGTAAAACCTAGTCGGTTTGTCTCTTTGCCCCTCTCTTGACGGAGAGGGCAGTTTAAAGGGCTGCTAAAAACTATGTCCCGCCAACATTCATTGTATACTTCCCCTGCTCGAACCAATGAATGTCTACATTAACTAGTGGTTGTCACTTTCACTGTAACATATACATTATATATGTAGAAACCTTTCTTTCTCGTTCCCACAAGTATTGAGATGGACAGGTTCTACTGTATATTACTTAGCATGACCATTGCTGTCCTTTCCGCCGTAAAATTCAAATCTACTGTATATCGGGAGAGATTGCAGGATTGAGCCTAGAGCGATGCTGCTGCTCTTCTGATGGAAGTTAACAGACATTGGTTGCGCTGAGTTATATAATATTTGAATGATGACATCTAGGACCGCGTCAAGAGTAGTTTCTGCTGGGATGCTAGAGTTCAATCACCCCTCCAGACATCAGCCTCCTTGGTGGGGACTCCCCACTGGGGAGGGGAGTGTGCATCATTTGCCCTTAAATTATATGGCAAATTAAAACTATCCTTAATAAAAAGGACGTGTAAAAATAACCGAGGAATTACAAATTATCGCTGAAAGTTGAGCTTTGTTGCTAAATGGGGTTCTGAGTTCGTTCATGGAAATGGGAACGTCGTCGTCGTCCCCCCAATTTTCTCTCCTGGTGATCAAACTAGTTTTGCCCGCACAAATAAAGGCACCTATCGTAGAAAGGAAACAAAACAAGTAGTAATTGAAAACCAGCTGTGAGATTATCTATGATCGCTCACAGTTTTGTTTTTGTCATTATACATGGTCTTGGTTTCGACACCGGGAATATGAACATGTCCCCTCTTTTTTTGTTTAAAAATTTAGTTTTGCCCTGACACTTGAAAGTCTATTCGTAAAAAATAAGCAGAACATGTGTTAACTAAAATGCGGTCGAGGAAATTTCGTTGGATTCGGAAAATTCTGTTGGTTTTCTGACAATGTAGAAATAATTGGGAATTAACGGGAGGACAGTGCTGTAAGAGTAGTTTACATAGGGCCCGGCAACACTGCAATTTTTTTTTTTTTCAAATCGTTCTTCATCCTTATTGTTCAGAAGGTATGTGAATGGAATGGGACCAGCAACTTTGAAACAAATTTCACTTCGTTAAACTAAATATTGAAATGTGGCAGTTTAGCAACAAGAACAACCATCAAAAGGAAGTGACTTTCGCAAGACTTTGCATCAGACATACACGTTTATGTCACCAACCTTAATTGAAAGACGATGTTCTTATGAGTGCCATATGCACTGAACCTTTAAACGTTTTATACACTTATTTACGTATAAAAGTTTTTATCCAAAACTTTTAACCAAACTTTTTACTTTTAATAAAAGCTTTTAACCAAAGTAATTTTAACCTTTCGCGACCTATATTAACAATTTTCTGAAATTCTTTTATTCATGATACCGTTTTTTTTATCTGATATTGCTTTTTACACTCATATCTAATTTCTTACATCATTCGCTTTTATATACAGTACAGTTTTTCCTGTGTACAACATCTAATTTGTATTTTGTGAAAACCATGTATAGAGAGATATTAAATGCAAATAATTTCATGTGCAGGGTTGATGGTAGCAGTATTACTTGATAACTGCTTGATAAGCAGTATTATTGATACTGCAAGTATGATAAATCACACTTGCAGAGAAAAGAAAAATTTTGTACTTCCGGTGGGGTCTGGTCAGGGGCGGCTTTTATTTTTTTGGGAGGATCAAGAACAGAATTTGCCATGGTCTTGGCATAATACTCTTCATTTATCGTAAAAGTTAAAAAATTTTACAGTGAAAAAATATATTTTTAGGAGGTTCATGACCCTTGGGTTCGATCCTACGCCCTTTTCCTAGTAGGATTGTATACCATCGGACGCACAAAGTCCCTTTTTCCTCTGCGAGTGATTTGTGAAATAAAGTATTCAGAGTCATAGTGTTTGTCGCAGAATGCTTTTCTGTTCTTCTGTGCAAAAAATCCAACCAGCCATCGAGTCCAGTGTGTGCCAATGCCAAAATTTTTCTTTTTTGTCAATCAGTGTTGTCCTCACAAACAAAACCATATGTTATGAGAAGAAAGCACAACGCCAAATGGCTGTGGAATTATCGCCAAAAGCAGAGTTTCATCATTTTATATGGTTCAAAGCTCGATCTCTAGAATGCGAACATGCTTTTTTTTTTCTTTTTTCCCATGAAACAGTTTAGTTACGTTCTATCAAATGAAATCACAAAAAAAAAGCAATAACAGCTGAAGCCTGTATTAACTAAAAATAGCTGGTTAATTATCGATTACCTCCGGAAGTCAGGTTTTGTCATTATATATGGTCGCAAGTCCAGTTCGGGGAGTGGGACTACATTTTTTTTCTTCTTCTTTTCATTAAAAGTACATTTTGCTCTTTAAACTGGAGCTACATACCATATAAAGACATTAGAACATGTAATAATTAAGGAATAGCCGTGGGGATTAATGAAGATGGTCGAGTTTTGCCTTTATATATATGGCAGTAAGATTTAGGGCCGCACCATGAATAATTTCGGCTATGGTGCCAAATAATTTAATTGATGTTTCAGATATAGGCTTCCTGGAAGGTTTTCAGTCATTACTTTATAAACTATGGCACTTTTTACATGTCATGGGAAAACCATTCACCGTAAAGAGAAAGCGTAATAACCAGTGAAATAGCCGAGGAATTATTATTTGTTGCTGAAAGTCGTGTTTCCTCACCAAGCATGGTTCCAAGATCGATCCCAGCAATGCGAATGGTTTTTTTTTAGTTTTGCTTTGGGAAAAGAAACCACCTGGTATCAGAACATGTAATAGCTGAATATGTTGAAGTTTTATTTTGTATTTATTTTTGGTATTAGGTAACATTACCGCGGATCGATTTTATTCCCGGGGGTGTTACCTTGGAGCGCCGCTTGTACTTTAGTCAATTCCCTGCGTTTTTTCTTTGTGTTAGATTTATTTTAAAAGTATGGATTTTCCAGTAGTTCACAAAACTTTTTAAATTATCGATGAATTCCAAAGTTGACGCTAAACCCATCGCTATAAACACAGAAGACATTATAGAAGTATCTTATATTTCATGATTGAACATTGTTGAAAACGCTCCTTCGCCTCATTGGGGGTTAATAATGCCATAAATAGTAGGGCACCATACGGTTTCGCAAGAAAATTTCACAATAATAATATATTTAACGGTAACAAATATATTAAGCATGATATAATTGTTTGTTTGGATGTTTTATGGCGCAAGAGCATCTGGGCTATACTGCGCCAAGATTCACTAACCAGAAAAAATGGGTTCAGCTTTGAAAGTCTATTCAATTGAATGCCATGAATTTTGAGCCGGAAATTCAATATAGCGGCCATGGAAGAATATGTTATCCACGTTATGATGGAGCCAATATATGGAGCATTATGATAAAGACAAAGGATGAGGCATTATAAGGAACCAATGAAGTGAGCGTTATGATGGAGCCAAAGGTGGAGTATTATTATGGAGCCAAAGTATAGAGCGTTATGGTGAAGTCAAAGGATAAGACGTTATAATGGAGCCAAAGGGTGGATCATTATAATGGAGCTAAAGAACGGGACGTTATGATGGAGCATTATAATTGACCCAAAAGATGGAGCATTATGAAGGAACTAATAATACGGCTCCAATTCTGGGATTATTGCTTCGGTATTATCTATGAATACCCAAGCCTTGCAGGTCGAATATATCCTTTATTTTTTGTTATTTCCAGAAAAGGATGCCAAATTGGTTCCACAAACATCCCTTTTGATGAAAATACAGAAGAGCACATTTTATGGTTAGTATGCCATTTCTCTCCTCCTCTGCTAAGGACCGACGCTAATTAAACTGGCTCTTTCATTTCACGCTTATTTGCATAATCTTAATGAGTTGACTTAATTAGTCCGTACCTTGCAAAATTAGCCACAGGTTGGCATCGATATTTTTGGTTACGGTAATTTTTTCAATAACGGAAACTGTTATCGGTAGTTGGAGGTAATTACATAAATAAACATCAATTACGTTTACGCGGGAAGAACCTTTTATTTATCCAGTATTTAATAGCTATTATGTTCCCTTTCTTCGGGCGAACAATGCGAGCAACTTTAATTAAAGAAAAGAGCAACAAAACGCGTTAATAACCTAAAGCTTTGAAACTTGTTAATTAACCTTTATTAGCTTTGAACGTGTCCATACATTTGATTTAAGTAGCTGTAACGAAGCTCGCTAAATCCCCTTTGGACTACAGCCTACGTTCTGGATCTAACTCGGGAACAAATTTTTTTGCGCATGCTCGTGGACTTGGTATCGAACTCCAAAATGGAAATAGTATTGCCAATATTGAGTACTATTCTGAGGACAGAGCTCTATTTTTGACACTAACATTTGGAATGGGCAATACCAATGATGGAAAATGCAGCCGAAATGGGTAAAATAGATTTTTATAATCCAAAAATAGATGACGGGAAATCTTAAGAGTTCTTAGAAATTTTAATTAAATCTTAGAAATTTTAGCTTCATATTAAATCGGTGAACCGACGCTACTAATATCGAAACATGTGGGCAAGGGCCCCCCCCCCATCGCAAAATCCAGTTCCAAGTTGGAAAAATCCTGTGAAACTTTTAAAAAAATGGGATGAATAATTAATTCTTTGGGTAGTTGGAAATTCATGCAATTTCAATTGCCAACTTAGATTTTCTCGGGGGGAAAAAGATGGAATATATATGTATTTTATTTATTTTTAACTCTTCACCCTTAGACAAATGGAATTTTTTTTGACATTGGCAAAATCGAGAGTTTCTTGGAGAAAAAGATAAGGCTTTTTTGCTTTCGTTGGTCGGAAAAATTTGCGATCGTAACTGCCCATTTTGTTAACAGTTATTTCCGTTTACACGTCATATTGTCCAGCCGACAGGGCACCAGAACTACAGAATCGGAGATTTCACCTCTCCCTCTTCTCATTTAAACCTCATTTTAAGTGCCACGAAAAAGAAACCAGGACGTTTTCCGTGGTGTTCTTTATATTGAATCCAATTTGCAACTGACTATAGTGTTGAACTCTCAAACTTACTGTGAAGCTGGAGGGTCCGTCTGCAGCTATATCTGTACAGCAGGCACGAAGAAGTTTCAAATAGTTCCTCTCGCGTCGTAAAACGCTAAATACTTTCAATGTCTGTTACCATGGATTTTTTTGTTTATTTAACAGTAAATGCTATCTTTAAATATATAGACAGTAAAACCTTTCTAAGGCGACCAACATCGGTTCCGCGAAAAAGCGATCGCCCAGCGAGGTTAAGGAAAGTTTACTTTATATATAATCATGCTCGTATGTATGTATATCTTTTTCAACGCTTTTGGGTAGTTGGAAAATTTTGTTTTTTTTTTGGAAACCATTCTCTCCCAACAATGGAGGTATGATGGGGCCGCCCCTGCATGTGGGACTTATGCACTTACTGTTAAATAATTCGCATGAATGAGCAATGACTCCAAACAAACTCAAACTATAAACTGGTAATACCCCTCTTCCCGCAAGTCCATGAGCATGCGCAAAAGAATTTGTTCCCGAGTTAGATCCAGAACGTAGACGCTAGTCCCCTACAGTCGTTTGCGCATATTCTGAAATGCTTTAGTTCAGCGGTTCTTTAATTGTCGTCCGTGGACCCCCGAACCGTATCAGGGGGTCCGCGAGATCCTCCCAGTGTTCCACAAAAGTTCGGAAAAGTACTAAGAAAAGAGCATTTACTCTTTAATGCTAAGAATAAATTATGAGGGGACGAAAAATTCTTTCCTTAAATGGTGAAAATCAGTGATGAAACACTAGAAATAAATATGTATGATGCAAATTCCGGGCTTTAAACTTTGAGTTAATTCTTGGGGGTCCGCGAGGGCGAGTGATCTCTGAAGAGGGTCCGCTGTCTAGGGAAGTTAAAGAACCGCTGCTTTAGGTAAACCTGCATCCGAGAAGAAGGAAATTTTATCGTTTGACAGACGTAGTAAAAAGAGAGTATGCAATAAAACCCCGATTATTCAAAATAGAGCAGGCGGACGCGATTTCGGACAAACGAAATTTCGAAAAGCTGGAAATTCAATTTCAGCTATAGACATAGAAAGAAATTAAAACATATATTTACGTTTAATTGATTCGAATATTTAACACGTTTAATTACATACCAATAAACTATTATATTGACGGTGAAATGTCACAAAGTACATATAGGTATATGTTAATTAATACATTAAGTGGCTGTGGAAATAGTCCAATATCTACCATTTGTACTATTTTTTCTATTGAGGCCGGAGTACATTAGAAAACAAGTATGGGTATTTTACCGAAAACGCTAAACGAGTGTCTTGTAACAGGCCGTTTCTGTTAGGCAAAGATCAAATAATCGGGATTATATTCTGTATATAGTTTCTCGTATAGAGGCAATGCGGGTTTCATGCCCAAATTCCGAATTTGACTCAGGATGGTTTACATGGTACAAGTTATTAAACGCTGAAAATGTTTTTATTGAGCTTGAAACGATGAAATTCGTTACGATATTTTCATAACATTTCCTGTCACATTTACATGCTAAACTACTCGTTAAATTTTGGCCAAATCCACGTTAATTTATTTTTAATTTAGTTAAACATTTAACTTCTTTTACTGTTTCCTAGTTCCTAGGTTTTTCGATCACTTAGTCATCAAAGAATCGGATTTTTCTGAAAACTATCGGTCCCTCTCCTCGAGAAATCCACGATTGGGTTCGTAATGTTTGCGAACTAAAAACAAAACTCGTTTGGGGCAATTATAATTTTTATAGAGTCGAATTTCTTTATAACGAAGCTGAAAGGAGCCGCTCAAATATTCGACATATGTGAACCTCGATATATCCGTACTGGCTAGTTAGGAAGTAATGAAGTAATTCTGACAATATTAATTACGGAGCTCAAGTGGAAAAAAACATGGAAAAATTTTTATTTATGCAAAACTTCTATAAATTTCTGATTTCGGTATAGCTGGTTTGACGGTTTAGTGATATCTTGACCTCACTACAAGAGGAAGCACTAAGGGGTAATTGTACGCTCTTCCCCAAGAAAATGGATGCCAGGAAAGCAGACAAATATATTGAATTATATTTGTATGTGTGTGTTAGTGTGTATGTGAAAGTTTTTGGAAAAGTTGGCCGAGCAAGCGGCACTGTATTTCTAAGGGCGGATGGTTCGGAAACCCATAATAGGAAGTAAATGAATTATATTTGACTTTTTAAAATGGAAGGGTATGTGAAACCCTGTTGGTTCCCTGCCGATTTTCATCCATGGGTACTTAACACGTTACAAAATCCATAAACGATATGACTTCATTAAAGTGTGACGTAACCGATGTTAATTCGAATTTTAGTTTTTCAAAAATTGGAGAAATACCTTTGGAAACAATCCACGTTTTCGATGCGTGATTTCAAAGTTGTAGTTTCTACAAGAAGAATTTCCAGTTCAGAAATTTGGAGCGGTTGTCATTTTTCAAAGTCGGGCAGAAAGCGCCACATCGTCTGTCTTGTCGACCGGTTTCTCAAAGCCCGAAAGAAAAATCGACGAAAGTTTACCAAACGTTATTTTGTTTGGGAAAAGGAAAAACACTGGTTTAAAAAATGATTGCAGAACGCAGAAATAAACAATAGAAAGAAGAAGATTATTAAAGTTTCCGACATCCGGTTCTATTACTCCCTTCTTCTCGGTGTTAGTTTTTGCCAGAAGATGGAGGCAATTCAATTATATTTGAATTATATATAGTATATTACGCATGTGATAATAATAGCTTATAAGTATATATATATATATATATATATTATAGATATATATATATATATATATATATATATATATATATATATATATATATTATAGATATAAATGTGTTTAAATAATAGATAAGAAAATATTTATATATAAATATATATTATTTTGTTATTTTTTACACGTTTACCCCGGATACAGTTTTCTCCTGTAACAATAAATATATATTTTAATATATAACAATGATACATTTAATATATAACAACAGATATATATTTTAATATATAACAACAGATATATATTTTAATATATAACAACAACAGATATATATTTTAATATATAACAACAGATATATATTTTAATATATAACAACAGATATATATTTTAATATATAACAGATATATTTTAATATATAACAACAGATATATTTTAACATATAACAACAGATATATTCTTTTATAATACTCTTTGTTTCCAATACGATAATCGGGCCCTTGCGGTTGTGACCCGTTAACCCGGGGTTGACTCCCTACAGCGCTGCCAAAATGGAAATATTGTTTATTGACTGCTCTCTGTAGTCCAAACAGTGGCGGATTTATAAAATTGCCGCCCTTAGGCACAGCCTGTACTGCCGCCCCCTCCCTCCTTTACAAAGAGAGGAATATTTGTTAAAAAAAAACCAACCGCATATCATACTCTTAACATTTGATATGTAAAGGAGATTTTTCATATAATTATTCAAACTAATAAGATACAACTCGACATTATTGCTACCACAGTCTCCGACTTCGTGGATTCGAGACACTTTTTGAATCCACAATAATTTACAATCAATTTATAAAGGTGGTCACTTTAACAGGTTCCACTGTAGTTTCGTCTAAAAATTGTCTTAATGTAAAATCACAACACAAATAAAATTACAATTTTTGAAACTTTGGTTAGGTCATCGGTTTTATAAGAAGATAATTTAAGCAATTTGTAGAACCGATTGACACGTTCGAATAAATTATTTTCGGGATTAATTAAATGTTGTTTGGCGTAGGCTCATTCTTGGTGTCCTTGCGCCATGAAAACTCAACCAACCAACTAAAAGACTGATCAATTGGCTGTTTTATGGACAAGGACAACGAGAGTCATTCTGCGCTAATCAAGGTGGCATCGTACATACGGTATAATCAACTAAAAGAGGATTTCAGTAAAACACTATTGTCGTAGTTCCTGCGGTGGCGTAGTAGTAACGGATTCGACTTCCGACAGTGCCAAGAAATATAACGCTTACTAACTGTTCTTTGTAGTGCGGTGGTTGGTTCTCTAGGCCTTAAAAAGTTCGGATTCTTCTGGAAAATATAGACCCACTGTCTGACGATGGCGTAGTGGTGGCAAATTTGTCTGTGATGCCATTTACCTGGGTTTGATTCCCACTGGTATCGTGCCGTCGTTTCGTAGTTCAGTTTCCTTGGCAATGCTGGGGTTCGGCGTCCTTGAATACTGAGGGTCCCGGTGTAGAATGACCTTTGTGCTCCCTATGATGTAAAAGCAAAATTTGTTGTCACATTTGGTGGCAGCGACAAGAATAAGAGAAGAGAACACAAGAGTTTATTGTTTCTTTGCTTGAAGTAAATACGCGAAAATAGTGGTAAGGAGGATGTAAAAGAAAGCTCGGTATAAATTTCGTATGATCACATTTGAAGCCGTGTCTTTCCGTAAGCAATGTATTTTCCACCTAGGATGGGATCGTCAACTTAACCTGAAATATAAACCACAGCCCTTTAGCAGTAATATTCCCAACCCGCAGGTGAAAACTGCGAGATAATTAAAAAAATTATCGCTTTTTAACAACAGTATTTCGAATTCAGATTTATTCGAAGATCTCCAACGAAGAACCTTGCATCATTAAATGTGCTCAGAAGAGTTGACTTAACCATTTAGAATGAAAATATCACTGTTTGGCAAAAATTGGTACATGAGACAGAGTATGGGCGCCGAGATTTATGAAGGAAGATGGGGGTGGTGGACGTTTTTATATCGGCTTTTTTCTTGGGTTTCCTGCCAAGCCACAATTCATGGTGGTGGTCCACTATAGTCCGTTCGCGGAAAATTGACCGATGGTACCGTTAGAATTCACGGGAGCTGACGTCACAAAGGGGTTGGTTCATTATAGTAGAGGGAAGGATGTCATTTCCTCTATTATAGTGAACTAACCCGCTTGTGATGTCAGCACCCGTTAATTCTAACGGGACCAGCAGTCAATTTTCCGCGAACGGACTATACACCGTATTCGATTATGTGTAATTACGCGTATTGGCGAAATAAATGTTGATTGATTGGTTAAAAACTTTTCTCTTCAATGGCAATTTTCCTCATCAGGTTGAAATGGTTTCTTTAAAATGCATTTTAACCGAAAAACCGGCACAGCATGACACTTACTGTCCTTTCACCGTAAAACTCAAACTCCAACCAATAAGTTTATTTGCTATAAGTCGTGTTTGACGTCAAGTACTGCGACCTAAGTTATTTGAACTCTTCTTTAGCACCTTCAATATTCCACTTAAAGGGGATTTTTTTTTTTGCCAATCAGCAGTTACGCTATAGTTTCTCCATTAATTAAATATTTTTGCTTTTATGGTTTAACCAAAGAAAATCAGCTCAATCTGATCTTGGCGTAATAAATTCTAGACTTGTTTTTGTTTGTTTGTTTGCTTGTTTTTTTGGTTTTACGGCTCAAAGACTACAGTGGTCATGCTGCGCCGGGACCTACAGTTTTCCGAGGAATCCGAACCTCTTAAGGCCTGGGGAACCAAACCCCGGACTACAGTGAGCAGTGCGATCTTTTATGAGATCTCTGAGTAAGCGTTCTTTTTGCATGAACCCGGATTAGCCGCGCAATAGGAGAACGCGTTACCACACTGCGCCACCCACTAAATTAAACACTAAGGCTCCAGAGAGCGGGGCGCAGACGCTTGCGTCCCCCAAAAGTCGCAAATTTATACTTATTGTAGGCCTCTAGGAATAGGTCTACTGTATTGGTTTTTAAGCTTTGTCTTTTCTAAAACAGTTTCTGGATCTGCTCTTGATCTTCTTATACAGTAGAACCTGCCTAAATCGATCGCCTTTGGGACTGGACTACAGTGGTCACCATAGACAGGTGGCCACAATACACGACAGACTTTGGTATAGGCAAGACTAAGTCTCTACCAGTTTTATAAAAAAGTGGCCAATTTAGCAGGTTCTACTGCATGTTGATATCTATAGTTTGTTGCTCGATTATAATGGAAAATCAATCACTATTGGCTTTGAGAAAAGTAACTTTATGAGGGGTACAGTCTCTGAAGTTTGTTTGTTTGTTTGGAATTTTATGGCGCAAGAGCATATGGACTATATTGCGCCAAAGGTCTATAAACCAAATGAGATGTTAAAATGTGGGCAAATAGGCGCAGAGGAGAATGAGTAAGGGTTTCAGTGCTACGCATTTCTCATGATTGAAGATTTTGCGAGTGGAATTAGTATTTTCATTTTCAGTTCGTTAAGCCTAATTAGAAGAAAGAATGGCAGAACTTTTCTAAGTCAACGTCTGATGCCTAATCCGAAGTCCCTTAAGCGCTGCTTATACTACTTTCATTATAGCGGCTAGTCAGTCGGAAACAGTGGAATAGAATCCCGCGTCTCTGTTCCAGAAAGCTAGCTTCAAGGCATAAATGGGAGAAGAGTCTTAGTCTTGGATGCTTTCAGCTGGAAATAGTGTAGAACTAATCTGCCGTTCAATCAAAAGATGTATGAGCTATGAGGTATATCCACGAAAAAAAAAAAAGCTTTAAAAACTAAACGAAATTTCACAAGCAAATACTGCAATTTGTTAGAAGCTTATATTTTGCACGTTGTTTTTAGGAGGGATATTATTAATCTGTATGGTGATTTTATTTACTAAACATTAAAAGAAAAGTATGTATATATGAAATAATTCCGACATCCACGTCTTTTAACTCAGACGAGCTATTTTGTTATAGGCGAAAAAGAGGCATTGTCTCCGAACTAGATTCAAACTAGGATCTCTCCGTTAACCACTAGGCCATCAAGGACAGGAACGAGGCTCGTGTTCACCACACACACATATTATATATATGAGGTTATAAGATATTATTACTCTTCTCAGGGATTACATAATGTATATGTGAGTGAGTGAATGAATGAATGATGAAAGGAGACACAAAATTCGAAAAATAATTTACAATAAAGTAACTGGAAAATCAGAGAATCTGTAGTTTTCGGCTACTTTTGGCGGTGTGTCGACTCATTTAATTACGAAATCAAAGAACGGTTAAGCACATCTGCAGCTATGTTCGCCAAGATAGAGCTAACTAAGGCTCCTGAAAAAGGGAGCAGGCGCATACCTGTCATTTTCTTTCCATTGTATCACATGATCGTGGTTGCAAATTGTATTTATTGGCGACATTTTAAAAGTTGCGCCAATGTTTACATTCGTCAGATAATCGCGGATTGTTAATTATTTTTATGCCAAAATTGTGATCATTGCGCAAAAGAGAAAATACTTCGTCGCCAATGAAGAAACCCTTTGTCGCCAATAAGGAAAATCTTTATCGCCAAGGTAAATGAAACTGGAATTGTGCAAAAACAAAATGGTGGCTGATGTGTCGGCCTAGAATTCTAGGGCTTTAGGGCTAACCATTGAATAAACGTACGGAAGGTAATGGTTCTGATAGGAATGGTTTACCATATACGAACCTCAATATCACCTGGAGAGAGAGACAGAGCGCAATTAAAATAAAGTACAAAGTTTTATCTCACCGTTGAAACGCGCACACCGTATATTTTGTCTCGGAGATTGAAAAAAAAAAAAATCAAGTTTATGTGAAGAAATAAGATCTTCCCAAATCTTCCATTGCTCAACGTTTTTGGTCACATGACCATAATTTTTTATTTAATAAGGTTGAACTCGTCTTCCCTCTTCATTTTTTTTCTAGATTTCGCTTTTTAGAGCTTTTCTTATCTGTGAAGCACGTGTTTGCTACCCCAGAGATCCATTCGGCTTGGAATAAACGTATAAATATTAAATTACGTCATTCATTCATTTATATTATATTTTCCACATCGTTGGATGAGACTAATAATCCACATCAACCATTTTATGAAACTCTGAACGTTCCATTTTACTCCTACGTGCGCTATGGCGAAAGCGGCCTTACTTAAAGCGCTGAAAAGGTGAAGACGTATAAAAATATTAGTATAGTGTTATTTTGATTACTTCATTATTTATTAATGTAGTATTTATTTTTTTAGATAGTATTGATCTCTTAAGGAAGTATTGATTTCTTAAGGTAGTATTGGTTTCTTAAAGTGGTATCAATTTTCTCTATGACCTATATCCATTTAAGCTTGATTGGTGACGTAACACTACGCAGTATAAATGGATTTAAGAAGATTTTAGGCGTAGGAGGGAAAAAAAAATTTTAACACATTATTCGACGTACGTTTCGGACGGGCAATGGCCGTCCCTCGTCAGGAATTCGAGTGATCTAAAATTAAACAGAAATGAAGCGTTGCCGTTTCGGAGTTGAAGTGTTGCCGTTTCGGAGTTGAAGTGTTGTCGTGTTTACCGGTTTATTTGCTCAATGTAAGCACCGTCTGTTAGTGACACAGGGAATCAAGTGGAAATTGAGAAATTTGATGTTTGGATGACTAAAATTAAGTTTTTCCACGCCTGGCTGAAACTCGGAGTCGTATTGTGATCATTAACGATATTTGCAGAGTTAAAATTTATAAAGAAAAGCTTCCAAAAAATTCCAATTCGGCTGGCGATCTAGTTTGACGGATGATTCACGCGTCTTGGAAATTGAATTTGTGTTTTTTCTCCCAGCAATGAACTGCGATGGAGAATTTATTAAAATCAGCCTTTGATACGTAACGTTGATGTTTTTTAATTCTGTGCAGTAAAGCTCGTTTGGTCTGGCTGATGTAGGATAAATTACATTGGCAAAATATTTGGTACCCTCCCCAACGTTGTAGTGTACCACTACAACCCTGGGGCGGCGGGTGTACACTACAACGCTGAGAAGTGTACCAATATTTTACCAATATAATTTATGATAATGAACGGTGGTTTGGAAGATGGTTGCAGCCAGGCGTGAAAAATTTAATTTCGGGCTTCCAAACATCAAATTTCTCTTCAATTTCTATTAGATTCCTTGTGTCACCAACAGATGGCGCTAGCATTGCGCAAACAGACCGGTAAACACGGCAACACTTCAGTTCTATTTAGTTTTAGATCACTCGAATTCCTGACGAGGGACGGCCATTGGTCGTCCGAAACGTGCGTTGAATAATGTGTTAAGATTTTTTTCTCCTACGCCTAAAATGTTGTTCTTCTTAAATCCATCCATATCTATTTGTTCGCTTGACATCGAAGTTCGATGAGAGATAATAATAATTTAAAAATTTTCGATAAACAGAAAAAAACTTGTCTGTGACAGGATGCGCAGTCAAGAAATTGACATAAATACCTTTTTAACCTAACATGGTTTGTGTGCAGCGAGATTCAATGA
This sequence comes from Dysdera silvatica, assembly GCA_006491805.2. Taxonomy (NCBI): domain Eukaryota; kingdom Metazoa; phylum Arthropoda; class Arachnida; order Araneae; family Dysderidae; genus Dysdera; species Dysdera silvatica. The sequence goes on from QLNU02014176.1 coordinate 150,085,595, forward strand.
AGTTCAGAAATGGATTGATTTGTTACAATTGATATTGTTGCATACCGCCGAGGTTCGCATTTTTGCGTGCTCTGTAATTCCTAACCCTCTCAGCCATCGACAATGGCATATCCCTGAATAGCTGCTGAGCCGTTCTTTCCGATGTATGAGTCTTCTATATTTCACGTTGCCATTTGCGCGAATTTCTTGCGACATTATGAAAATTTTCAATTTTATTTTGTTTTAAATTTTCCACTCTCTAAAACTGGTTCAACGCTTGGGACTACACATGCAGAGGCGTAGATCTAATTGAGATCTATCGCATGAGACCAAACCAAGCATCGTAGCTACTCGGAGTCATGAGCTAGACCGATTGGATATATCCGCGGGTGCCCAAGTCGTCTGTTTTGTGTCGAACACTCCCTCGCTTACTGCGCATGCGCGACGGTGTCCATGTTTCAGCGGGAACGGAACTATATATCGATTAGAATGATAACAAAATCATTCGAGTCGGACTTGTAGTTTCGAAGTTATTCAATGGTTTTGTATCGGCATGTAAATGTTACATTAAGATTTCTGTGATGTCATCCAGTATTGCGGGGATTTCATAAACCTGCTCACATCAGAAACGAACCGGAAGCTGATGTAAGTACGAATCGCTTAGTACTTTTATTTTTCGCTCAAACATACGTTATTAGTTTTCAAATAATAATAATAATAATAATAATTGGTCTACAAGGCTCGAGTTATCTTTAGAAGTTATCTGTTTGTTATCCTCGATAGAGCTGAAGCCGGATGGTTTCGGATTATAAATAAGTGCTCTATCCGTAATTGGTGATGTATCGCCGGCCGCGTCTTCCGTTGGCTAGTGGTTAAGAAGGAAAAATCTTCTTAGGTTAAGTGATTCACTGGATCCGCTTATGGAATAAGTCTCCTGTTCTAAGGAAAAATATTAGTCTTTCCGGAAAAAAAAAGACCACGTGACAAATGATTTTGAGCCCCTTAGGAATCCCCTTTCCCCATAAATATCCAGGTTTAGTGGAAGACAGTGTAAACACGGCTCTATTCATATTTGAAGATGTTCATCAATTGCTGTGGAGATAGCGGAATCTTTCCGCCTTTAAATTTCACCCGGAAGTAAAATTTTGAATCGATTGAATCCCCTCGGTTGATTTTTATAAGAAAGATTGGTTTTTGCGCGGGAGAATGAATTATTTGTTTCGATGTTTTCAATCGATAGATACGATGGAATCGATATATCTGCTGCGCTATCGATTGGTGACTCATCCCGTGCTTAATTGGGCGCCAGTCACCCTAAAGGCCGGTTCTTTCACGCGTAATTTCATGCAGCGAATAGAACTAGCTTTATTTTTTGCATGGACAGTGTGTGTCAAAAAACATAATAGTTTTTAAAACTAGTTTAGTATTACACCAATGACCTTAGGATTGATATACAGTGGATTTACACAATCGATTAACCTTCCACTAATCGGTTCAGTCATCGATTTTTTTTTTCTAATTCAAATATATTACGAAAAAAATTATTTTCCTTCATAAAAGTATTTGAAAATGAAATCTCGTGAAACATTTTTTAAGTAAATTATTGTATAAATACTAATTACTAATAATTTAAGTCTTATTTATAAATTTTATTTCCAATTCAACATAAAACTAAATAGTGTTTCAGACATTTTTATGCAGAAAATCAACCAATAGTTGATTAATTATGTCTGATTATATATTTCATCAACTATTATATATCCCATTAATTATAAGCTCAATATGGAACAGGATTATAGGACTTATAAGTGTTATATTTTCCTAGTAAGAAAAAGAAAATAATAATGTCTTAGGCTGGACTTGAACTAGCTACTCCGTTAACCATCACCTCATTGCTGCTATCTAAGCTACTGAGGCCAACCATGCATGACCATACCTCCATCCTTATTTCGTCAAAAAAGGGATCTCTCAGATAAAAGCGGAGGTTCAGAGTGTGGAGTTAAATTAATAAGATTTCTTTTTGCATGCACTGACGATCCTTTGGCATCATAAGTATGTAAGTAAGACTCCGTATGGCTACCTTTGATGGCTCAGTTGACAGAGGATAAAAGTGGCGATCTAAGGCCGCGTCCACACATGCAACAGAACATTGTATCGTAACACCGTCGCGTACCAAGTCTGGACCGCACTCAGTAACAGAACACCGTAACATTTCCACGTCCCGCCGTTGGTCGGCCACCAGTTATCGGTTTTTCCCCGTCGCTTCAAAGGAATGTTACGGGGCTGTTGCACCCCCATGTTTATTTTGATCGGTTTGCGAACAACAGCGTTTTGTCAGTGTAGATTGGATATCGGCGTGAACTGATAGGACACAGTCATGGGTGTCCCCAGAATTATATGCAACGAGGTGCATCCAGGAATCCCAGAATTATATGCAACGAGGTGCATCCAGGAATCCCAGAATTATATGCAACGAGGTGCATCCAGGAATCCCAGAATTATATGCAACGAGGTGCATCCAGGAATCCCAGAATTATATGCAACGAGGTGCATCCAGGAATCCCAGAATTATATGCAACGAGGTGCATCCAGGAATCCCAGAATTATATGCAACGAGGTGCATCCAGGAATCCCAGAATTATATGCAACGAGGTGCATCCAGGAATCCCAGAATTATATGCAACGAGGTGCCTCCAGGAAAAATTCCAATTGAATAATGTTATTGGACTGTAGTTTCTTGTGGATTCAGTATCCCAGAATTTATATACGAGGTGCATCCAGGAATCCCAGAATCAAGTATATGCAACGAGGTGCATCAGGAATCCCAAATTATATGCAACGAGGTGCATCAGGAATCTCAGAATTATATGCAACGAGGTGCATCCAGGAATCCCAAATTATATGCAGCAAGGTGCATTCAGGAAAATTCCACTGAATAATGTTATTGGATTATAGTTTGTGGATTCAGTAATTTTTTTCTCTTTTCATAAGCCAAGGGTGAAGGATTGGGGGGTGCAAGTGCAGCCCCATCCGGGCGCCCATGGACACAGTGTTGTTACGCCCTGATGTATCCTGTTCTCTCCGTAATATCATCGCGTAACACGGGATGTTACGCGACGATCTTCTGTTACGATGTCCTGTTGCATGTCTGTACGCATCCTAAAGATCGCTGACCCATGTCTAGCATGGGACGTGATCATTTATTTTTATTAAATTCTCATGTATTGAAAATGTTTCTTGTCTGAACTAACATCGGTGGTAAGTAGAAATAAACATTATCGATTTACCCTCCCTTCTTTCGTTTTTTTCCTCCAACTTTCTTCGTTAATGTGGATGACTTCAGCGGCGCATCAATTCAAATATTGAAGGGTGTGTGGCGTTAGAGAAATTAACGTGTTTTGATACCCAATGGGGAGGGGATCGAGCCCCTTGAGACTCTTTCTTAACTACGCCACTGGGTGATTCTTATGATCATTGGCGTAGCTATCTTTGAGGTCTTGGGAGGTGGGGCTATAACATCATCTTAATGTTCTTTACGTGGCATTCATTTGTAATTTTCAGTTCACCAGGGGGCCAAGACCCCCCCTAGTTACGCCAATGCTTAGGGTTCAACCCTAAGATCCAGTCTGAACTAAGATTATGAATGAATTTAGTAAAACATCCATAACGGACACCAGTATTTGGCGGACCCTTTGGCAATTTCCAGTCTCAATGCTTGCGATGGCCTAACAGCCCTGAATAGCAAACGGATTTACAATCCCTTTAAGTGTCCGTTATTCAGAGGTTTTACAGCATAAATAATTTTGATCAAAATCACAAGGACAAAAAAAAAAAAGTAATTCGACGAAAAACTTAATTTGGCAATAATTTTTGATTATACCTCGTAGTACAGTGTTTCCTAAACTGTTCTTCATGAATGCAATGGGAACTTTATGGTTCTTCATGAATGGTTGATTTTCATTGTATCTCTTTTTAATTTGTTCATGGAAGGACACATTCTATATACGTTTCTTAAATTTTTAGTAACTGCCTCTTAAACTTCTCAAGAACTTTCTAAAACACCTAAACACATTCATAAATATTTATGTACATATATTTATAAACTTTTAAGTATATTAATAAAAAAAAATTATATAATCCTTTAAGAAGTATTTCAATATAAATGGAATTTCTTAAATTTTCTTCCTTGTGCTTTAAGGACCATTTTTTACGATAGAGAAGGAAAACAGGCGACCCATGGCAAGTTTAATAAAATTAAAGCGTTCATTATAATTAAATTTATAAAGAACTTCGCGAAACGTGTGTATTTCCACGCCTTTCATAATGGGATATAGTACACAGGCCCTAAGAGCGGATGAGAGAGCCCCCCACCCCTATTGACAGGGTCGGAGATAAAATTATAAACTCCTGAACGGTTTAGAAAATCGGACCCTCTCCCTCCCCAAACCCAGTCCTCTACCGTGAGGAAGGATTGATGATGATGATGCAAATTTACTTTGCACGTGTATATTAGTTTGTCGTATCCCCATATTAGCAGTTCATTATCTTCTCTGACGAACATCACTCCCCACGTGATCGAATTTCGGAGCCCTACGGCGGGGCAGTGGTAACGTGTCCGTCTAGCTTTCTGTCATCCCTGGCTTGACTCCCGACAGCGCCTAAAAAAGAAAGCTGGACTACTGACTGCTCGCCGTAGTCCGGGGTTTGTTCCTAAGCCCTTAAGAGGTTCGGATCCATCGGAAAGCTCTAGGTCCCGTCGTAGCATGACCCTTGCCTTGTGAAACTCAAATAGGCCCTGCGGTGGCGCAGTGTGGTAACGCGTTCGCCTAGTGCGCCGTTAATCCGGAATTGACTCCCAACAGTACCAAGAACACTTACTCAGAGATCTCAAAACGATCGCACTGCTCACTTTAGTCCGGGGTTTGGTTTCCCTAGGCCCTAAGAGGTTTGGATTCCTCGGAAAACTGTAGGTCCAAGAAGTTCAGATTCCTCGGAAAATTGTAGGTCCAGAGGTTCGGATTCCTCGGAAAACAGTAGGTCCCAGCGCAGCATGACCACTGTAGTCCTTGAGCCGTAAAACCACAAACAAACAAATATATCCTAAGTTCTAGGGACGAAACGAAATTATCTAAGATCTGGAAAAACATAGATGATACATTGCTCGCAAGGAAAACAATGATTTCATGGTGCCTGGTGGGAACCGAACCCACGACTTCTTGTTATCCGGATAAGAGCTCTTCGTCGTAAGGGGTTACATCACATTGGGGGTTACAACCACCATCAGCACTCCCCTGCGTACGCCAGTATCATCTACTATAATGAGAAAAAAAATTCCGACAAACATAGATGGCTTTAAAAATGTTGCATTAAGTATACAATTTTTTATGCTATTTATACAGTTTTCTTCTTAGGAAAATTCTTAATTTGAACTTCAAAGTAAGCAATATTGGTGTTCAGGGGTGAGGGTGTTATAATCCGTAGGCCCCCCCCGCAAAGGGGGGGGGGGAATTCTAGCACAATCTAGCCCAGTTGGTAACCCTATTAAAAAGTGCTTGCAGACACCTTCGATATTAAAAACAATAAACTTTTTAAGCCAAAAAACTCCTAAAACACGTTTTCAGCGGAATTTTATCGTCTTGCGCCACATGTCAATAGAAAAAGTATTTCTTCGCGAAGAACAACTATATCAGAGTTGCAACTTGAATGATTTTTTTATACTGAGTAATATGGGGGGTCCACGGAGAAAAAAAAAATTGAATGCCCTTTTCTGCTCCATAAATGAAGTAAAAATCCTTAGAGTATTAGAAACTGTTATAGAATTTCTTGAGGAAAAACAAAGAATAAGCCTTGTCAATAACGTGTTATTTTGGGACATGGAAACACCACGCCGATGGCCTAAGGAAAAAAAATAGAAACCACGAAATTCTTTAATCATTTAGAAAGAATCGTCTAAAGATGTTGAAAAAAAAAAAGAAAAGAAAAAAGAAAAATATATATTTCTTTTCTTACACGTTTCCTGGCTCGGAGTCAAATAGAACTGGAAACCATAGAAATGGACGAAAGGAAAAACTAGTCGTTTTCCAGGCTTTTCCACAACGATTTTCGCAGCTTTGTGGAAAAGAGCGTTTAGATTACACGAGCGGGGATCATCTCGAAATGGACATGTGAAAGCTTCTAATTATCTCCATTGGCGCAAAATATCCCTTGTTATCCTTGCGCCATGAAAATTCAACCCTCGTTATTATATTTGGCGCAGTATAGCCCAGATGCTCTTGCGCCATAAAAAAGCCAAACAACCCTCGTTATTATATTTACTTCAGGAAAGGCCTTATGTCGATTTAACCTAAGCGGTTGGGTCATGCCTCACGCCTGGAAGAAGCCCTTTGTCGAAGGGTATTTTTTTTTTTTCTTTTAAGTCAAAATTTACATGCATTTCGTGGCAGATACGTACAACCAAAATCTATAAATTCTATTTGACTCTATAATCTATAATTATCTATAAATAATCTATGGATAAATGAATGTTGAGTGCATTAAAGTAAAGGAAAATCTCGTTGCTTTGTCTTATGGCCAGTTTTCTACTATCGGAAGAATTTTTGGTACTTTCTTATTATAGTGGCATCCGAGATATATCGCCAAGATAGTGGGTAATTTTTGTAGAAATCTTGCCAAGGTTCGTTTATTAAGAGTTTCGAATTTGTATCGCTTTTTTAAAATTATTATTATTTTTTTAAAATATGCGGTTAACAATTTTTAATTTACGAAATCCACTGTACATGAAGATGCTGATTCAGGCAGCGCATATCCAATGTGATCGAAACGGCATGAGTCGCGAAGCAACGAACGGGGCGTCTGGGGGGGGTCTTCACCCAGTTCGGTCTCTGCGATTCAGGTAAGTACTAATTTATTTGTAAAAGTACTAATGTATTTATAAAAGTACTAATTCATAATCAAAATACTAATTCATAATCAAAATACTATATTAGCGGGGATACAAATACGGAGCTATATCATCGCTTGATATATTATAGTTGCGATCTTGGCGTAATTTAAAAGTCGCCAAATAAGATCGGCCGCCCCTATAACACTGGTCGGCATCAAAATCCTCCCTCGACAAAAAATAGGTGAACTTTAAAGATTTCAGGTTGCTGAATCCGAACCTGGCATCCAAACGTTTCCATCTGGCACCATTTCCGCGAGGGGGCGCTCTATGAGAAAATGACGTTTTTCGTGGACATGTATAATTTAATTTATTTTCAAACTCCAGAAAACCTCAAATTTTTAATTAGATATGTATTTAAGGTTTGAAACTTTAAAATCAATGTTCCATTACTTCTAATAAAAATAAATTTTTGTATATGTAAATATTTACCCCAAAATTATTTTGTTGTCTTGTGTCGCTTATAATTTATCTCTGGAGCTTCTCCCTGTAGAGTCCAATAGTAGTCTGCAAACATATTTTCATTCCATTTGCCGCTATATCGTTTTTCCATTTCAGAAATGTCCTGATGGAACCTTTCTCCATGCTCATCCGAAACCTCTCCCATCAATTGTGGAAAAAAATCAAGGTGTGAGTGTAAAAAGTGCATCTTCAGTGACATATTACACCCTAATTCTCTATATGAAGAAATTAATTCTTCCACAATTTATTCGTAGTTAGTTGCTCTTCCGTTTCCTAGAAATTTACTAGAAACAGTTCCAAATGCATTCCAGGCCCTTTTTTTCATTAGTTTAATTTATTTTCAAACACAGAATCTTTGAAAAATTGTCTGATTTGAGGACCAATGAAAATACCCTCTTTTATTTTAGCATCGCCTACCCGTGGGAATTTTTGCCTTAAATAAGTAAATCCATCGCCGTCTCTTTTCGTTGCTTTCACAAAATTTTTGATTAATCCCAATTTGATATGGAGAGGAGGTAACAAGACTTGTGTTTTTTAAATAGTGACGGATGCGCCATATTCTTTTCACCAGGCATATTTTTGGTTTTATCAGGCCATGTTTTTACCATATAGTGGTGGGTTTTAGCTCGGATGTCCCAGCAGCATAAAAAAAACAGCAATATTTCGTATACCCTCCTTGCAGTCCAGTCAATAACGCAATAACTTTCAAATCTGGGCATATTTTTCATCTGTATTTCCCGTATTGAATTTTTTTGAAGCAGGCTCACCATGTTCTCATACTTTTCTTTCATATGGATGGCGTACCCGATTGAAGGGTGTTCATTCTTGTTGTGTAATAGAACTGCTTTTAAGCTCTTCTTGGAATAGTCAATGAAGAGCCTCCATTCTTCAGGAGAATTCGGAAGCTTCAGTTCTATTAACAGATCTTCGATACTTTTTCAGTATACCAGATCACCGGTTTTCGCAAAAAAATTCACAAATGTAAACTGCTTCTTTCGAAAAATGAGTATTTCACATTTCTTTCCAAAAGGTTCCATTACTCCGAAGGCAACTAAGTAGCTGGGCTTTTGTTTTTGGAAGGTCTAAATCTCGAACCAGATCATTCAGTTCTGCCTGGTAATGCATTCATCAAAATAAAATTTTGATGAACGCATTGCCAATTCGTTATGACTGAGGCTCCTAGAAAAGAAAGAGCTGGCGCATGTCCACCATTTTCCTGTCATCGTATCACGTGATCCCATTCACTGCTGTGTTAAAGTTGAGTGATTTACAAGTGCGTTATTTCGTTGCCTACGTCATAAACACAAGGCCAGGAAATTTCGATTTCGAAAGAGAAGAATGTGTAGTTCCACAACAATTGGTAAATGACGCCATTATTTCCTGTAAGAGCTAAGTTATTACTGTCAAAGCTATCCTTATAATCCTTGTATTTTCAGATTTCTATACATTATTTAATAATTTAAAATCTTCATCGGTTTGCGTCGCAAACCGATATGGATTTTAAATTATTAAATAATGTACCGTATGCATTAAATTGCGTATTATTTGTTTAATAAATATACGCATTTTTTTTTATTTAACGCAGAACATTTTAAGTTTTGTAAATTAAAAAAAGTACAAAATTACTGTCTTTAATGTTTTATTGCTTAGTAAATTAAAAAAGCGAAACGTTATTATTATCAAAATTTTATTACATTAACTATTAAGACGTTAAAATAATTTTTTACAGGAAGAATGAAATAAATATATCTGATATCACAATGAGAAAATACACTCAATATTTACTGAGATGTTTACGCCAGATCTATGAAAAAGCGGGCATTTGGTTAAAAATTTAAAATTCTTCAAAAATTCCTGATTTTTTGTTAATTAACTCTTAAAAGTGCATTGTTCAGTATTTTGTAAAACAAAAATTTCATTATTAATATTCTTATTTTGATTAGGAAAGTGATAACATGTGTTGGAGAAAAATATTCGTAAAATATCTCTTAGGTTTTATGGCCTTGTACACAGCTGAAAAATTGTTTTGCAAAGCTTCAACTTTATATACATAATCTAACAGTTATAATAAGGAGGCTTTTGCCTATAATGAGCAGATTTCACTGCTCTTCATTAGCAAAAATAAGCATTTAATTATTCCTAATTAGTGTGTTAAAAATGTAAAAACTATTTTATTCAAGATCAAATTAAATATTTTAGACTATTAATTGGGACTCATCAATTACAAACCAGAATGTTCTGGTTTGTAATTGATGAGTCCCTACTGCATGGAATAAATTTCTTACCGATAAATATAACTACACATATGGTGACTATATTTTTGAAACAGAATATGGACCCACACTATCAGGGTATCTTTAAATGTGAATAGTTTATTATATTTCTTTCCTGCAATCAATTCCTTAAAAATAAAATTATACAATTTTAATTTTGCAAATAAAGTTATGGTTGATGGGATTTAAATGAGTGGATCTTTTTCAAAAAATCAATGATTTAAATTTTAAAAAAATTATATATATTTTTAAAATATTATATATTAATTGATGTCCTCTAAGCAAACATTTTAAAAATCAGTTACTACTTGAAAACAAAATTGTGGGAGTTCAATGGTAGACAAGACATTTTGGTTAATTTTACTTTAAGAAAAATTTAGGGAGAGTTTAATTTTATAACTGAAGTTCTTGCCCCCTCAACACAACTCCTTTGTCTCCCCCCTACTATTTTAATATAGATTGATCCTTCTGGGAAAATTTTGTTCGCCACTCGCAGTGACTTCTGGAACCAATTAACGACAAATACCAAGGCACCACTGTACTTGAATGGCCCCTCTATATTAAGAATTACTAATAGAGAAATTGTAAATCTTACCTTCAAGGGGATTTTGAAGTATTTTCCATTTCCATAGTGGAAGTGGTGGCAACATCATCACCTGCTTCTTCAAAAGAAAAATTTGAAGATCTAACACATACTCTTTTAACCTTAGACTCAGACAATTTACTAGAATCTAATCTCTTTTTCGGACTTTTCTTTACTTTTTGTTTATATTCTGGATATTCTGTGAATACCGAAGGTACAACATGGGGTAACAATCTTCGTTTAGTAGTACTCACGCTGAAATCCTGAACAGTGAAATGCTTGTTGCGAATTTTTGAAGTTTGGTTTGGACACTAAAGTGACTTGTTCTTTATTTCCTCGACGAGAAACAGCAACCCGCCATTTTTATCTCTGAAAATGAGAACGTTAGGAAAACTGTGAAAATCAACTTTTCCTTTCACAATCAGAATTGCAATATGGTACACAACAATGTACCATTTTCACTGAATTATTTTTGAGCAATATTGTTATATTCATGCTATAAAAATCGGTATAATGCAATAAATAATAACAAATATAAAATTAGAATGAAAGCTTTACCAAAAACGTCCTCAAACACTCACGAGTGACCATTATTTACATTAAAACCGCGAAAAAAGCAGGAAATAAACGCGATCCTAGCGGTCACTTTAGCGACCTGAGTTGTCATCCGTTTTTTGCCGAAAATACTCGAAATTTCTTGGCCTTGGGTTTATGACGTAGGCAATGGTTATTTTTAATAAAATGAGGTGAAATGTGTGGGTGTTCCGCTGAGAATTGTTCTAATTATTCGAGGAATAAATATAGAATGTGTTGATTCGCAACAGATTCTGTGAGAAGAAAATGGATTATTAATTTTCCAATGGCAAACGTTGTGTTATGAAACCGGAAGTGTACAACAAAATGGCGGCTGATGCGTCGGCCTATAATTCTAGGGGCCCTAGTCATGGTCATTAATCGACAATCAATTACGTCATTAATCTAGGGTAGACTGCCAATGATATTGGGGATTGCTTTTCTGCCCACTGTAGTCAAGAGTTTGGTTCCCTAGGCTTTCAGAGGTTCCGATTGCTTAGAAAACTGTAGGTTTTTCCAACCTACGGTGACGAAGTGGTAATGCTTTCATTAAAATAAAATTTTGATGAACGCATTACTACATCGCCATGACCATTCATCAATATTCAATTACGCCATTAATCTGGGTTCGACTTTTAATGATATTGTGGATTATCTGTTGTTTTTCTGCCCATCGTTGTCGTGGGTTTGGTTCCCTAGGACCAGGGGCGTCTCGAGTTTACCTGCCGCTGGGGTGAAAAATTTTCTGTGCCGCCCCCTCCGGGGTATGGGAGGTACTGTTCCTTCACTAAAAGTAATCCGATGCTGTCATTAGAAATAACGGGAGCTGACGTCACAAACGGCCTAGCCGATTACAGCAGAGGGGAGGACGTCATTTCAGAACTGGTTTTTGGCGCAGACAAACGTTCGCTAAAAAAACAGTTCTGACGTCTTCCCTCTGCTGTAATCGGCTAGGCTGTTTGTGACGTCAGCTCCCGTTAATTCTAACGGTATCGTTGGGCTGCTTTTCCTGAACGAACTATACATGAAGTCAAAAATTAAAAAAAATAAAAAATAAAAAAAGATCAAGGGAGGTTTGTGATTTGAGCTGAGTGAAAATTAATAGAGAGAGAGAAGCATTCTTATTATAAATCAAACATTTATTATTATTTATTAATAGCAATCTGATAACATCAGAATATCAATTGCAATACTGAAAATTATGTCTGTTACTTCTTAACAACCAAAATAAACTTTTCTTGATTTTCTTATCGCAAACTCTTTTACAATATCATTTATATCTATGCAATATCGTTTTCGATACTTGTTATAACTAGATTTCATAACCTTTCTTGTGTCATAATTGATCTTAAGTAATTTTTAATAATTTTTAATAATTTTTAATAATTTTTAATTTCGAAAATGATCTTTCGCCCTTAGAAATAGTGACAGGTAATGTTAAGTAAACGCGTAAAGCAATCGATAAACTTGCTCTAATTAAGTTAATATTAAACAAATATTTCGAAGCATCGATTGAAGATGCGGTTTATTATAGATACGTCAGCAAAATTTCCCATTCAGTAAATCGTTTCCATTTATGTCCGAATGATTAATTCTAAAATCTGTTAATTTATTTTGCAAATCTACGCAGTATTTTCTTTATCATCCGAATCTAAGTTCGTCAAAGTGTTAAGACTGTGTAAAAAATGAAAGCCTTTATTATGATCACTTAGCAAGTTAAAACTTTCTTCTGATTTACTTATGGCGGTGGCTAATTTAAAAAAAAAGTAAAAGTTGACTTTAAATTGCATTTCTGGATTTCGTGTAGCATCGTCCCTACCTTCGTAATCAAATAGATCCTTCCTTTTCCTCGGGCGCACAGTACCAGTTGCTGGGAAACTAATCCGACATTCTAATTCTTCGGCAATAACTTTTGATTTATTGAGCATTTTTGTATAAGACGAATCCACTCGACATTCGGTTAAGTATTTTTTACTTTTCTAACATTTTAAGAGCCTCTGGAAGGATCACAGTAGATTACTGCAAAGCTTTATTTACAATATTAATTTTTAATAAAATACTGTACTACGTGACTATGAGCAAACCAATTTGTAAGACTTTATTTTTAAAATCAAAGAATTTTTGCCAAGTTTTTTGGATTATTGTCCTTAGTTGAATCGTTATAAATAAAAAACAAGGCATCATACATTTTTTCCAAATTAAAACGGAGAGTTTTCACGGCGTGAATTTTGCTTTCCCATCGGGTATCGGAAAGTGGCTTTAGAGTTAAAGTGGGAAATTCTTTAATATGTTTTAATATGTGCCACCGCGACGTTGACGTCGAAAAAAATACATATATTTTGGATAATAGCAAAAGAATTGGAAACTTCCAATGAATTTTTTGTAGCGTCATTCACAACTAAATTAAGACTGTTCTACACAAGGTACATAAAATGCTCTTGGATTAATATCTAAACATTTTTTTGTAAGCCCATGCTTTTGCCTTTCTTGTTAGCGCCATTTTTGTGACCTTGACCGCACGTTTCATTAATATCCATATTTAAGTTCTTTAAAATCCAATAAAAAGGTTGTTCTTGTCCTGTTGTGTCAGTAACAGAACAATAACCAAGAAATGCTCCTTTATCTCAGCGTTTTTCGTTGAGGTGTTTAAATAAACAAAACTAAAAACTACTGTAATTTGCTCCTCATGATTAATGCCTGGAATATAATCTAAAATAATGGAATAATATCTAGAATCTTTTAGAGTGTTAATTATTGTTTAATTTTACTCTTAGTATTGTGGTCAGTTCATTTTGAATGTTATGACCTAGATAATGAGGCATATTACGGTGTTGGGTTTTTTTAATGCCATTAATGTGCTCTGCTGTAGTATTATCAAATTTTGAAATACTTTCTGTTAATTTTAAAAAATGGTCGTTACCTTTTTGAAACAACTTTTCCGTTTGCCTTCTAAAAGCTAAATTTTGTCTGGCTATAAACTGAATAACGTATATAATTATTTCAATAACTGCCATCCACATCTTTTCACGATCCATTTGGGCCTGATTTATGGAATCCACAATTTTCAATTTCTCTATATTTTGTTTTAAATCCACACATTGTCTCAAACTTTAAAATGCGATACACTTTTTTCATGTCGTTCCACTTTTCTAGATAAATGACGCCAATCTTTATAACCTATGTAAGATATTATTACCCTTCACAGGGATAACACAATTGCCAAATAATGGTCAACACAGAAAAGCCTCCGGGGCGAGATTTTTGTGAGTTTTTCGTGGGGGAATTTATTATACAATAATTTTTGCCACCCACGTATATATAGCTCAAACTAGAGCTTATGTAATTTTGGAGAAAAAGAGACGCTTTCCCCATCCTGGATTCGAACCAAGACCCCTCCGTATCAAGGATGGGGGAAAGCGTGTCTTTTTGGCGATAATTTCCGAAATTTGTCAATCTTGCTAGATTTCGAGATTTTCGAGTTTGAAAAAATCAATTATGTAACTAAAGCTTAGCTGCCACTCCCTAAGCCCTGCCGCTCAGTTGCCGTGCACCCCTGCTTAAGACGCCCCTGCCTAGGCATTAAGTAGTTCAGACCTCATAAAACGGCAGGTAACCGTTGTTCTCCCTGCGGCTAAAAACAAAGGAAGAAACCATGGGTTAAGTTCGCCACCAGGTGGGTTTCCAGACGTCAAGCGCTTTGGCCAGGGGCGGACTGGCCATTTGGGCGATCGCCCGAAGAGCCGCCTCAAATTATCATGAAGATAGCCGGTCCGGTTTAACATAGAGGGCCTGTAAAATTTGACATAAAGAGGGCCGAACCGATATGGTTTAAAGTGCGCCAGTTTAGCTTGACATATATATTTATAGTTTGGAGAGAAAACAAGAGGATGGCGGGAGTACGCGGCTGCGGGGTGAGCAACCCTCCTCCGCCTTATGCGCATGTGCGTGGACTCTGCAAAAATTCCTATCAGTGTTTCCATCCAATGATATTTACTTGGCTAGAAAACTAACATCTGGGGAGTGGAGGGGGAGGAAGAGCCAGGGGGCTTTAAATTAGGGGCAACTATGCCCTTTTAAACAAGGAATTATTTAAATCAAGTATGGAAAATGAAAAAAGGAGAATGGATGGAGGTATTTATGGACTGTAACTTATGATGGTAGTAAACTGTTTTAGAGGAGTATAAGTAGATTTTGGTATTTTTGAGAAGGTATTTTAGAGGAGTATAGATTACTGTTTTAGAGAAAGGAAAATGGATGGAGGTATTTATGGACTGTGAATTATGGTAGTAGTGGACTGTTTCAGAGGAGTATAGATAGATTTTATTACTTTAGAGGAGAAATTTTGGAGGAGGTATTTTAGAGGAACATAGTATACTGTTTTAGAGGAAGCAGTTATGGGCTGTTTTCGCTTGACTATTGACAAACTAAGTCCACGCGTAAGCGCAGAGAAGCAACAGGAAAATCTCCTTCTCCTCCCGTTACCTAGCGGGTAGATGCTGGTAGATCTAGCTAATTTATAGCGTGTTCCAGCATTACTAGTACCTGAGAGGCGGCGTGCTTGCATTTACAAAGTCCACGCACATACGCAGATAGCTCAGGAGGATTACTCATCCCTCAGCCGCGTCCTCCCGCCATCCGCTTCTGGATAGAAGGGGAGCTGCTGGGGATGAGCCTAGAGTTTTCAAAATTATTGGGGTCCAAGCACATATTATGGATGTTTATACATTACAATATATGTAAAATTGAAAGTTATTGGGGCCCCGGGCCTCGCGGACCCATATAACGCTACGGTGGTGGTACAACGGTATTGTTTGATAACCGTGTCCGGGTCCAGTATTTTATATAATTGCATACATTGGTTATATAATTTCCCCTTACAGATAAGTTAACACCATCACCAACATAAATTACAAACTAAATTAAATGTTTGATTTTATAATTAATTTTATTTAAATTTCAATCCTTAATTTTAGAAAGCATCGCAATTCGTTACAAATTAAAAACGTTTACTCGAAAGAACGTCAACACGAGGGAATATCGCATAGTAGCATTTCGCATTAAACTCTTTTGATAATTAACGTATGCGCTGATGAGGAACTTTAGTGATGCCATTTTTCGAAGCTTAGTGATGCCATTTTTCCAATCTCGGAAGCTTTTCCCCCTGCTTCTCGGCTTCCCTGAGATTTTTGCAATTCGAAACAGCTTCCATAAGCTTTCGGTAAGTTCCTTTCAATCACTGTTATGAATGAGAAAGTTCTTCGAAGTCTTTTCAAAAACGTATTAAAATTCGTAATGAATTGGATTTTAAGTCCACTAATCTCGCCGGTTCTTTCTTCTTCTCGGACGGTGCCGAAGCGTGAAATTTTGTTGCCGTAAAGCATTACAAATCCACATTGGAGCTGCGAACAAACCGTCTGGAAATTAATGAAGTTGCGCAATCGAGGCATGATGCATTGAAGTTTGTGAAAAAAGTATTATAAAATTTTGGGGAACTTCTTTCATTAATTATGTCGTCCAAAGACAGGAAATCCTTGCGCCATAAGAATACAACCAATCACCAGAAGATGGTTAAGAATGAAAATGGTTAAGAAAGAAATGGGTTAAGAATGTGTTTCACAGACAACAGAACTTCTATTCTATCCGAACATTACTTAACTGACATGATCTGCTGGATTTATTGTTATCAGTATTTGTTTTTAATAGATATTTGTGCGGTATTCTCGGCAAAAGCGTTCATTTTTGCTTTCGAGTGCACTCCAGTCGTCTGAAGAGAAACTAATATAAATACAGTTGAACTTGCCTAAAGTGACCGCCTTTGGAACCGGACTACGATGGTCACCCCCTAGAGAGCTGGTTATTATACGCGACAGACTGATATAGACACACACACATGACTAAGTCTCTACCAGTTCTCTTTTATAAAAAGTGGTCACTTTATACAGGTGGTCACATTACCAGGTTCCCCTGTAGTAGATATCGGACAAGTATAAAGATAATCGGATCATGTTCAAAGCACTTAATAGTTCAATTGACATACAATAAATTTTATGGCTTTTTTCACACTCTATTAATGTATGTGCGTATATCATGGGTGTCATACTTCCGTCCAGGGGATAGAAATTCTTCTTTTGAAATTTTTTGGAAGTTGAACAGACTTTTTTTTTAATACAGTCGACCTTGTTAAGACAAACGCCAAGGGGAACAGAAAATCTGTTCATATTGGTAGTAATTCGTCTTATCTGGGAAGAATAGTATGCTATACAATCTGACGGAACTTCAGAAAACGGTTCGTATTAAAAGTAATTCGTCTTAAGCGTGTTCGTCTTAACGAGGTTCGACTGTAGTTCCATTTTCTTCTTTTTTTTTAATGATGTTTATTTTCTGATACTCGAGAGTGGAATTACATGTGTATAATTCTAATTGTTTGTTTGTTTGTTTTTTGGTTTTACGGCTCAAAGACTACAGTGGTCATGCTGCGCCGGGACCTACTGTTTTCCGAGGAATCCGAACCTCTTAAGGCCTAGGGAACCAAACCCCGGACTACAGTGAGCAGTGCGATCTTTATGAGATCTCTGAGTAAGCGTTCTTTTTGCACTGCTGGGAGTCGAACCCGGATTAGCCGCGCAATAGGAGAACGCGTTACCACACTGCGCCACCGCAGGGCGTATAATCCTAATTGACCTATAAGGAAGGATTCTTCCGACAGCGTGGGGTGCAGTGGTAACGCGTTCGCTTAGCATGCAAACATCCCGGGTTCGATTCTTAACTGTGCCAAAAAGAAACAAAGCTCCTCGGCTAACTGTTCACTGTAGTCCGGAGGTTGGTAGGTAGTTGAAGGTGGTTGGTTTACCATAGTTCGGAGACAAGGCCTTAAGTGGTGACACGTTTAAGCGTCCTGTCTGGGATTACAGCGCCGCCTCCGGCGGCCACCCTTCCCAATGAAACCCTTGCACAATTCCTCCTCTTAAGTGGTGACTGGAGTATTAAACTTTAAAAAAAAAATATTTGATTGTTTTATTTGATATTTCTGAACATTTTAACACCAAAATCGTAAACATCCATCCAGTAATTCAAAAGCTATTGCGAAAACAGTGGCAGATTAGGTCGTTTTTTAAACTTCAAATGCGTTTATTTCCATTCAACGTTATTGGAGATTATCAGTAAGAAAATAAAAAGTTCCCAACCGATTTCCATAAAATTTTGCACATTTGTTTGGAACATCATTTACAGCTGAATAAAGTAAATTTATGTTATTTCATGCATATTTGTTATTTTTAACGTAAATATATTATACAAAATATTCGTTCGATTTTCATTTTAAAATTATTTATTTCTTCCAAAAATCAACCGATAAACTTTTCACTAAGCCGTTAATTCATTTTATAGAACAGTCTTTAGGTTTCACTTTAAAGAATGAATTATGTTTCTCAGTGAATTTTTTATGAAGTTATCTTACGAATGGTGACTGCGCATAGGACTAATTTTGAGAAAACAGTGTATAACAAAATAATTAAAAAAAATATATAATGTCCAGAAAGAATATTTTTGCTATATTTTAATTCTACTAAGCGATATTATGTGCCATAAAATTTTAATTTTCAGGAAATAGAATCTTAGAAAATGAATTTTGGAAACTGTACTAGTTTCGAAGAATTTCAGTCACTTAAAAGTCCTGACTCACTTAAGGGGGGTCGGAAAATGCTTGGTTCCGGCGGAGAATGACTTTTGATGTCCTTGCGCCATGACCATTGATATCCTTGCACCGTAGAACTTACACAATCCATTATACTTAGTGTACTTGAATCTTCAATCTTAGTCTGCGTCGCCCTTGTGGCATGCCAATCATTTACACAGGGTGTTCGGTTACCACGTGTACAGACTTTAAGGGGTGGTAGGGTATACCAAAATAAGTAACACGATTTTTCTTTTTTTCGGAAGAGGTTTCTTTACCGAGTTACGACCCAAAAATTATTTGATGGATGGAAATTGGAAATGTTGATGCTACTACCAATCTGTACATGTGGGCTGTATTTTTCCGAATATGTGTTCTACCATACTGAATATTAAAGAAAATGTCTTTTTTTATTCGTTTCTGTCGATTTCTCCATCAAGCTCGATGCATACATCTTACGGAGGCTGTTGCTTTGATTGATTGTTTGGCTTTTTTATGGCGCAAGAGCATCTGGGCTATACTGCGCCAAACATGGTACATCTTACGGAGGCTGTTTATCGACTGAATTGTGTTTGTGCTTATAATCGTACATAAACCATGTCTGTTTTCTCAACTTTTTTCTTCGCTACTAGAAAACGAATAAAAAAGGACATTTTCTTTAATATTCAGTACGCATTCAAAAAAACACAGCTCACAGGTACAGTTTGGCGCCAGAATTAAAATTTCCCGTTTCCATCCACCAAACGAGTTTTGGATAGTAACTCGGTAAAGAAACCTCTTCCGAAAAAACGAAAAACATGTGTTACTTATTTTGGCATACCTACCACCCCTTAAAAATGTACACTCGGTAACTGAACAATATAGAACAGAGTTTTAGCAATAGGTAACGAAAATGTGTTTTTGTATAAAACGTTATGTAGTCGAACCTCATAAGACGAACATCGAGGGGAACAGAAAATTCGTTCGTATTAACAGTAATTCGTTTTATCCGGAAAGGATAATATGCTATACAATCTGACGGGACTTCAGAAAACGGTTCGTATTAAAGTAATTCTTAAGCAAGTTAGACTGTAGTTTCTTTTCACTTTTATACTGAAAATCGAGTTTTTGGATTATCCGAAAACAGGTACGCCTTCTGCAAGCCAATTGGTGTTGTGTGTTCGCGCAGACCTGACGCCCGATACCGTTAGTAGATGAGTTAGTTCACTGCAGTTTAGGGAAGGCCGTCTTGGAGGAACTGATTTTTTCAGCGCGAAAAACCAGTTTCCTCAAGACGCCCTTCACTAAACTGTAATGGACTAACCCGTCTGCTAACGGTATCGAGCATCAGGTCTGTGCGAACGTACAATACCAATTGGCTTGCAGAGGATGTCGTATTTTAAGCTCATATATCGGATGCAAAATCTTTAAAAATTCATATCTCTGGAAATAAGCCGCATTGGCACGAATGCCGAGACACGTATTTCCTTATTTTGGCTCTACTTTCATCAAAAAAAATTTCATCAAATCGGCGGGGCACTCACTGTGGGTTTCCCTCATTGGTGTTCATTTTTTTCTTTAAAAAATTTCAAAATTGAATGAAAATTTGAGGGTGGCACAAAAATTCAACAACGGGGGCAGAAATATGCCTGTTAATGAATAGGACAATGGTAATGAATGGGAAGGTAGCTAAGGTAATGTTCTACCAATTAATGACAAACTCCTTCCCCAAATTTTAACAAATTGCGAGCGAATATACACTAAAGTGCATCGTAGGTAGGAAATAGGGATGTGAGATGAACGAGAACAATCATTCCTTATAATGAATGAGAACGATCAGTCCCATTCAGGGAACGATTCAAAAGAACGATTCCAGAAAGAAATCATTTTTTAAAATGAATGTGAATGGAGAATGCACTCACTGAAGGGAATGACTTCGTGCATCTCCAATACGGTGTAGGAGGTAAAAGGACATCATGACAATGAAACAATGGACCAAATGGAGCAGAATATTTTCCATTTACAACTCCGTGAAGGCCATGGACGAATAATGGACATCATGAACACTATCCTTGATGCGGATATTGATCAATGAATCGGACCTTCTGCAAAGGACACACTCTATCTTCATTTACAATTCGGATAATGTAAAACGTTACCATGTGATCAATCTCAGAGTGCATAGATATGCGGATGATGCATCGCGATCTATTCGGATCAGTAAACCTCTTGACACGACTGAGTCCTCCCTTTGACATAGTTTGCCACCAGCTGGCGTAGTCTAAAGGCAAGCGAGTGAACGTCACATATGCTGTAAACTATGCTATATCCATGTATAACTATGCTGTAAGCCTTTAGAATTAGTAAAGCATATTGAAAATGATGGCGATTTAACGTGGGTTCGATAAATGGACATTCCAGCTCCGTGGTGGTAATGCGTTCAACTACCACGCTGTTGTTTCGGGGCTCGACTTCCAATAGTGCCTAATAAAAGGCTTACCGCGTAATTGCTCACCGTATTTCGGGGATTGGTACCTTAGACCAGGGTTTTTCTAGGTGTTTGCTCTACGACGACCCTTCAGAAGTTCTGTAATCAGTTTATAAAACATCGTCGAAAATTTCGAGAAAATCCGTAAATTTTGTGAAAATTTCCCCCCTTGATAACCACTTATAGTTAACTAACCAGTATCCAAAAACAACAGAAATGTATTATTACTTGTATTATTACTTACACGTACTGATACATGTATTCTTCGCCCTGCGATGGCGCAATGTTGTAACGCGTTCTCCGTTAACCCGGGTTCGACTTCCAACGGTGCAAAGAACGCTTACTCAGAGATCTCATAAAGATCGCACTGCTCACTGTAGTCCGGGGTTTGGTTCCCTAGGCCTTAAGAGGTTCGGATTCCTCGGATAATAGTAGGTCCCGGCGCAGCATGACCACTGTAATCCTCGAGCCGTAAAACCACAAAACAAACAAACGAATATATTCTTATTTTTATGTTTCTGTCCCAATAGGGATAAATAATAGTTCTTCAGGTTTTATAGGGTTAATGTTTATAGGGGGTTAATAGGTTTTATAGGTTAATGTTTATAGGGGGTCCAGTGGCTGGGCATGCCGTGAGAAAAGGGTCCCTTGGGATAACGAATTTAAGAACCCCTGCCCTAGATTATAGGAAGCTCGGATTCCCACAAAACTGTAGATGCTGGCGCCGTAAGGCCCTTGATGTCCTTGCGCCAGAAAACCAAGCTCTCCAACCAGAGCTATAAGAAAATGCCCAATGAAAGCAACACTGCATTTTTTTTAATAAAGTTACGAATTTAACCAGTTACAATTCCCTAAAACACAGAGTTACCTTTGTTTGAAATATAGGTTCACATTTTCTATGTCTCACATTTTCTGGGAAATTAGAAATCCTAGGAACCTGAATTCCTAGGAAACCCTTGACTATCGTTCGAACGGGCCTTCTACAAAAATAACATAGTGCCAGCCGTTAATCAATTCATCAGTTAAAAAGGTAAGGCGTTTAATATAATCAGATCTCCAGGAATCAAATCAATACAATATCGCTGCAAAATCTCCGGATAATACAATCAACAATGCCGCTTACAAAAAAATCGATCAATTTCGGTGAAAAAATCTAGTGACATAGCAATACTAGCATTTCAATATTTCAAATCGGCGGATTTAAAAGCCAGCTGCTTAATAAAAGCAAGTTTGTTGGAACAGAAATATTTTTTATTAAGTAGTGGACATAATATCACAAATCGGTTCAAAAATTAGACCTTTTTCTCTCTAAATGAAGACGGAAAGGTCTCATTTTTGAACACAGAAGACTGTAATAAATCGAATAAAATTTATAAACGTAATAAATCGAACTCAAAAAATAAATCACTATATAAATTGAAAACATATATTGAGCAAATAGATTTTAAGGTCTAAGATGTTCAGAAAAAAAAAAAAAAAAGTAAACTGAGTGATAATTCGTGACTTGTCACTCCATATCATAAGCCTTCCTTTCGCGGACTCCCCAAAATCCCATCTCGGAACACAGGTTGGTAACCCTGGTTTAAGAAAACGATCATTTCTTCTCTCTCTCTACTAAGAGTGGCACGGTAGTGGATGGATTTTATGGCCAGTGGCACGGTAGTGGATTGATTTTATGGTCAGTGTCATGGTAGTGGGTGGATTTCATGGTCAGTGGCACGGTAGTGGATTGATTTTATAGTCAATGTCACGGTGGTGGGTGGATCCTATGGTCAGTGGCAGGTTAATGGATGGATTCTGTGGTTAGCGGCAGGGTAGTGGATGGATTCTTTGGTCAGTGGCAGGGTAGTGGATGGATTCTATGGTCAGTGGCAAGGTAGTGGGTGGATTCTATGGTCAGTGGCAGGGTAGTGGATGGATTCTATGGTTAGTGGAACGATAGTGGGTGGATTCTATGGTCAGTGGCACGGTAGTAGATTGATTTTATGGCCAGTGGCACGGTAGCGGGTGGATTCTATGGTTAGTGGAAAGATAGTGGGTGGATTCTATGGTCAGTGGCAGGGTAATGGATGTATTCTGTGGTCAGTGGCAGGGTAGTGGATGCATTCTATGATTAGTGGCAGGGTAGTGGATGGATTCTCTGATTAGTAGCGCGGTAGCGGATGGATTCAACTATGGTCAAGTACTTCTGTATAGTGAGATAAACAGACACAGCTGAACTCCAGTCTGCTTAACCAGTTAAAAAAAACTGTTAGCTGAACTATAGAGTATGTCATAACCAGGACCGTGCACAAGTAGGGGGTTTTGGGGATCAAATATACCCCCAATTGAACAATATTATTACCTGAATTTTTTTTAATAAAACAATATTTCATTTTATATACATCATAGAACTTCGCGGATATTCCGCCCTGCCTGATTATTAAAGACACTTAACGTTATTTTAAAAAATCCAAAACAAACCAGAGATCCCCTTAAAACACCTGGCGTATATAAAATTCACTGTCAGTGTGGTAAAAGTTATAAAGGACAAACTAGTCGTTCAATTTGTACTCGACTTAAGGAACATGAACGCCATGTTCGCTGCTTGCAACAATCTAACAAGTCAGCGGTCGCTCAACACGCCATTGATTATAAACATCAAATTCTTTTTCACGACACTTCGGTTATCGCAAAAACTAGATCATTGTGGCCATGCTTATATATGGAAGTCTTGGCCATTAAAAACTGTCCTAATAATTCCAATAGAGAAGACCCCATTAATGTTCCATCAATTTGGAATTCCTGCCTAAAAATTCGAGCCTCTTTCAGTCAATTTAAACTCGCCATCCTCTGGGTCAATGAGAGACAACCTTCATCCAACAACCAATGAATCATCCAATCGGGGAGTAGCCAGGAAAATAGTACTACAAATACGTCTCATATTTTTTACTCACTCATTTTCTGCCAAGCAACCAAGCGAAAGTCTTGCATTTTGCAGAGGGAAACTTGGCCGGCAATTACTTCTGAGAATGCTCCGCATACGTTAAGTATGTTTAATAAACAGACGTGGTGGAATATCCCGCAAAGCTCTATAATGTATATTAATAGACGCCGTGAAAGTCTTCGTGAATATTTCGTTTTCCTCAATCCTTCTCTCTTTAATCCAAAAACACCTTTCTGAGGAAATCCGTTCACGGGTTTTGGTTGAAATGCATTTTCAACAACGATGAAACAGATTTTCCTGGCCAATAACATGGCTAGATT
>QLNU02014176.1:150109889-150140904 GCA_006491805.2 Dysdera silvatica
CTGAACGTTACTGAATAATATCGGTATCGGTTCGTTCATGCATTCTCTCAACCTAGTGGATGCTTATGTTAATACTATTAATCTAATTAATCATTTTATTTTAGTGTTATCTAAATATCGTCTTACCTTATTACCGACAAAATTTTTTTATCGTAGTGTTTTATCTTAGCAATATCTAAATACCTTCTTATCATAGTATTATCCAAATACAATTTTACTTTAGAATTATCTAAATATCATTTAATGTCATTATTATTTAACTATTATCTTGATATAGTTTTATCATCGTTCTATTTAAACATCGTTTCATTCTATTATCATTCAATTTCAGTAGCTTTCATTGTCATGCCATTTACGCGTTGTCTTATTACTGTTGGAGTTCTAGTAGATTATTTGACATAAGTCAATGCAGTCTAATAACCAGGTAAGTTAATGTGAAAAACGCTTACCTCAGTCTAACTTGTCACATATCGTTCAGTATGGATTCTTCTTTTGGGCTTCTCTATATTAAATTAAGCATACCTACATACTGGTAACGATATGACATGCGAAAACATTTGATTTTTATATTTGTACATTTAATGTGATTAGTATGAAACTATTACAATTAGGAATAAAACAGAAAAACATATTTTAGAATGATGGAATCATAGGACGCAATAAAGGACAGTTGCAGAACCATGTTTGGAGAGTGAGTGAGTGAGTTTTAGGGTTGTAGTGAATGCTTAGTTTTCCAGTGGTGAGCGTCACACGATCAACAATTATAACGCAATTTCTATGTTATTTTACTCTTACTCCATCTCAATGTCATATCCCAAGATCATATTTCATCTTATTATCCGTTGAGTATCGCCTTATCCAAGTTTCACCTCTGCATAACCTCAAAATACCATCTCTAAACCATTTTATCGTGATATTATCTTATCCAAATACAGTCTTTTCTCACTATTACTTTACTTCGATATCATTTTAATATCTTTACATCATCTTGTTACATTCCCTGCATTATATCCACGTTACGAACTCAAAATCATCCCATTTTCTTATTTTAACGAATTCCATGGATAATAGATAAAAAGCTACTTTTAGAAGAGCGTTTTGCATCTTATTTATGGTTGTTCGTTTAAAGTTATGTTTCATTCCAATTCTCATTTTTCTTCATTCATTATTATCATCATTCCTCTTTATCCATTTTTATCCTTATAAATTCGGATCCCTATTTATTTTTCATCTTTATTCTTCCTTATCATTATTCTTATCCTTATTTCACCTTATTAATTGCCATCTTTATCCATTCTTACCTTTATTCCTTCTTACCCTTTGCTAACCTGGTAGATGAACTATTATATATCCCATATCTACTTTTCCTGTTTCCCCCACCCCCTTCAGCTTTATGGCCTTTGGATTCAAACTTTTGTATTATAAAGCCATTTTTCTGTTTTTGTGAAAAACCTTGCATACCAAAATATCCAAATTTATAAATTATTTTTTTTTTCTTTCTTGGAAAATCGGCGGGTTTTTAGAATAGTAGTAGTTATCTATCTTAAGGGAATGTTGAGAAATATAATTTAGTCAATGTGTTACATAAAATTTTGCTAGTTTTCCCGTATATTGTAACATTTATCATACTCATTGCCGACAAGATAATATACCGACTGTACTTCTCAATAAACAAATAGCATTTCTTCTTCATTTGTCTCGGATAAGACATGTCTTTGCAAAGACGTGGAGTTGTCCAATCTGCAGTCCATGCTATCATTCTCACTTAAGGGTAGCCATCTTTATTTCGTATTGCATCCAGCTTCATTGAAAGGAAGCATATCCACGTAACGATGCGTGGTCCACAGACGATTTTTCAGGCTTTTTCGCCTTCTTCGAAAAATCGGAAGTTCAAGAGGTATTTTTAAGTCCATAGATGTTGATGCTCTGTTAGAGAATCAATGAAGGTAGTGTAGACTTGGGAATAGGACGGTCAATAGGGTTGCCTCACGTGAATAGTTCAACGAAAATGGGGGGTTTTCTGCAAAATTAAACGACATCGGTTGGAAATTTGGCACCGCATTTCAGTGGTTGTGGAAAATTGCATTTGCATGGCGGGAAGGAACGAAAACTGAAAATAGTCATTAGGAAGTTCATGAATGATTTTCGTAGTATTTCAAATTTCGCGTTTATTTTATCAACGGCTGTTGTACAGTCGAGCTACAATTTAACGGACGTCTGTTTCGCGAAATTCTCTATTTAAAATTTTTTTTTTCATTGGACGCTAAAGCAATATATTTACGAATTTCAAAGTAGAGTCGAAACCCGTTGAAGCGGACAGTGTGACGTTACAGTGAGCAAAAATTTCATGTTAAAAGTAATTCATATTATCCGGAGAGAACTTTATTATATAAGTTGATGGGGTTTCAGGAAAGAGTTCGTGCTAAGAGTAATTCACATTATCCGGATATTATATTATCAAAATTATTATTCATAATGGAAGGACACTAGTTCGACTCTAGAACGGGGACGATGCTTATTTTTCTCCCATACTAAAAAAAAATTCTAGATTAAGCTTAAACATGGGCATCAAGATTATTATTCACAACGGAGGGCCTCTAGGTCTGGGATGATGTCTCTTTTTCTCCTATACTTAAAGCTCAGGACTGAGCTTGAACGTGGGTGCTGAATTAATATTCATAATAAAATTTCCCACCAAAAAACCACACAAGCTCGCCCCGGAGGCTTCGCGTCTTTATCATTATTTGGAAATTGTGTTAATCTTGAAAAGGGTGATAATATCTTATAACAACATAGCTTACGATACATGCAGCACAGATACGTATCGGAAACTGTATTTGAATTGAATTTTTTTTTCCATACCGCTAGATAAAATCCTCAGAGAGTTTAGGTATGTGTAAATACGACGTGGAGCCGAGTTTGTATGTGTTTCGGTTCTTTCTTTGAGAGCATATCGTTAACGTTTGGACGTATATAGGCAAGAGCAGACGATAACCTAGTATAAAATAACCATGTAAAACGTACGACGACACATAAAGATAAGATTAAGAGAAACATTTATTTTTTTACTCTCTATTTCGCTCTTCGAGGTCGTCGATATGACGTCGACGTTTTTTTAATTTCTGTCTTGAGCATCACTGGATGCCAAATTGAAGCAAGTCAGGAACATTTCTATCATTATAGTTTTGGTCATCTCATTTCGATCTTGTTGGTTTACTGTATCTTTCCTGCTCTTTGTTGTAGATGGTTTTCTAATTATTTATAAAAGTGGAGAGTACAATCTATTACAAAGAATAAGAAAGGTTATGCAAATGAGAGATACACAGAGAAATTAAGAGAGAGAAGAGATATAGACCAAGAAGAGATATACATGGAGATTAAACGAGAAGAGATATATAGATGGAATTTAAGAGAGAAAAATATCTAAAGATTAAAAGAGAAGGGACGTAGAAATTTAGAGATACGCACACAGAAATAGAAAAATTAAGAACAACAGAGATTGATAGAAGATATATATATACGAGGGTTGGAACTTTAATAGTGGCAACTATTTATTTACAATTGATACAAAATAGTTTTTCTGTTAATGAATACCCATGTTCTTGAATACCAAGTTTTACTGCCCCTAAATGTAGTCACCTGCATAGTGCACAACCCGTTGCTATCGATCTGGAATTTGTACGATATCTTTACCAACGCCTGTTGTGTTGATAGTTCGAATGGACCGGTCTACTGCCTGAAGAATCTCTGGAACAGTTCTGAAGCGAATGCCACGAAATGGTTCCTTCATCGTAGGAATCAAGTCAGAGCCACAAGGACTTAAGTCCTCGATTCCTAAGATGAAGTCATAGTTACAAGGACTTAAGTCCTTGTAACCCAGAAATGGAAATTAAGAGCCAGAGAGATGGAAATTAAGAGTTAAGAGTTACACAGATGGAAATTAAGTGCTACAGAGATGGAAATTAAGTGCTACAGAGATGGAAATTAAGAGTTACACAGATGGAAATTAAGAGCTACAGAGATGGAAATTAAGAGATAAAGATAGAAATTAGAAGATTCATTTAACTCACATGTATGTGCGTTATTTTCATATAGCCGTACGGTGAAGTAGAAATAACGGGTTTGTCTCCCATGCAGAGAACTGTGGTTTGAATCTTTTTGGTATCGAACGTTTGTCGTTTTATTTAATCGTAATTCGTGGTTTGATTTCCTCAACAACAGAGGTTCGAATACCTCGGAAAACCGAGGGTTCCAGTGCAGAATGCCCTTGCGCCATAAAACGAACAAGCAAGTAGGTTTGATATACTGTGCATTCGCGCTCAGTTGGCGCGTGATACCGTTAGCAGACGGGTTAGTCCATTGCAGTTTAGGGAAGGCCGTCTTGGAGGAACTGGTTTTTCCCGCGCGAAAAACCAGTTTCGGCAAGACGCCCTTCCCTAAACTGCAATGGACTAACCCGTCTGCTAACGGTATCAGGCGTCAGGTCTGCGCGAACGCACAATGCATACATGTGTAATAATTGAATTGAAAACGTTTTTATTGAGCTTGAACCCACAAAATTCACCATGTGTTTTCACGTTACATTTTTTTTTACACCAAATTCTCGCCAAATTCCCCGCCAAGTACAGTGACGTTTTCAATCTTATTTTTCACTTAATTAAACGTTTTTTTCCCCTGCATTTTAGATTTGCCAATACTTAATTTACTAATACCTAAATCAAAAACGAGAGAGAATCTTTAAATTTGAAACCAAACGCCGGGATCAGCTTTCTTTCGTTCGTGTTTTTTAAAATCATTAATTAAAAAAATATGAAACCGTTACGATTTTCCGAGAAGAAGGGAAAAGGATTATTTGGTAACCATTACTGCGTTTGGGAAGGAATCACGTTGGGATGAAGTTTTCCTCCGTGTTTCTTTTATTTTTTATTTTTATTTTGTTCACGTATTATAGATGGCGCTGCCAACTACCAATCGATAAGCCCATGCTTTGCAAGGAGATGTCCTTCTAAGGGTCAGTCCACGCTCTTGCCGGCCACAAGGCAACAAACAACCAATACTGCCACAGGCTCCGAACCACCTCTGCAGTAAAATCATATTATAGTCTGACTTCCAAGACAGGTAGGCGAATTTGTTACGTTTTATTACAAGGCAAAACTCTTTTTAAAATGGCAACAGCACTTCCGTTTTCTGTTCTGAGTAGTCCAGAGTAATCATGTATGACGTTTCGATGTAAATTAATTTACTATGAAATTACAATAAATTCTTCTTAATGTAGGACAGTGTTTTAAACATTCGTTTAATTGGAGAAAAAATCGAACTAATTATTAGCCAAACAAAATACAAATAGAATTAATCAAACAAAATTATTTCATTAATTCTTTTTTAATAAAATTATTGCTATTATTACGATTAATTAAATCAATTATGTGCTTTTGAAACCTATAACAATAAAATGAATATCGACGATTATATAACGTTATTGAACAGTTGTATATAACCGATATATATATACCGCATATTTAATTATTTGCTTTCAGTGCAAAGTTAAAAAATAATTCAAGCTCCTGAATTTCATTTCAGCAATATGGGCATCTATTGAATGCTACTACGTAACAATTTATAGGCAATGCAACGGTATGTTGCATTGTAATAATGCATAGATAATGTAACGACGCATTACTTTGTAACAATGCATGGGTAATGCAACGGTGCGTAGCATTGTAAAAATGCATAAGTGGTGCTATAATGCATTGTATTGTAAATTGTATATTATTTGGAATACACGAATTTTTTAATTTCAAGATATTTAGGAATATATAAAAAATTTATGTATGTGTATATATATATATACACACACATATATATATATATATATATCATCATCATCATATTCAACCATTATCTATCCACTGCTGGATGAAGGTCTCTCCAAATGCTTTCCACACAAGTCTATCCTGGGCCATTCGTTTCCACGTCACCCCAACCTGTTTTCTTATTTCATCCACCCATCTAGTTTGAGGACGTTTTCTAGGTCTTCGGTGGTCTCTTGGAATCCAGTTCAGAATTTCTGTTGTCCATCGTTGATCAGTTCTTCTTGCAATATGCCCAGCCCATCGCCATTTCAGCCCTTTTACTTTAACAATGATGTCCTCTACTCTAGTTTGCTCTCTCACCCAAGTGTTTCTTTTTCGATCTCTCCTAGTTATTCCAAGCATGCACCTCTCCATGCTCCTTTGCGTTGTCTGTAACTTTCGTATTGCTCCAACTGTTAGACTCCATGTCTCTGATCCATAAGAGAGGACTGGCAATACACACTGGTTGAAGACCTTTCTTTTTAGACACAAAGGCAATTTCCCCTTCAGGATAAAACTGTTTCTTCCAAATGCACTCCAGCCAAGTTTAATACGTCTGTTGAGTTCTTTCATAATGTTGCCATCCATTGAAATCAGCTGGCCAAGGTAAATATATGAATCAGCAATTTCTAGCTCAATGTTGTCAACTTGTATTTTTGTTTCCTCTACAAAATTATTGAACATGATCTTAGTTTTTTGTAGGTTCATCTTGAGTCCAACTTCTTTACTTCTAGTTGAGAGCTCCTGTACCATGTCTTGGAGTTCTGATGGGTTCGTTGAAAAAATAACAATGTCATCAGCAAACCGCAAATGATTTAAATATTCACCATTTATTTTTATTCCCTTGTTATTCCAATTTATCAGCTGAAAAATCATCTGTAAAGCTGAAGTAAAAAGTTTTGGAGAAATGGTATCTCCCTGCCTCACCCCTTTGCCAAGTTTGATAGTTTTGGTATCTTTATGTAACCGAAATTTTGCACTTGCATTTTTATACACACGTTTCACCATGTCAATGTACACATCCTCAATGTCTGTTGATCTTAAAGAGTTGATGACTGCTGATGTTTTTATAGAGTCAAAGGCCTTCTCATAGTCAATAAATGCAACACACAATGGAAGTTCATATTCATGTGTTCTTTCAATTAATTCTCTTAATACTTGAATATGGTCCACTGTACTGAATCCACTTCGAAATCCAGCTTGTTCTCTTGGTTGAGCTGCATCTAATTTTTTCTGCAGGCGATGTGTTAGCACTTTTGTGAAGATTTTATAAATAGCAGGTAACAAGCTAATTGGTCGGTAATTTTTCAAATCCTCTTTATCACCTTTTTTATGCAAAAGAATTACTGTTGCAGAATCCCATTGGTTTGGTATGTTACCGCTGTTAAGACATTTGGTAAAGAATTTTGCAAGTATGTCTTCTACATATTCTCCAGCTTCTTTTAGGATATCTAATGTAATGCCATCATCACCAGGGGCTCTTCCTTTCTTCATACTTTTTATTGCAAATATATATACATATATATAGATGTATATATATATGTGTACTATATACAACGTATATATCTATACATACACACATATATATATACATATAAATTCTAAATAATCGATTCTTAATTATTAGTTAACTGAGCGGCTTATCGATTATTAGGCCGATACTTCACTTTAATCAAATCGCAATAGAGTAATCTAAGTTTTAATTCGTTTTCTATTTATTAATTTAATTATTTTACAATTTTAAAATATTTATTTTATAATACAAATTAAAACTTATATTTTATTATTCTTATACTCTTATTAATTACTTTTGACTAAAACCATATACAATAAATTTTCCTAGCAAAAATTGCACACCATTAATTAATATTAAACGATTGATTAGGATATTAATTAGTTTAATAATTGCCTATAAATATATGAATAATTAATTTATTAAAATAAACAGTTAATCTATCTTTTAATCTAATTATAAGTTAATCTATCTGAATGGTTAAGCATTTCAAATATCGGGATCCTAAAACTAATGTACATAGATATATTCAGCGGAAATAGTTTATATTTAGCACTTGAGTTAAACTATCACAACTAATTTAATAATAATAATTTAATTTATGTGGAACTAATTAAATTGGATAAACTATTATCTATTTATTCATTTGAAAGGAATATTCTAAATCTGCGAAATTTCCCTAAGTCTTTGATCCCTCAACAAATAGCAGATAGTCGCCGACCGTTCTCTTTTAATAATAATGCTAAAACAACTAAAATTAAATAATATATTAAATAATAATATGTAATACATTAAGAGAAGAACTAAATTAACGTATAATAATTAAGAATGTATTATGTTTCATATTTCGTGCTACGATTGATAAAATACATTAACTAAAATGCCTCTGCGAACAAAAGAGCTAAATTTAATTTTGTGCAATAATTCCTTTCCCCCCCCCCCCCTCGAAACAATTCATACCCAATCAAATTAAGTTATCTCTCAAATACATATTCGTTCATTTAATTTCGAGACGTCTAATTGGTTTTTGTTTGTCTTAGAGGTTATTAAATGGGCTGTTGTTAAATTAAATTAGTAAACTGCTCGCTCAGGTCTCGCTTTTTGCGCAATTCAATTAACACCAACGTAGCAGTTATGACTGAAAAAAAAATTTTTTTTGCGTTGCCAAGAATTTTGGTGAAATCTTCTTTTGTTTCGAAGCTCCGGTCTCTTTCTAGCGAAAGTAATTGAATGTGAAACACAATGAAAATTAAACATACGTTTCTATTTTTTGTATCTTTTTCTTGGCGTTATGCTTGAAAAACAAAGCTAGCGTTTTATATTTTTGCTTTAAGTTATATATATATATATACGCTTTGTAATGGTAAAATTTGAACTTTTAAAATGAAGTGAAAGACATGTTTGCAACATTTTAACTAAAGGTTTCTTAAAATAGGAATTAACGATTTAAATGTTTATATACATGTATCATACGATTTAATACCTTCTTTTAAAGTAATTTTAAATAGTGATGTAAATGTAATTTTCAATAGTAATATAAAAGTAATTTTAAACAGTCATGTAAAAGTAATTTTCAATAGTTATGTAAAAGTAATTTTCAATAGTTATGTGTAAAGTAATCTTAAATAATTGTGTAAAAGCAATTTTAAATATTTGTGTAAAATTAATTTTAAATAGTTGTGTAAAAGTAATTTTAAATAGTTGTGTAAAAGCAATTTTAAATAGTTGTGTAAAAGCAATTTTAAATAGTTGCGTAAAAGCAATTTTAAATAGTTGATTAAAAGAAATATTAAATGTTTTTTTGACAATCAGTTTAAATATATTTTTTACGAATTATTTTGATTACTTTTTAAAAGTCATTTTGAAGTATTGATTTGGACGAGTAATTACTTGAGATTAAAGATTTAAAACGTGGAAAAATAATGTATCGTTAAATTTCAGTATGAATTTTCTGAGGGAAAACGTTCGATATGTTTTAATCTTTTATGTGTTCCAAGCACAAGATTGAGAATTTGCAGTTAGTTTTTTCTAACAAAATTTGAAGTCAATGTGTGCAGAAGAACTGAGGAGGATTCTTATATCTGTTGGTGTAGGAATTTATGTATGTAGACATAAATTGAATTTTAATAGAAGGGGGCTTGGAGACCTTGAGGGGCCCCACTTGTCCTGGCATTGCACCTTTCAAAAACCTTGACATCTGGGACCACATCATTGTTTCTTCCTTTAATAACTTAGGTCTCTCAAATAGTCTTTAAATGATTTGTTAAAGGTCTTTAAAATGATGATTTATTTAAGGTCTTTTAAAATGATTTATTTAAAGGTCTTTTTCCGTAGTTGTTAAAGGTCTTTTTAAAATGATTTATTTAAAGGTCTTTTTAAATGATTTGCCCCAAAGGTCTTTTAAAATAGTTATTAAAGGTCTTTTAAAACAATTGTTAAAGGTCTTTTTCAAAATGATTTAAAAGATCTTTTAAAATGATTTATTTAAAAGGTCTTTTGAAATAGATTTATTTAAAGGTCTTTTAAAATGATTTATTAAGGTCTTTTAAATGATTTTTATTTAAAAGGTGCCCCAAAATGATTTATTCAAAGGGTCTTTAAAATGATTTAAAGGTCTTTTTAAAATGATTTATTAAAAGGTCTTTAAAATGATTTATTTAAAAGTCTTTTAAAATGATTTATTTAAAAGGTCTTTTTAAAATGATTTATTTAAAGGTCTTTAAAATAATTTATTAAAAGGTCTTTTAAAATAATTTATTTAAAGGTCTTTTAAATGGGCTATTCTAAGGTCTTTGCGTCATTTATTTAAAGGTCTTTTAAAATAATAGGGTCCAAATATCATCGTCACATTCAACCATAATCTGTCCATGACTTGATGAAGGCCTCTCTGTACAGCGAAGGTCCTGGGCGAAAAGATTGGTGAAGGTTTCTCTGCATAGGTCCTTCACAGCCCTTCTGTCCATCGCGATCTGGCCGCGAAATTCGATTCTCTACCATTGGTCAATTTTCCTTCCAGTATAATGGATCTATTGTCATTTAAAATATATGACATTGATCTCTGTAGTATACACTACTCTTTAAATTTCCCACTGACAACAGATGTGTACTTTTTTAAGTTGTTTGCAATTTTTGTAATTTATATAGATCATAGATGATTCGTAAGTAAAAATAGATAAAAGCGAGTGGTTAGGCCTATTTCTTTAAAAAACAAGATGTTAACTTTATCAGCTATATTCAATTACATAATTTTTATATAATTCCTTTTATTCTTCATTTGTATAGTCAAACTAAGTTTGCACCACGTGAAAACTGGTAATTCAAATTGCCTTGGATTTAATATTTATATTAAATTAATTGAATAACTTTGCGCTCTTCCGACACTTTATAAATGATTTCTATACTCGCGGCAAAGCTAACCTGGAACACTGTTAACACTACGATGACCTATTCACGCCCGTTCAACAAGTGTTCGTTCGCAAATTGGCGAAAAATGAAGTAACTCTCAACATTATTAGGCTATTTATCGCCTAATTTGGAATGCAGAAAAACGCGGTTGCCAAAATTCCAGGCGCCAAATTTCTCGCCAAGCAAACGAAGTCCTCTGAGTGGTCAGTTACTTGAATGACGTCATCGCTCGCTATAATGAGTCTTTTTCCTAAATTTAATAAATACCAGATTTTATTTGCACAAATATGCCTATGTTTTATGTATTTGAGCATTATTTTAATGTTTTATGTCCGAAATGTAGCTTTTATTAACTCTGTTAACGTAAGAAAGGGCGAACTATATTGCACTGGCGAAATCATACTGCTCTGTGCCTTGTCAGTGTACCAGGTTAGCGTTACCACGAGCATAGAATATAGCATCACAATGATATAACATAGGAATCATAATATTTAAAAAAGTCGTTTATTTAATATACATCGCATTATCTATATACAATAAAGACAAAAAAATTTGAAAAAACAAAATTATAAAATATTGGGATTTTTCAATGGAAGTCAACGAACGTTGAAAAATACCACAATAGTGATCTCAACTGTCATTATTCTGGGGACTTTTTAAGTTAGCTTAAAAAATATTTGAATATTTTTGAAATCGATCGAGTCGCAACAACGGACTTACAAAAATATTTCTGATTGGCACAGCGTATGCACCAAGAGGATATTTAGACAATTCTCAGGTCTCGGTTTGAAATTTGAACTATCCTACTTGTTTTAGAAAACGACATGATAATTTTATTTCTAGTTATCTTGATTCTGTGAATTTCATTAATGAATATATATATAGTAGAAAAAAACGAATCTATAGAAAAACAAAAGAATATATAGAAAAATAAACGAGTCTATAGAATATTAAGAAAATCAAAATCGGGGATATCAAAAGTGAGACTGGAAAATAAGGCAGGAAAACTCATACGAATGCATTCAGACACCGCATGCATTATTAACACAAAACTAAATAATGTCTTTTAAATTATCTGGATATAATTATTAACACAAAACTAAATAATGTCTTTTAAATTATCTGGATATAATTATTAACACAAAACTAAATAATGTCTTTTCAATTATCTGGATATAACGAACCAAAATAAGGCAGTTTTCCTACTAGGAAGTTTAAATTATTTCAAGGGGCAACCAGTAAAGAAAAGAAACATTCCTCGGAAATCGTAGTTGAAAAAACAGAACAACTTTTCTTTCTCTAAAATGTTTTCGTTTTTCACATTTCTTTGTGAAATTACTGTGCTGTTAGTCTTAAAACGCTCTCGCGTGTTTCCTCCTTGATTTAATGTTTCTCATTTACTTCTCTGAGCCGTGAATTTCTCCCTTTCCTCCGTTTCTTTAACGCGCCTACGCTAAATTATTTGGGTATGATTCACTCCTACTATGAATGGCTGCTCACTACATCGACTATTACAATGGAGTTTCATAAGAAGATTCTTTTCATAAGAAGATTGTTCTAAACCATATTTTTCACGTTAACGCGAGTTTGCTAAATATATAAGCAAACTCGCGTTAACGTGAAAAATATCGTTTAGGACAATCTTCTTATGAAACTCCATTGTAATAGTCGATGTAGTGAGCAGCCATTCAAAAGGAGCGTATCATAAAATCGTAACATAAAATATAAAATAAAATATAAAGAAAACATAAATCGCTTTCAGGTTTGAAGTCTTTAATATGAGCATCAACAGTGGGCTAACCAAATTGATATTTTTTAATAGTATTCGTTAGATTATCATTAATTACGCGTTAAAATCACTTTGAAAGTAAAGCATAGGGAGTGGAAGTAGCAGGCCTGTAGGCTAGAATGAAGGGGCGACTGGGGCAAGACAAAGGGCACATGGGGGATGGGGCAACAGACATCCGGGGATTGATCTGTGTATTTAATTAGCTCGATGGGGTAACTGGGGCCCGCCCCCCCTGCTGGCCCCGGATTGGCTACAGGTCTGGGAAGTAATCGTGGTAGTCTTCAAGAAATAAAAACAGAAATCCAACTTGCATCATTGCTTTTAAAAGGTAGGTAGTAATTATTGTTAAACGTAACTAAATGAATGAGGGAATGAATGAGTGAATAAGTAAATGAATAAATAGATTAATAAATGAATGAATGACTGGCGAATGTGTGAGTAAATAAATAAATGAATAATTGTATGAATGAATAAGGAATGAATGAATGAGTAAATAAGTTGAATGAATGAGTAAATAAGTTGAATGAATGAATAAATAAGTAGACAATTGAATGAATGAGTAAAAGAGTACATGAATGAGTGAATAAGTGAATAAATAAATATATTAGAAAATGAATAAATGAATGACTGGTGAATAAGTGAATAAATAATTACATTAGAAAATGAATAAATGAGTGACTGGTGAATAAGTGAATGTATGAGTGACTGGTGAATAAGTGAATGTATGAGTGACTGGTGAATAAGTGAATGTATGAGTAAATGAATGAATAAATGAATAGGTGAGTAAATAAGTGGAGAAATGAATGGGTAGATGCATGAATAAATGAGGGAATGAATGTCAGAACTATTGAGTTCTCTTAATCATAAGGACCTCTTCTGAAGGATAGCACCGTCCAATCAGGTTCTTCAGATCTTACTCATGCATTCGAAGCAAGGCTCTACAGTGGTAGTGGTAAGATGAACGCCCCAAATTCTCCATTGTTCCAAGTTTCCAGAGTTCGACTCCCAACGAAGAACGCTTACCAATTAATTGCTCACTGCAGTCCGGGGAGTGGTTTCCTGGGCAGTAAGGTTCATATTCCTCGGAAACTGTAGGTCCTTGCTGAGCTTGGGGGGGGGAGAGTTCTTGCATCTTGACAAGGACTCTTCCCCCCCCCCCTTCCAAGAACAGCAAGGCAATTCTTGTAAGATATTATTACCCTTCACAGGGATAACACAATTGCCAAATATTGGTCAACACACAAAGCCACCGGGGCGAGATTTTTGTGAATGTTCTGTGGAGGATTTTTATTACAAATAAATTTGACACCCACGTATTAGTAGCTCAAACTAGAGCTATTTTTGTTTTAGGAGAAAAAGAAACGCGGATAAGGACGGCGTCTCTTTTTCTCCTAAACAAAAATAGCTCTAGTTTGAGCTACTAATACGTGGGTGTCAAATTTATTTGTAATAAAGGCAATTCTTGTCCCTTTTTTTTGCGTCGTAAATCTCAAAAGCATTCAAAGCATAAATGTCAGTTTCTGTTGAATGTTAATTGGGGTTGGGAGCAAGAAACGAAATGAAAAGTATTAGATGAAAAATAATTTAGTCATTTTCGAGTCGAATTATGATCTAAAAATAAGTGAGAAGAAATTAAAACGCCCCTTAAAAAAATACTGGTTACCTCTAGATCAGCGGTCTTCAACCCGCGGCCCGCCAACTCATGAAAAAATACAACTTGTTTCACACAAAAATAACATCCCTGCTCCCTTTGAGTCTGAAATATATGTATTTTATTCTGTTGGCATTTTCATATTTCATAATAAATATTTTAAAACACTATAGAACCAAAGTAACACGCGGAATCGTGTTTCACTTTAGTTTTGTATCGTATATGGGTATTAGACGTAGTTTTATTAAGCTGCAGTGCAACAGTGATTTAAAAAAAATTCATCTTAGGACTCATCAAATTCTATTCTAAATATGCTGATAAGAACGTCTTCCCAACCATTTGACTGCGCGCTCTAAAAATGTTACAGTTCTGGAGCATTTGCATCTGCGCATAGGCTGACATAGAAACTTCATAAAGGGGGTTAAAAGCTTACAATGGGGAAGGGGTTACAGAGCTACAACTCCATATCTTCCTATGCAGGGCCGGATTTAGGGTATGAAGCGCCCTAGGCACAACGATTTTGGCGCCCCTCCATTGTCGTAACTAGGGAGCTAACCCCCCCCCCCCTAGAAAATTTCTTCTAAGCATTGAGGTATACGGTTTAGCCCCCTAGAAAAAAGTTAGCCGCCTAGACTTCGAAGCTAGTTACGCCCATAACCCCGGTGCTTACAGAAATAAATAAAATTTTGTCCTTCCGCCCCCTCAAATTCGACGAAAAATCTCGGAGGATAGGGAAGGGGCGACATTTATGGTTAGCCTACCTTATATGCATTATTATAAGATATAATAATGATATTTTTATAAACAAATTTAGTTTATTTGACGACGATTTTTTGGATTTTTGTTTTTGATATTGTGGGAGGGGCAACGGCGGATGCAGAACAAATTTTCAATGAGGGCTCAAAGCTTGAAAATTTCACTTGTAAGATTAGTTTTATGTATTTTTTACTTGAAAATAATTATTTGTAATGTCAACTTATTCTCAGTGGGGCGCACGCACCCTGCTTGGATCCGGCCTTGTGGGGCAGGGGCTGGCTCACGAAGTTTTTCAGAATTTCAGATTTAGAAAAAAAGGTAGAGGGCGCCTTCTCGAGGAGATCTGATGGACAAAATTCTGCGGTATATAATTTGAAAATCCACAGCCTCTTGCGCCCCTAGAAATTTGGCGCCCTGGGCAAGTGCCCAACTTGCCCATTTATAAATCCGGCACTGTTTTTATGTATATATACAAAAAATTTCGTTACAATGGGAATTACACATTCCTACCAATGCATACGCCAATACTTCTGTAAACAGATGTTTCCAAAAACGAAGTCGATAAAATGAAAAGTTAAGACCAGAATAACTGACGTCCACCTTGTAAGCATTCTTAGGATTGCAATATCAAAAATAAGACCTGATATTGACAGGATTGTTAAAAATAAGCAGTGCCAAAAATCTCGCTAAAAGGTTTGATTTCGCTTTACATATTAATAACTAAAAGTATTGTAAATGTTTTTTGCTTCCATACGTATTTTACATTGTAATATATATATACTGTCTCAGAGGCGAATCTTGAAAATATTTTTGGGTGG
Source organism: Dysdera silvatica (assembly GCA_006491805.2). Lineage (NCBI taxonomy): Eukaryota > Metazoa > Arthropoda > Arachnida > Araneae > Dysderidae > Dysdera > Dysdera silvatica. The sequence continues at coordinate 150,125,674 of QLNU02014176.1, forward strand.
GCACACAAAACTAATATAGAGACTTAAGGAAAAAATATCAACAAATGCTGATCGAGGGGGGGGGCGCACCCCTTCATCTGCTTTTGTTCAGTCCTGATATTGCTGATACAGTAGTGCGGCCCATGGGCCTACAAGAATAAGCAAAATTGGCCCTTGGACTGAAAAAGGTTGAAGAGCCTACCCCTGCCCTAGATGCAGGTTTCACTGCTTTAACATGTTTTAAGCAGAGAAGCATCGATTGCTGGATTTAAGGGGAAAAAATCTGTTTGACCTAAAAGTAGGTATAGACATCGAAAGCAAAATATCGATGAAGTACCATCGCCGTTTCAAATGTATATCGGCCTTTGAACATCGATGTTTAATCGATGTTACTCCGAGGCTTTAAAAAAAGTCTATAACCTAAAACCACACATCGTTGTTTTAATTTAAAAACCTCAAAGTGTTTAACTACTTTTTCTTATTAAAAAAACAGGACATTTGAACAAATATCGATCTTTAAACATCGATAATTAACAAACATCGGTCTCTAAATATCGATACTTAATAAATATCGGTCTTTAAACATCGATACTTGAACAAACATCGGTCTCTAAACATCGATACTTAATAAATATCGATCTCTAAACATGGATACTTAAAAATCATCGCTCTTTAAGCATCGATACTTAACAAATATCGATCTCTAAACATCGATACTTGAACAAATATTGGTCTCTAAACATCGATACTTGAACAAATATCGGTCACTAAACATCGATACTTGAACAGATATCGGTCTCTTGATGTTTATAACGAAAAATCGTAGATCATACAATTTAATATATGACAATAAAATTTGAGAAACTAAAAGATAAAATTTGGGAATAGAGTTTCCAAGGCATGAGAATATCAAAGCGGTTCTGCCCACATCTCTAAGTGAAGCGCTATTAAGCTGCGTAAATTTTAAAGTGAATCTACTTTTCAAACTTATGGCTGGTATAGAAAATACTGAATTTCATAAAAATACTTATCAATTAATCGATAATTTAATTAAAAGACGTGAACGTCAATAATGAGGTTAATCTAACAATACTTCTTTCTATAGACTAAGTAATTTTATTAGGATAAATCCGTTCAAGACAAAAGAAGGCTCACTGATTCAGGATAATGCAATTATCTTCTTTAGGTGGAAGGGAGAAAAAGCAGCGAACAAAGAAAACAATTACCCCCTTGTCCCTATAGAGATGGTCTTGTATTGGTCCCTACGATATTCTCTTTTAACTTGATTTAGTTTTCACGTTGAAAAGAAGAGCTTGGTAAGGAAATATGCAGAAAAATGGAGATGTATGAGGAAAGTTTTTAACTAAAAATTCAGTTCTGGTTTGCAAAACATTAAACTTCAATTAATTGTTTATTCAACTAATTAAAACAAGGGGAGGTTTGACTAATGGATGAAAAGTAAGAATTATTCGTTTATCTGGTGGGGTTAATTAATTAAACATATTAATATTTTTTTGTTAAAAATGTACGAAAACTCCTCATACTTACCTCACATAAAATAAATGGAAAAAAATAAATTTCATGTTTAAATATATATTTATGTAAACGCATACGTTTTAAAAAAAGTTCAAAAATAATTATTTTTATAATTAATGTTTTCATTTTGTGTATTTTCTTTATATATATCAAGTTTAATTAAAATTATTAATGGTTAACGGCACCGTCTTTTAGTCCCTGGAACTTAATTAATTTGTAGGTTTCATTTTAATTAACTAACGGTACACGGTACACTTATTATTATTTTAATTAATATTCACATTGTCTTTTGTATTTTATCCATATTTTAACAATAATTAACTGCGTCCTTTGTATCTATATATTTAACGTGATGCATAATATTTGTTGCATCCTATTCGTATATTTTAACTATCATTTACAATATTCTTTGTATTATATTTATATATTTTGGCAATAACCCACAGTGTCCTTTGTATTATATTCATATGTTTTAACAATCACGCAGTGTTCGTATTCTGTCCATATATTTTAACAATCATTAACGATGTCCTTTGTATTCTATCCGCATATTTTAAACTATCATTCACAATATTTGTTGCATCCTAATCGTATATTTTAACAATTATTCACCATGTCCTTTGTATTATATTTATATACTTTAACAATAACCCACGATATCCTTTGAATTCTGTTCTTATATTTTAACAATTATTCACCATGTCCTTTGTATTATATTTATATACTTTAACAATAACCCACGATATCCTTTGAATTCTGTTCTTATATTTTAACAGTCACTCATTGCTTAAAAAAGCCCAATTACCCAATTTCTTGGCAGTCAACGCTCGAAAAGAAAATCCATCGAAATGCAGAAAAAGCGATTGACTAAAGCGAAAAACTAGACTTCGCAGCAGCTGATGTTGATGTCGTCAGGATTCTAGAAATGTTTTTGAAAAATATCAGAGAGCTTTGACATCTGTCAGGTCTAGGACTGCAATTGTTGTTGTTTATCAGTGATGTCAAAATATAATTACCTATCGTCGTTAGCAGTTGAGAAAAACATCGATAGGTCTCGGCTTCTTTCGCCTGTAATATAATTCTTAGTTCCAGTTACCTAAATCAGTGCATGCCAGGATGCCAAATCAGAAACAATGTTGCTAGAAATGAAACGTAAGTAGCTAAATTAAAAGTCAAGATCCTACTGTGATATAGTGGTGACCGGATCCCTTAGCTTGTCATTAACCTGAATTCGACTCCTAACGGTGCCAACGTAGAACACTTATCAACAAACTATGCACCGTAGTCTGCAGATTGGATCCCTAGGTCCTAAGAGGTTCAGATTCCTCGGAAAAAGGTAGTTCCTGGCCCTGCATAACCTTCGCCATCTTTGTGCCGAAAAAAAATTGAAAGTCATTGTGTAAATCAAATAGTCTATACATGAGTTTACTGCATTTTAACTCGTAGACGGTGGTGTCTCTCAGACCACCATGGGTATTCTTTTTTTAAAAAAAAAAAAAAGAAACAAAGATTACTTGCTTGCTTTTTTATTTTACGGCTCAAAGACTACAATGGTCATGCTGCGCCGGGACCTACTGTTTTCCGAGGAATCTGAACCTCTTATGGTCTAGGGAACCAAACCCTGGACCACAGTGAGTAGTGTGATCTTTATGAGATCTCTGAGTAAGCGTTCTTTGCACTGTTGGGAGTCGAACCCGGATTAGCGGTGCGAAACAAAGATATATATATAGAGAGAGAGAGTCTCTCTGACTTTGGTAAAAGCTTTCTCATAAACGCGCGTCCTTGGTTGCTTCCAAAATTTCACTTCTCCATATAGAGGCTCAATAACTTTTATGTGTTTAACTTTTTTGATGTTTCTTTATATCCCAACTAAGGAAATTTCAAGAACTGCAAAAGCGATGAAAAATATTAAATAATTGTCAGATTGTGGTAAAGCTTATGTATATTCGTATTAAGCTAATCACTCCCATATCACTTCATCCTATTTTCTTATATTTAATCAATGCATCTTGTTCGCTCCTTTTTTAAGAAATTTTGTGGAAATAGCATTCTTAAAAAGGGAATTTATATATTATGGAAATAAACTTCTTTTATGGAGCCAACTATTTTCAATAATACATCGTCTCGATTAGTTTTATTTGCCCTTTCCCCTAGCAGTGTTATTGCATTTTTTTTTTTTCAGTAATTTTGAGTGGTATTTTCAGTTATAACACCTGTGTTTTCGGTTTTTTTTTTTGGAGGTTCTGTTTATGGAATGACATTCAATTTTAATCTTTTCTATCTGTTTATTTCTTGTTCCCTGACGAAAACATCTGTACGGATTTCTATACTTACTTGAACCGTATGAAATTTCTGCATTGCTTACTTTAAAAGAGCACAGTAATAGTTAGACAATGCAGTGAAAATGTTTCGAGGTAATTCCCTATATCGTTATTGGAAACAGTAATTTCTAGAGGCAATCGCACAGAATAAAGGACTCAAGATATTCTTTATATCGATATATATGTTAATCGATAGAGATATAGATCAATTCACGGATCAGTATCAGATTAAAGATTGGTATTGATGCATTATAGATTTATAGATTCCATCGATCTATATTAGTATATTGTAGATATATATTAGCATATTACGTATTTTTAATATTATATATAAAAATTAAGAATTTATTTTTTAACAAAGGTAAACAGTTTCATCATTTTCCAAAGTACTTTGTAAGATTAACATTAATTCATATTAATTTATGCGATTAAGAACTAATCCAAAGCATCGAAAATTACGTAAATACCACAGCTATTGAGTTAAGATTATGAGAAGCTAATCCATACGAAACGTACAAGTTTATATTATGAAAAGCAATATAAATTTTTCGGTTCAATGTCTTATTTTCCGTCCAGCATAAGCCGAGATCACGTTCGCTTGTACAGCAGAGATTAGAAGTCTATTGCTGCAATCTTTCCGTCTATTTCCTTACCGACGCAATTTCCGGAGATTCCCCTGTTGGATTCTTGCTTCAGTTCGACTTGTATTGATTAAGTCAGTGTTCAGCAACGCCACACCCTCACCGCATAACACTGTTCCGAAGTCAAAACTATGAGTCATGCCCCCTCTTCAGTTCATTGTTTTCGAATGAATGCACGCATTGATGAAACCGGGAGAAAGTACCCCTTAGGAATGGCCTTCCCGCGTTGATTGCCCGGAAAAAAAGGGGGCCATTTCCAAATTTTGGTTTGTCACTTTCCACGAAGCGGGATGTTGACTTGCTGTCAAATGTTTGATTACTGCTACTAGTATTATTACTACTGTTCGTGACACTACTAATATACTTACCAATATTACTCATGCCATTACTACTATTATTAATCGTACTATCATTGCTCGTACCACTACTGCTATTCGTACTACTATCGTTCACACCACTATTTCTACTCGTACTACTATTGCTATTCATGCTATTATTACTCGTACGACTACTAATATTGCTGCTCATTTCTCTACTACTATTATCACTGTTACTTCTCGTACTACTATTATCACTATTACTACTCGAACTACTATTGCCACTATTACTATTCGTACTACTACTGCTAATACTACGCACATTACCATTATTACTAATCGTACCACTACTACTACTGTCATTATTCGCACTATTACTATTATTCGTACAACTACTATTCTTATTACTCGCACTACTACTATTAATATTCGCACCACTATTGCCACGCACATCCTTACAAGTTGCAAACTACTATTACTACTTGCACTACCACTATTAATATTCTTACTGCCACCACTATTACTACTCATATCACTACTATTCGCAAACTACTATTACTACTCGTACCCCTATTACTACTATTTGCATCACTGCTATCAATACTCACATCACTACTATTTTTACTCGTTTCACTACGGAATCTACCCGCGTAGGTGTTCTATTCAATAATTGTTCAGTGGGAATTGCGTGATAGGCATGGGCGTCTTTTGGTGGGGCAGGGGGCAACTGCCCCCCCCCCCTTAGAATTGAAATATATGCAATATTTTTAATACATTAAAAGGTTAAAGTAATTATTTGCTTCGGATTAATATTGGTAAAAAAAGTGTCCCCCTGTTTGTTTGTTTGGATATTTTATGGCGCAAGAGTATCTGGGCTATACTGCGCCAATGTCCCCCTGTAATTTGCCTTAACAATACCCTTGGTGATAGGTACTTGTGGAAGTGGGGGTGTTAAGAGTAGACGGCCATTGTTAAGAAGGCCTAGGTCCTTTGGGCACTGTAACGCAAGGAAAAGGCGACCAAATAAGGTTGAAAAATATTGCTACAACCAAATTGAATTCAGATGCATTGATGACACCGCCCTGCACTTCTTTTCGAGCGGGTGGATACATATTCCCGCATATGGTCCTGGTTGGTCAGTGTTAAAAATCTCACACACACTCGCGGTATTTTTTGCATTTTATTTTTTAATATGCGTATCCATGACAACAATGAAAGTAATTCCTGATGATGTAGGAGGAAGCAACAAATAATTGGAAGGATATAGCAATTAAAAAATTAAATCATATCGGGTATTTTCGTTTGTATGTTATAAAATAAATGCATAAATAACGCACCTTGCAGCACTGCCAGAAATGCGTTAAATATCACGTGGAAGTGTGAGATATTTTAATTTTTTTCTAATTTAGCCTTTTTATTTTTAAAAAAAAGGAAACATGTAAAAAGGGGCTCAAACAAAATTGAAATTTTTGTTTAAATCCCACTTCAGTGCGTTTAAACGAGAAATAAAAAAAAAAAGGATTAATTATTCGGTCCAATCAGACGCAAAAAGTTCTTTTCGATTTAAAGAAAAAAAAAAAAAATGTTAAAAATTCACAAACTCGAACCGTTTCATTTCGCTTTTTTTTAAACAAAGGGGGGGAAGAATATTCAAATGAATTGTAATGTTTTTACTACTGCCAATTTCCGAAAGTAAAATAGATAATTTATTTCAAAGACATTTGAAACTCGTTGATGTCCTTAAAAAATTTCCCCTTTCATTTTTGCAATTCCTGAATTTGAAACTTATCGCCCGTTTAAAAAAATTATTATTTTCTGTTTCAATGTTGAAAATATTTTTATGGGACGATTGGGTAAGGACTGGTCCAAAATTTTTTTTTCCGGGGTATGGGGTGCAGATTTTGAGAGTCAATTTAGAAAAGACCTGTATTTTTTTTAATTAATGAACGTAAATTAATTATTCTTGGTGGGGGGGGGGGTAGACTAAAAACTGTTTAATGTTACGCCGTCTGAATTTTACATGAAAATAATGGAAACATAAAAAATCACGGAAAACATAGTTTCCAGAATTTACATGGCAGTGCTGGAGGTTGATTCTCGACATTGATTGAATGTTATATCTGGCAGCATATGGCGTTCCAGTATTCCTCCATATTATTATTTCCAGTATTCTATCTCCAGTATCTATATCCAGTATTCCTCTATTTAATTCACCACCAGGTGGTGCTGTAATAATCATGCCAGTATTTGTACCATTGGAATGGGTATTTACCCTTTAAAAATTCCATGCAATTACGCAATTAAAAAAGTTTTCGGAGTGGGGGGGATTACAACGCTTATACTGTTTTATTTGCTATGACATCACATGTCTCCGTGATAACAATATAATGCTATGACGTCACATACGTCTCCGTCATAACATGATATAATGCTATGACGTCACATGCGCCCCCGTAATAAAAATGAATATAAAATACGTATTATATTAATGATAAAATAAATACTTCGTTGTTCAGTTGTCTCTTAGTTTCTTGGATGGAGGAAATCTCTAGCAACAATGATTTTAAGTATGACTATATTTGCTAGAATATTTAATAATAAATAATGGTATAATACTATATAATAATATTAAAAATATACAGCAATAATATATTCAACGTTAGTCCCATTCCAAGTTTATTATTTTCGGTATTAATCTATAATGATAGCCCTGCGGTAACACGTAAAGTAAGTGGTAACGCGTTCACCTAGTGCGCCGTTAACTCGGGTTCGACTCCCAACGGTGCAAAGAACGCTTACTCAGAGATCTCATAAAGATCGCACTGCTCATTGATTTCCAGGGTTTGGTTCCCTGGGACTCTAATGATAAAGAGTAATTTCTGGTGATAATGGAATAAAAATTTTTTTTTTGAAAAAATCACTAAATATTGTGACTTAAAAAGTGAACACAATAATATCTGAAAAAAACAAAAAACAAAAATCTCGTTACAGTTATTTCAATAGCGATCGTTTTACTGGGAGAGCCATCAGATCCAACTTCAAAAAAATCTTAGAACAACTGAATATTTTAGATATAACCAAAGCTGATCTACAAAAATGGTCCCCAAAGGGCGCCGCAGCTTGCATTTTAAGAAAATATATGGTCAACCCTCGTCTTTGGCGGAAACTTGAATTGAACCAATAGCTCCAGGCTAAGAAGGTAGTTTAATATTTCTTTGTGACTGTGAAATATAGGGTGGCCATAAAATAACTTATCATCATTCTAGAGCAGTGTTTCTCAAAGTGTGGCCCGCGGCGGCTCATCAAGTGGTCCGCAGGATCATCAGCAAATTTCAGGAGAAAAAGTGAACTAGAAATTGCTGAAATTAGAATCTTGATGTGAACTCCCCGAGATTTAAAAAAAAAAAAGAATAAAGCAAGGGATGTTGGCATAACAAATTACGAATTATATTTAAAAGGGTGGCCATTTAAATTGACCACAAAGCAAATAGAAGAAATGACATATTTACGTGAACGAGTGCATCTGGAAAAGACGACTGTGTGACAGGTGAAGCTAGAAGCCGTAAAAATATCCCAGACCCCTCCCCTACAGAAAGTGAGAATTAGTGCATCAGTTTGAGGTGTTTTGTGCTATAACCACAGGAATTGGAGTTGTCGTTTCACAGATATCCCCCCCACTTTGAACGGCACGACTGGACGGGAAAGGAGAGTATATGTTCTCCCACCCCACACAGGCATTGGATAATGACTAACGGAGAAATGCAGATCCCAAACAGATGACCTTTTCCGAACATTACACACAATTTGAGTTTTGAGGGGGGAGAGGGCTGCGCGATAGAAAATTGTTTTTTTGGCGATTGCTCGCCAAATATAATAGCACTGGTAGGTTCTGTTCAAACTCTATAAACAAAGAACCCGAATTGCTACCCTTACCCTAGTTTGAATATTCAACTGGTCCAAATGAAGCTAATCTAACAATTTCTGGAGATCTTGTCATCAGCGTTAGACAGTATCTATCTTATAGCTGCGTGGTACCGCCTGCATCACACAATAACCACGTCGTCCTGACAATACGCATTCTCAATCGTCAAAAACGGATCGGTGGCTGAAAACTGATTCTTTGAAACGTAAAAATAGTGATTAAAATGGAAATCAAAATAACAAAACTCGGAATAATATCTCAATCGTAAATAGTGAACAAGACTTCACTGCGTGTATGGACTGCAAGCCTACATATGCAGGGCCAAGTAAATCTACTTGTGAAAATGAGGTAATTGCATCGAAAATGAGAAATGTTAATAAGAAGTATAACGATGAATATCTGAAAAATGGCTTTTATTGGACCTGAGATCCACTTGCGCCAACACCTCAGTGCGTTTTCTGTTATGAGATTTTATGAAATAGTGCCATGAGGCCATCGAAGCTCGTGCGTCATTTGCAAACAAAGCATGCGAACTTCTCTAGCAAACCTCTCGAGTTTTTCCAGAAGAAGCTGAAGGTAATGATTTCCAGTACAAAAGCATTAAAATACATTATTAAAGGCGAAGAGAGTGGCAAAAACTACCGAGGCTTCGTTCAAAGTGCCACTCTTTATAGCCAAAACGGGCAAAAGTCACACCATTGCTGAAAAGCTTGTAAAACCAGCAGCAAAATTAATGGCGAATATTATGCTCGGAGAGAAAGCAGAACAGGTTATTCATAAAATCCCCTTATCAAATGACAGTATTGCACGTCGCATAACATCAATGGCATACAACATGGAAGAGCAACTACTATCACGTTTAAGTATCAGCACATATTTTACTTTGCGATTGGACGAAACAACTGATGTGCAGAATTTAAATCAACTATTGGCACATGTGTCATATATATACGAGGGAAAGGTGTCAGACGACTTTTTATTTTGTTTATCATTGAAAACACGTGCAGCAGGGGAAGATATTTGTAATTTAGTTAACGATTATTTTGTGAGTTATAGTAGTGACTGGAAAAGATGCGTTGGGGTCAGTACTGATGGAGCACCAGCTATGTGTGCAGTAAGAAAAGGTGTTGCTGCACGCATTAAAGAGGTGGCACTCGAATGCCAATGAACACACTGCTTTATTCACAGAGAGCAGTTGGCAGTCAAAAATATGCCTCCTACACTTGATTTAACATTAAAAGAGGCAGTGAAACTTGTGAATGTGATCAAATCGCGGACACTAAGTTTACGTCTGTTCAACGTTCTGTGCGAAGAAATGGAGAGTAATTACGAGACTTTGCTTTTTCACACTGAAGTACTCTGGTTGTCGAGAGGAAAGGTGCTCTTACGAGCTTTTGAATTGAGGGATGAAATAAAAATGTTTCTCCATGGCACAGATAATATTAGTAAAGGTAAGTTATACGCTTCAAGTGGTTTGCTCAAATGGAGTATCCCAGCAATATCTTCGGCATCCTAAATACCCCGAATCTACCACTTCAGGGACAAAATATTACGGTTTTTAATGTTGAGGACAAAATATCAGCATTTCTAAAGAAAACTGAACTTTGGTGCAAGAGACTAGATCGTTATGAGTTTGACTGTTTCCCAACACTTGATGATTTTCAACAATCATCGGAGAAAAAAATTGATAAATTATTACTGAACATATTCAAAAATCACTTAAAAATGCTTCAGGGAAACATGAGGAAATACTTTACAAAACCGAATATAATGAAAGAAGGGATTAGAAATCCATTCGCTGCACTCTCCCCAGTTGAAACATTCAGCCTCCCAGCTTATGAATGCAATATGCTGGTCGACTTGGCATGTGTCAGAGTGCTGAAAGTTATATTAAGTGAGAAATCTCTTAATTTTTGGGTGCATGCTCGACATGAATATCCAGAGCTATCTGACAGAGCTCTTAAACATTTATTACACATTTCGCGACGACTTACAATTGTGAGTTCAGATTTTTGAATTTAGTTGAAATTAAAAACAAGAAAAGAAATTGACTGGATGTGGAAGCTAGTTTATGCCTGAAATTATCGGTCATTCAGCTGGATATAGACAGCTTGGTAAAAGATTTCAAGCAGCCTCATCCTTCTCACTGGTGGTGCGATCATTATATTAGTTACTATTTTTGCTATTAATTGAATTTTTATATGGGAACTTTCAAAAACTACTAAAATTAAGAAAGAAAATCAAAGCATAATTGAACATATCATGTTTTGTATATATGATGTAGCTTTATTATACAAAGATTTTTTTGCTATACCTCATGGGCATAACTAGAATTTTGTTTCGGGTGAGATTTACGGACTTTCTCATAAATATTACTACCTAACCTTTCAGCTTTCCGTGAAATGTTTGAATCCTCTGAATATGATTATGCTGTCTATATTGTTTATTATTATTTAAGTTAATGATGTCATTTTCATTGTAAATTTGACAAAATAAGATCGTAACTCATTCTCTTTATCAAATAGCATTACTCTAAAAATTATTTTGTTCCAGGTGGGTTTGCAGGTGACAACTTGTATCTTAAGAACATAGTTTGAGATTTTGGTAGTTTTCTGCCAAAAGCTGGTGAGGTTTTTTTTAAGTAAAAAAAAAATAACAAAAAAACTTAAAATTTACCTCTAAAAGAGATAAATCAACTACAAACTATATTTCATTGGATCAATAAATCTCTCCTGCCAGAGTTATTATATACGTATATAAGCTTGTCAATAAATCATATAAATCATTCTCACTCTGGTTATGCCTTCCAATGGGAAAGGCGGCCGTGGGAGGGGGATCTGTATGACGGTGGCTAAGTAGGTCTAAACATTATTAATCATAGTTAGCAACCTTAATTTTAGGCAATATGTATTTTTTAATGGGGGAGAAATCCCCGGTGTTCCGTAATACTTAAAGTGGACCGTGGGCCATCAAAGTTTGAGAAACGCTGCTCTAGAGCGTCTAGAGTAGGCTAAAAAGAGATATCGGCAAGAGTTTTGGAGGTTTGCTAAATTAGATCATGGGAAAGTGATTTTAATTCAATTCCAAATTTCGCCACCAGGGGGAAAAGTGGCGATTTAGGTGTGCCAATCTCGTTCATTTGCATAAAACCACGTTCCTTATGCAAAATAACAACATTTTTGTAAAATGTAGAACGTTTACACTGGTTGAAAACAGCAGTTGTGGCGTAGGAAGCGTCACTTTTCCCCCATGGTGGTGAGATTTGGAATAAAATTAAAATATTTTTCCCCATGGTCTAATATAGCTATCTTCACTTGGTGATACCTCTTTTCCCCTCATCGCTCTAGAGCGTCTAGAATGGGGTAAGTTATTTTATGGCCACCCTGTACATCTGTCTATAACGATAATAATAACTAAAGAAGACCTACAAAAACATCCTTTCTGGGCACCGCCTATATATTAAGAAGGTACATGGACAGTTCTCATATCTTTGGACCAGACGAACTAAACCAAGAACTTCAGATCAATAGGATAGTTCTTATTCCCTTGGTGCTGTGGAACACAATAATGCACGCCAAAAATACTACTATTAATACTAATGTAGTAACAATATAACTTATTTATAAGTTAAAAGTGTTAGCTATGTTAACATTTATGCCCTAATGCAGCCTCTCTTGACGCTTGATAAAATTAAACTTTTTTTAAAGGCTACTGAGAAATAAATAAAGGCCTTTTTTTGAATCGACTAGCCCCTTTTCTCAAGGCTTAAAAAACAACACTTTCTGCCTAGGGATTTTTTTAAGATTCTACCAAGGCATGATAAGAAATTGAATTCCCCTTTTTCTTCCCTATTCCGTTCGAAAATTCAATTGTTGTTTCTGACGAAAGCGTCAAAAAAAGGGGGGGGAAAGAGAAAAAAGCTGACAAAGAGTTGGAGCGCCGACTTGCATAGCTATTACTTGCCCGTCGACGATGCATTACAAGTACCAACTACAAAAAAAAAGTGCTTTGATGCGAGCGAATAGTTTGACAGGAAAAATCTACAACATTATTTACAATTAAATGAAAAAATACTATTTGTGGCATTTTTGAATAATGCATTAGATGTTAAAGGGGGCCTTCTAACCCCATTAAAGAGGGAGAAAGGGCTGTAGAGGGATTATACCATGTTGATGTACAGGGTGTTCATAATTGAAGCTCACATTTCGAAAGTTCTTACTTAGCAGAAAGACTATATTTAACGTGAAGTCGTCTATAGTAATGGACTTTAACTTGACCCAAAAGTAAACGTTTATTCCGAAGCTTGTTGCTAGGAAAATATAGGCCATACCAAATTTACGCTTAGGGCAAATACGTTTGGGCCTAGGGCCCTGCACCTTTAGGGCCTCCCTCGTAGAAATCTTGGAAGAACCTGGTGCTATTTAAACTTGGTGACAACTTGATGTTCACCTGGTGATAGTGAAGCAGGGCTTGAAGCGCACCATATTAATATTTTGCAAACGGTTAGAGAAAAGCACTGTACCAAGTATGTAAGTAAAGTACAATCAATGGGTTATACATTCAGAATTCGTTTACAATTGTTTCGAGAGATATAGCCATCTTCTTCAGAACAAATACGTGCTAACAGTTGGAGCGAAAACTTGAACTGGAAAATTGATAAAGAAAATAATTATTTGATGGACAAGTGTCGTCATCTATTAGCAGATAAAAAAATGAAAACGAGAAATGAATATTAATAATGCTGAATGGAACGTTTCAAATCTTTCCCATAGTAAGGCGGTCGCCTAACGTGCCTTTAATCCGGGTTGAGTCCAAACGGTGTCAAAGTAGAATTCTCACCGTAGTTCGGGGGGTTGGTTCCCTAGGTCTTAAGTCAAAATTCTTCGGAAAACTGCATATACCAGCGCAGCATGATCTCTTTCTGTCCTTCCGCCGCAAAACAGACAACAATCCACATAAACAAACCATCGACTGATGGCGCCAACGAAGTAATTTATGAACGAATTGAATATTTCGATGTATCCTTTTCCCCGGACACCTTCTAATCCGACCAGCAACGTTCTATCGGTTTTTCGATTCATACTAGTCTTCAGCATCGTTAACACTAGGACAAGATTCTATATTCTTAAGAGTTCCCGTTCCATTGTTAAATTTGGTTTTCCTTTCTTTTCTCTTAATGGTTGGTTACATCCTTCCCACACTTTGCAGAAGATGATGTACTTCTCTTTACGAGGCATGCGCCATTCATTATCCATATTGTCTTCCTTCCATCTTTTCACCCACGCTAGTTGGTTTCATTATTACTCGTATGTCTTTCAGTACATGCCTTCTGCTTCTTGGTTCCAGTGTGTTTTAATATGTTCTTATAATATGCACATCTTTGGGGAAACTTCACAGTTTGTTACCTACTGAAATTTTTTCCGTGTTGCCAAAAGCGACTGGCAACGGGCGAATAACCTGCCGCCACGTTGGAAATGTGGTTTCCGGAAGTTTTCTTTTTCTTTTTTAGCACTGTAATTTTTCTGAATCAGTGAATGTCTTGTGGGGGCTACTACTACTATAATATTAACAAAAATACTAATGTATGATACTATTACCCTTCACAGGGATAACACAATTGCCAAATATGGTCAACACAGAAAAGCCTCCGGGGCGAGATTTTTGTGAGTTTTTCGTGGGGGAATTTATTATACAATAATTTTCTCCAAAAACAAAAAAAGCTCTAGATTGAGCTATATATATACGTGGGTGGCAACAATTATTGTATAATAATACTAATATTAACGTTACTACAATATAATACTATAATATTTAATACTATACTTCCTATCCTTATATTCTTCTATTATATGGATAGAAGGTAGGATCTCCTGGAATAATAAGCTTAACACGGTACAGGCTACCAAGATATAAACCTAATAAGATGGACAGCGTATTAACTAGGTGATCCCAGCTTCAAAGTGTCAACAAAATGTTACTAACTCGCAAAACGTGGGCTTAACACTTCGTACATTCTCCATTATTAACAGCAGTGAGCTAACATCTCATTTTCGCTTTCGTTAACTCCCTGACAAGCGCATTAAATTCAACTCATTTAACACTGACAGGAAAGAGCAGATTTTTCTTAATTTAAATGAACTCGACAGAACGAATCTTCCGTTTCCGTTTTTTGGTGTTCAAAAGATTTCTTGAGGAAACTGCTGACTTAAATGCTGAAACTGATCAATCCAGAATAAAATTTAATGAAATGGAAAAAGTTTTCTGCGACTAAATGGAGCTATTTAGGGTCTTAGTATTGAAAACGCACTAAATCTGCGTACGGCCTATTTATCTACATAGATATGAGACCTGGACAATGAAAATAGGATACTAGCAATAAAAATCAAAGTTTTCCAAACGTGCATTGTACACGGAATGCCGAAAATAATGTGGATTGATGATGTCCTGGGGCAGGAAGTCCCGGACAATTCAGTATCAAAACGAGATATCATAATTATAATATATGGCGAGAAATG
>QLNU02014176.1:150141004-150163266 GCA_006491805.2 Dysdera silvatica
TATTCGAAACTTCCTTAATTGAAGTTGGAAGTCGACTTCCTTTAATTAAAATTCGCTGAACGTCAGTTTTCGAGATTAAACGTTTAATCAGAAAGCGATTAACGACGTCTAGCAAGCCCCGTCCAATATGTGCGTATAATCTAATAGCTTATCTAAATGTCTGGAATTTGATCAAATTGGTATTCTATTATTTCAAGCTCCTATTTTTGAAATTACGGTGCAGTTGGCCTCTGCTCGTGAATCAGGTTGAGTTGAAAAGTGGAGCATAACCCCCATTTGTTTTTTTGACTCATAATGTGTATATGAAATCCTGAAATGTTTATTCTATCACAGGGTTGTCCAAACTCCTTGGACAGAGGGCCACTTAAAAAAATTACACGGATCTAGCGGGCCAGAGATTTTAGAAAGTTTATTAAAAAGAAGTCTACCTTCAGAGTTTCTCTGGCTATTTGTTTGTTCACTTGCGATATGGAAAGGGGTGAGTCATACTGCCCCCGCGATTTTCCCTCATTTTTGAAAAAAAAAATCCAAGATTTCGTTTTGGATTTTTTTTTATTTTAAACAATTGTTAGCGGGCCGGATTAACACTGTTGGCGGGCCGTATATTGGATAACCCTGTTTTATGATCATCAGTGGCATAGTTAACCTCGAGGTGTATTAGGGGCAGTAGCATAACAATTCAAATCTCATGGGGGGGGGTGGCTCAGAGTGGCTATGGGGCTCCCAAAACTGCTTCAAAGAAGGTCATGTGATGCGGCCTTAGAGAAAATGATATATTTTGTTACCAAATGGGGGGAGATTTGAGCCCCTGAGCACCCCGTTTACTACGTCACGCTGTGAGAGGTGGAGGTATTATTGCTACAACACCAATACTCTCATATAGCACCCATTTGTTATTTTTTTAATGGATCGGGAGTGAGGGGGGGGGGATAAGCCAATGGAGTTTGTTCACCAAAAGTTGTCCGATGGTACCGTTAGAAATAAGGGGAGCTGACGTCACAAAGGGCATAGCCGATTCCAGCAGAGGGGAGGGTGTCATTTCAGAACTGTTTTTTAGTGAACGTTTGTCTGCGCCAAAAACCAGTTCTGAAATGACGTCCTCCCCTCTGCTGTAATCGGCTAGGCCGTTTGTGACGTCAGTTCCCGTTATTTCTAACGGTACCATCGGACCACTTTTCGTGAACGGATTATACTAGAACTCTAGTTACACCCAGGACTACTATGTATCAAATAAACAATAGAACTGGCCTGAAAGCAACAATATGAATGAAATGAACACACGTATTAACTGTTGAACGCATCACGCCGAACGAACGGAACAAGCATTAGGCATAAAGAGTACGGATTACTAAAATCCACCGAATAAGCGGATTGGTAAAAAGTGAGGCAATACTGCACTTGTAATTTTAAAAGAAATACTTGGTTGACTTAAGGGTATTCTAAATATGTTCACACCTGTTGACAAAGGCCACTATAACCCGATGAAGTTGAGGTGGGCATACACATGGAGAGAAAAACGCATTTTGAAACAAGCGCCCCCACGTGGAAGAGGAGAGTGGGAGGGCAACGGCTCCCATGATGACGGAAGCCCCTTCCACGTGGCATGTGTCCGCTGGTCGGAAGGTTCTTGTTATGTAGTTTAAAATCCTTGTGACGTCATAATTTCTTTTACATGCATACAATATGCTTAATGTACATCAATAAAGTTGTCATACTATTTTTAAATATTTTTTTTCTTCTAATTTTCCTGGTTTTCCGATTTTCTGTTTACTGAGTTTTTAATTGTATTCCATTATCCGGATGTCTTTGGTTCTAGTTAGTCCGGATAGCCGAGTTTCTGCTATATTTTGATAAAAGCTCAAAAGATTGAAATCGTTGTTGGCAAATAAAATGTTGCTATACGTTCTGAGCTTGTCATGTACTCTCAAAGTTACCTCCAAATATCCCTATAATTAACGAAGAAACCCATACTTCTTGCACAGACAATATTTTTAATATAGTCAAATCTCGCTAAGACGAACACGATGAGACGAATTACTTTTAATACGAACCGTTTTCTGAAGTTCTGTCAGATTGTATAGCATATTATCCTTTCCGGATAAAACGAATTACTGTTAATACGAACAGATTTTATGTTCTCCTTAACGAGGTTCGACTGTGTTTAAATATTTGACTTTAAAAGGGATCAAGAAATAGATCCTACATATACTCCCAAAAGTTAAAGTTAAAAGCACGATCTTTTTCAGGCGTTTTGCTTTTAGGCGCCTTAAGGCGAAGAGGAAAATGTCGCCTGTTTTAAAAATGCCTGAAGACGCAAAATATAAAACTATTATCTTTTTTTGGCGCAGAATAACTATCGCTGTCTTTGCACCATGAAACAAATAACCAACCACTGTCCTTCCATTCACTGGCGTACGCAGGGGGGTGTTGATGGGGTTGTAACCCCCATTGAAATGAAATTTTGTATATTTAACATAGAAATATGTAAGTTGTAGCTCTGTAACACCTCCCCCACATTAATCCTATACTTATGAACTTATGAACCCACCTTATACACCCACCTTATGAACTTTCTGCGTACGTCTATGCTCCCTTTGGACAAGTTTTGAAACATGCACGAGCAAAGGCCATTTCTGGAGGAGAGCGCAGAAATGAAAGACAAACGAATATTTATTTTGCACAGGGCTTTTAAAAATAATTGCACGATAATAAAATAGTCGCTATTGATTTTATGCTAACGTTTTGTGCAATTGATAACGTAAATGTACGGGGTGCATTGCCAAAACGTAAATGCGAACTTTAAAATGTGGTCTGCATTTTTGTAATTGAGAAAATCAGTGATTCTTAATTTGGAGGAGTGAGAGGGAAGATCTCCCAAATGGGGAATTTTAGGGTTTCACAGGGATGCGGAATGAAAAGTGGAAAACCTGTAACGATAATTAGCAGTCGTATAAATCGGTATCTTGTAAAGACAATTAGCAACGGTAAAAATCGGAATCTTGTGAAGACAATTAGCAGTGATATAAAATTGTAAAGATAATCAGCAGTGTTATGAGCTTGCAAAACTAATTAGCAGTGATGTAAATAGAAAATATGTGGAGATAATTAGCTTTGAAAGATGAATTACTATATGAACAATTAATAAGCAATTAATGTAAAGTTGTATCAAAAAGAAAGCCTAAAAAATGCCATGTTTCACATGGCGTCTATGTTCTTTGGTAGTTTTACATGCCTGAATAACCGTCTAGTCCTGTTAACAAAACATTTATCCGTTGGGAATTGATACATCCAAATAAGTATTTAATATAAATAGCTAATATATAAAGTAAACATATCATATGGCTTTATATGTAAGTTCTTAATACATATAATCATATATTATTATGTGATTAATAAATTTAAACTTATACTATACTCGCTGCAAAACTAACCTGGTACAGTGACAAGGCGCAGAGCAGTATGATTTCGCCAGTGCAATATAGTTCGCCCTTTCTTACGTTAACAGAGTTAATAAAAGCTACATTTCGGACATAAAACATTAAAATAATGCTCAAATACATAAAACATAGGCATATTTGTGTAATTAAAATCTGGTATTTATTAAATTTAGGAAAAAGAATCATTATAACTAGCGCTGACGTCATTCAAGTAATTAACCATTCAGAGGACTTCGTTCGCTTGGCGGGAAATTTGGCGCGCGAAATGTTGGCAACCGCGTTTTTCTGCATTCCAAATTAGGCGATAAATAGCCTAATAACGTTGAGGGTTACCTCATTTTTCGCCAATTTGTGAATTTGCCGTAGCCTTAACAATGTGCCAGGTTAGTTTTGCGAGTGTTTAGCTTGCGAGTGAGTTAGCTTTGTTTAGTGTAACGACAACACAGACTATTGTGGATTATAAAATAGTCCGAGAAACGCAAATGCTGCAACACAACTACCGCAAATAGCAAATCTTTTTTAACAGCCCCCAGATAGCAAATATCATCCTGGGGACATCCTAAGGATATTCTGGACATCATCAGAACGTCCCTAGAATGGTTTTTTGCTATCTAAGGTTGAGCAAACATAGCGAGCCAGGTCTCAGATCAGGGATACACTGAGACCCAACATCTCTGTACCTCACTACGATTCAATGCGGTCACGGGTAGAGAAATGTATGGCAAGGATATTTCTCACTTATCTTTAGGATAGGCATCACTAACGAAACGGGAACCATTCTGCATTAGTATTGTCATAATGTAAGCAACTTTCTTGCCCAATACATGTATTCTTTGGCTCCAGAAATGTTACCATGTCTTATTTACAGCCTAATGAGTCTTGTCCACAAGTTTTAATTGAGCCGCACTTTCCTTTCTTGGCAATTTTACTCCGCGTGTATTTCACACACCCAGAGTAAAATTGAAACTGCAACGCCAAGAAAGAAAGGGAGCTGTGTCAGTCAGTGGCGTATATTAAAGTGGGGTTTGGGTAATCTCAGATTGACTAACAAGTTTTTGCTTTTTAAAAATGTCCGATAAATTCGCTTGAAGAGTTTTGGTTTATAAAAAAAAACCTTTTTACAAATAGTTTTGATCAAAAACGGAGAAATTGGCTTTTTCTCCAAGCCGTTTGTGGGAGCAAGAGCCAACGGATGGAAATCCGCTAAATTTATTGAAAGACTTTTCATTTCCGGAGACGGGAAACATAAAGATGTTTTTTGTAATCTTTGAACTTTTAGTGCCCTGAAAAAGGTAGTAGGCATGCGTGGTTAGATTTTCTTCATTAAAAATATACAGACACTTCGAAGACGTTGTATTTTCCTTTTAAAAGAACAGTTGTTTTTTTAAAGCTAGCTTGTGTCGGGTTAATAGGTTTTAAGGTAATAGTAACAAGTAGATCTCTGAGATTCTTACTCACCAAGGAAGTTTTTAAAATTGGTGCAGGGAATAATATTGTGCAACAACATAAAAACATAATTCTATTTAATAAAAAATAAACGTAATTTTTATTAACTCTATTAATTCTGATGAAACATAAAAATCTATGTCAATTATTTTATGTCTTGGTCACAATCGATATCGAAACTTATGTCTTTGGTTGCTTTTGACACAATGGAAGGAGGGTACCTTACTTTTTATAGGTTGAAAATTTATATTAAGTATTAATTTCGAATAATACTTCAATCGGCAGATTATCTATTTCTATCTACGGTACAATTATTATTCGTGTAGGACATTGTCATGTAGGACAGAGGACACATAGTTGAAATTATAGGACTGTTCTATCTAATGTAGGACACCTGGCAACTTCACGCTCGAGTGTAATAGAAATATTTGCAAATTATAGTACGTAGAAAAATTTTTGGACAAAATGAGTCGATTTTAAATTTAAATAGAGATTAGTCAAGTAAGCGTGATATTTCAACTTTAGTAACTTTTTAAAACCATGAATTCAGTTTTTTTTTTTAAATAATACTTTACATATTAACAAATAACTTTATTTTCGTTTCTCGCTCTCTTTTTCTCAACTTTATATTTATTATCTAGTTACTGACTATTCATACCTCTACAGAAATAAAAAAATCGTAATAAATATATATTTTCTACTCGAGAAGAGTTGAGGTGGTGTACAACTGAAGATTACTAACTGTCTTAGGTCTGATTACACCATTAGTAACAAGAATGTTTTACTCAAGTTTAATGTAATCTCTAGCAAGTAATACGTATAACAGAATGATTCAGCAAGTGCTCATATAGCTCGTATAGCCCAGATGCTCTTGCGCCATAAAAAAGCCAAACAAACAAACAGTTCTCCCAACAAGGCAGCTTGTGCCGCCATATTGGAGGTCTGTTGATCAGCATTTTAATTTCTCGGCTATTTTTTTTTAAGTTTTCGCTAATTAAGATAAATGGTGCGCAGTGTCACATATGGACACAGAAATGGTAAAACAGAAAATTTCTTTTTACAGATGTCTCACTATTTAATTTATTAATATATATTATGTACTCAATTTTTGTAACTTTTAAAATCCTCAATATTAACACTGATTGATAATGTTTAAGAGAATGCCAACATGGCGTCGTTTGGTTAAACTTTTCAACGCCAACGCTCCTTCTATTATTCTGTGTTCGCTGATTATGTCACTATCGTGGTAAGGAGGTAAGAAACAAATAGTGATGGAATCTCCAATAAAATGGAGAGTTATTATTTAACTAGATGGCGCTGCAGAGGGATGTAACGCCACATTCCGTCTTTAAATAACGTGAGCCGATAGGATTAAACCCCGATGGACATCGATGTACGTGTAAATATATCGGTTTAGTTGATAAAGTTAATTCCCCTCTCCTCTCCTATCCCCCCCCTGGGCCGGTGCGCCCTCATGGGCGATAGGATTTGCGCCTCCGATAGGCAAGGACTTGCGCCCTCCGAAAATCCAAGGTATGCGCCCTTTGAGAGAACCCAGTCCGCCCCTGTCCCCCCACCTCCTTATCCGTCGGGAACATCAGGCTCAAAACTGAGAAATAAATAGTTTAGACCAAGGCTTAAATTGGGCGGAAACCGCCCGGCTCCGATGCTTTTTGGTGATTATTTCGAATTCGGTGATTATTTGATCATTTTTGGCGATTATTTAAATATTAGCCAGAACCCCTAAATAGACACTTTCATGAAAAAGTAATGAATTTGTGATTAAAGTCATGAATTTTGTTGTCCAGAAAAATGGACATAAACAATTGATATGATTTATCGATTCTTTTGCAGCCATTCGATTTTTTAATCGATTTATCATAATATTAGGGCTCCTGCACTTTTTTTGTTAGTCCCCAGTTTAGACCCTTCTGTGACATCAAATAAACAGCAGAAACAGATAAAATAAAATTAATTCTATTGTTAAATTTTCTCCTTCTCATCAAGCCTGGTCTTCACTTTCAAATGTAAGAGCATAAGAGTATGAAATTATTAATATATCATAAACAGAATTTATCTTTGATAATTTTTTTATCACCAAACGGTCGTCGAATTTGCTTTTGCAGCTCTCTAAGGTGCAGCAATAAATATGACCCGTGTTGGCAAGAGCTATCTCTAAAGAATTAAAATTAGCGTATTGAAGAGGGCTAGCTCTGAAATACTGTTTTAAACATTTATGAGGGTTAAAATATATATTTTTTTTATTTTTAGTTAAAACGAACTGTAAAATGTGCTAAACTGCAGAAAGACAATTGGAGAGAAAAGAAGGGAGAAATGATGCAAAAAAATTATACACATGAGTTTGCAGAAGTAAAAAAAAGACGAATTGGTTTATTGCGAAATTAAATTAGGATGTAGAGAGAAGAGAAAATGCTGATTCATTTTTTCATCTGTAAACAATTTTGTAAACAAGAAAACTAGTGGCGAACAGATGTTAAATTTATATTTAATACACTTTCTGAGAATTGTTGGAAGTTTTTTCTCCTTTTGTGTTGTTAAATGCTGCTTAATATTTCTCAGTTTCTTTGACGCTCCCTTGTTAAATGTTATTTAATGTTTTTACAAGTTTAAGCTTTATTTAAATACAAAAAGTTCATATTGTTAGGAATTATAAATAATGCATTTTATGGCTAAAACTTAGGAATAATTTTATTGTTAGAAATTGATATTTTTTGCTAGAAATTAATGTTCTTTTTTTTTTAAAGTTAATACTTTTGTTAGAAACTGTTTTTGTTAGAAATCAAGGATAGATTCTTTGTTAGAAATTAAAAAAAGGTTCTTTGCCAGAAATTACGAACAGGTAATCCGTTAAAAATTAAGAATAATTTTTTGTTAGGAATTAAAAATTGTTTCAATATTTGGAATTTGGATTTTAGCTTGGTTGTTTAGAATTAGGAGCAGTTTCATTATAAAGAATATTTTCATTATTAGGAATAGTTTCGTTTTGTTAGGAATTAGGAATAGTTTCATTTTGTTAGGAATTAGGAATAGTTTCATCGTTAGGAATTAGGAATAGTTACATTGTTAGGAATTAGGAATAGTTTCATTGCTAGGAATTAGGAATAGTTACATTGTTAGGAATTAGGAATAGTTTCATTTTGTTAGGAATTAGGAATAGTTTCATCGTTAGGAATTAGGAATAGTTACATTGTTAGGAATTAGGAATAGTTTCATTGCTAGGAATTAGGAATAGTTACATTGTTAGGAATTAGGAAAAATTACATCACTAAAGAGTTGTCGAATTAATAACATTTTGATGCCAATTACGTGTATGTAAAGATTTTGAAGATGCGATGTTGGGGTCTTTTTAAAGACTTAAATTTACAACAGAAATCTATAAAAAAAAAATACATTTTCTGCGATTTGAAATTCCATAAAAAGTCCCTTCCCCACACTGCACTTTCAAAATCTTTTCATCTTCATAAGGTGCCGTTCCAACATTACGTAAGCAGCTTTGGGGGAGATGGGGTTTGAGATCTGCTCTTTTTTTTTTTGACAATAGGAGGGGGGGGAGGGGTTCTGAACTGTGCTTATGTTTAGGACACGGAAAATAGTAAAATTAATTAACCCTGATAGAACTGCAATATTTGAAGTGCGACACATTGTGAGTAGAAAATATCAAATACACGTATTCACAGTGAAATATTTAATTATTTAAACTATTACCTCCCATTTTTTTTCCGCTCGGAGCTTCCTTCTACGCTCCCGGTGGCCTCCTGACAATTTTAAATTATAATGAATGTATTATTTTCACTAAATGTATTTTATAAACTTTGCTTCTGATTTATTACACTATTTGTTTACAATATTAATCATAAAAATGTAACAAAATTTGTTATAATAAAAGGTTATATTATTATTGTCTCTTATTGTTTAATAATATATGTAATCGCGTGAGAGACAGTTTTACAATATTAGTTTTTAATACACCAGTAATATAAGAGCCAAAATAAGTTATAATTCGCATTATACATTGCATCCTTATCTGAAGACCTTACATAAAAAAATTAGGAACCGAAATCTTACGTAAGCATGAAGATGGAGGGCAAGTCGCTGCTTATTTTTCTTATGTAATACTTGAACATTTGCTTATGTAATACTTGAACGGCCAATAATTAGCGTCAAAAATATCACTAACTATTGCTAATAATTTTCGATTACCCCAAAGCTGGGGGGGGGGATCTCTGTGGGAAGTGACTGTACCTCCCCAAAAGTTAGGAACAAGCATATTATTACAACTTAGGAATAATTTCATAATCATGATTTTCATTGTTTAAATCGTGGTGTCAAATCTCCTCAATACTTTCATAGTTTAACATTGAGAAAAAATTATTAGGTATTATAAATTAACGGTTTCAGTATTAATTTATTTCTAAATTAATTTGACGCTTAACTTTTTTTTTTTTGTATACTTCCGCACGTATTGCTATAGTAATACCTAATACAAACATACTACATGCTTACCCATGGCAACAGTAAATATAATGCTTAGCAATAAGTCAATGCGAAATTAAAAATTATTAAAAAGGAAAGAAATAAGTAAATAATATACGAAATTAAATAACGTAATAAATTAAATAATGTAAAAAATAAAATAATAAAATTAGATAATATAAAAAATTAAATTATAAAAGAAATTAAATGGTAAAAGAAATTAAATGATAAAAAAAATTAAATAATATGATGAGAAAACTTTCAAACAATTAATTTTGAGATCATGCTCCATTTACTCAAAACAATTTTTGGTCTCTTTTGCAGGTGACCAAAGGCCATAGACGCCCACAGAAAGTTTTTAAGGGTGGTTACAGAGCTAAAATTTGTATATTCCTATGTTAAATATACAAAATTTCATTGCAATGAGGGGGTTACAACACCTCATCAATACCCCCTGCCTACACCAATGCCAGAGGCGGGTCCAGAGAGGCATTTGACCCCGGATTTAACGAGCAACTAAATAGAAAATCAAACTTTTTGTAAAAATTCCGTCGTTATATGAGGTTAGTCGTTATAATCGGCGCTCGTTATAACCGATTTCCACTGCATTTTTATGGATTTAGGAAGGGAAATTTCATTAATTCCCCTTGTAGACCCGGCAGTGATTGTGACTACGAAATAAAGGTTGCCAGGATATTTGTATTTGCTGATATTGTCTGTAAAAAGATTAACAGATTTAAAAAGCAAATGGAATAATACCCTGGCATTTTTTATTAATAAGCAAATAAGCAAATAAAGCAAATAGCTTTAATGATATATTCTTCTAGAGGGCGTAGCCACTGGTTTTTTTAGAGGGGATGAGGGACTAAAATTAATTTATACTGGGTTATCTCTACGGGAGTTGGGAATAAAGACTTTTTAAAATATTCCAAAATTTTTTTTTCTTGGGAGGAAGGGGGGTATAAAGACCTCTTAGACTCTACTAGCTATCTCTTCGTTTCTTGGTCTTGACTGGCTATCCGCTTGGCTCAATAAAAAAATCAAATTTTGAACATATATCATGAAATTGAACTCCAGAATTCAGCCCTTCAGATCGTAGTAAAAAGTTGTCACAGTATTAACGAGCTGGAAATAAAGAATGTATCTTTCCAAAGCAAAATTCCTCACAACCCAAATTTGGTAAAAAAAAATTGGCATCAGTTCATATCTCGTGATCTGTCTTGTTGCCATTTACAAACTCATAAATTACGTCACGTCACTTGTTTCCTAATAACGAATAATGATGAATAGCGAACAGTAAAAAAAAGCTCATTTATCATTAACTGCCAAAAACTAAGTCCCATTTCGGAGAAATAATGAGGCTTTTCTTGATCTAATCATCAGTTAAGCTTCAAATACTCAATTGGAAATGATCAATGATCGTTCGATGATTTTAATAATTATCATCACTAAAATTTTGTTTCAAAAAGGATATAATTTGCCCTTTCCACATTTCTCCACAGTGCAGCAAATACGTAACTGGATTGCTTAGTAAAATTAATAGTTGTTGATATCAACGTAGAATTTTCAAAGTTATTGGTGGGGGACTAAGCACATTATATATATTACATTTATACATTTTATATACTATTAATATTAGTGCCATAAACATTAGTACATTTATACATTAAAATGTATGCAAAATTCTAATTTATTTCGAATTATTGGGTGTGGAGGATCGAGCTTATGTAAGTCCACGCCTATGTTTGTTTAGCAATTTCAAGTATACAGGCCCATTTTTCTTTCTCTTTAAAATGGACGACGCAGTTTGCGTGTTGTCAGTGTGATCGATACTCGTGGTAACGCTAACCTGGTACACTGACAAGGCGCAGAGCAGTATGGTTCTGCCAGTGCGATATAATTCGCCCTTTCTTACGTTAACAGAGTTAATAGAAGATACATTTCATGCATAAAACATTAAAATGATGCTCAAATACATAAAACATAGGCATGTGTGTGCAAATAAAATCTGGTATTTATTAAATTCAGGAAAAAGACATTATGGCGAACGATGACGTCATTTAAGTAACTGACCACTCAGAGGACTTCGTTTGCTTGGCAGGAAGTTTGGCGCCTGGAATTTTGGCGACTGCGTTTTTCTGCATTCCAAATTAGGCGATAAATAGCCTAATAATGTTGAGTTTTGTCCCTTTTTCGCAAATTTGCGAAGGAATACTTTTTGCACGAGCGTAAATAGGTCGCCGTAGTTTTAACAGTGTACCAGGTTGGCTTTGCCGCGAGTATAGTTAAAATATATAAAGGTTTTGCAGTGGAAATTGAGATCTACGTTGTAAATTTGTAGTCTATGCTGAAAGATTTTTTCAAATTTTTATGATTATATAGAGTTGGCGTGTTTGTACGAACCTTCAGTTTGCAAACTATTCCGTTGTTCGCCCTGGCGTACGCAGGGCTTGTTGATAGGGGCTGTAATCCCCATTGCGATGAAATTTTTGTATATATACATATGAATATATCGAGCTGTAGGTATGTAACCAGTGGCGTAGCTTAAGGGGTGTCACCTTGGCGAAAGCCCCATGCGCAGAAATTTTTAGGGGCACAAAATTTAAATAGTGGACTGGTAAAAGGAATTGCTTGCGTGTTTTAGTAGCTGTATTTAAAACAGTATTTAACTTGCCCCGGGCATTGGCAATACACTCTACGTCGCTGTATGTAACCCCACCATTGAGCCTATAACACCTTATGAACTTTCTGCATGTCTATGGTTGTTCCCTATAAGTATTCTATAGAGGAAATGTTAATTCTCCTATTTATACGAATTATAGTTTGGTGGAGGGGGGGGAGTGTTTAGGCTATTTTTTCCCGTATGATTGATATGAGCGTTCATAGGTGAACCTGATTGGGTCCAATGACGACAATTTTAGATTTTTTTTTATAGCGGGAATGGACGAAACGTAACTTTAACAACGCTACTTCAACTTAGCTTCCACTTTAATTTAATGTTAATTTTATTTTAACCGAACTTTACCTCAAAGTGAACTTAATTCAAATGTAATAAATTGGAGGGGAAGGAGCTGTAATCCCCAATGTTTTGTAGCTTTCGCTTTTCTAAGGGGGCTAAATTTTTTTAGAAAGGACTAGACCACTCTTAGTCACATCAACGATTGCTGCTATCAATTTAATTTCTTTCTTGGGGCTCACATACATCATAACACCTAATCAATGATCACAAACTAATCGGTTATTTGATAATGGACAGTCATTGAATAATAGATTATTTGATAACCGATAGTCATCTAATAATCAATTATTTGATAATCGACAATTATCGAATAATCGATTATTTGATAATCGACAATTATCGAATAATCGATTATTTGATGACTGTCGATTATCGAATAATCGATTATTTGATGACTGTCGATTATGAAATAATCGATTATTCGATGCTAGGTTGTCATCGAATAATCGATTATTTGGTAATCGACAGTCGTCGAATAATCGATTATTTGGCAATCGATAATCATCGAGTAATCGATTATTTGATGCTAGATTGTCATCGAATAATCGATCATTTGGTAATCGATAGTCATCGAATAATCGATTATTTGGTAATCGATAGTCATCGAATAATCGATTATTTGGTAATCGATAATTACCAAATAATCAGTGATCAATATGAAGATTTATAAGCGATTGATAGTTAGCTTTGTTTAAAGCAAATACATACTCAACGTGATATAAACAGGAGAATTTCCTTAAAGCAGCGCCACCCATGCACTTCTCTCTTCAGAAGCTAACCTCTAAATTTTTTAGAACACCTTTTTAATACCTACGTCACACGCATGTCCATGACAACAAAGAATCTTAAATACAATCGTTTAAAATAAATGCAGGTTTCTGCGGTGGTACAGAGGAAATACTTTCGCCTGACGTACCGTTGGCCCAGGTCCGACTCCCAACCAGGGCCGTAGCTAGGAGTGGCGTGGAAGACTCACCCTAGGGGCACACAGGCGATGAAAGACGTAAAATCGGCTAAAATAATTCACGGGAGATCATGTCCGTCGCTAGGGCGCAATCTGGACGCTTCTGCCAGGGGCCAAAGACTATGTAGCTGCGGTACTGCTCCTAATACGAGTAGCATCAAAATAAAACGAGTAACATCAAACTGCTCATTGTAGTTTGGGGGTTTGTTCCCTGGGACTTAAGAGGTTCAGATTCGTTGGAAAACTGTAGGTTCCCGCATGCGCAGAACGACCTTTCCTGTTTTTGCGCAATACAAATATAGGTTACTGGCGGTAACCTACCTTTAACATTTTAATGGCAGGAGCTCTGGGGCAACAATTATTTTGGAATTCAGAAGCTTGTTCTACAAATTCTGTGATATAATTTGAAGTATTTCTATGGTATTATACTGAATAATTATAATACTAATAAGTAATGAGTGTGATAAAAAGTTATCATAAATGTGGGCCTTGGGTTGCTGCACCACTCCAAACTAATTTGGAGATTTTAAATTAAACATTTCTAGTCACTTCTGGTGCTGAAACTCGCAAATTGCGTTAAATCTTAACTGGCAGCCCAAGATAGCGTTTGCTCGCAAGGCATTCTGGTTAATATTTGTAACTTGTTAACTAATTGGACGCGGGGAACAGTGAACCTTCCGTTGCCAGTTCTCCAAACACATTATTCACGAAATTAAATATTAGCGTTTTGCATGCCGGTTGGTTATATCGTCTGGAACTCCATCCCGACATTTAAGAATAAATAAATCCTTCTATAAGCACTAAAGTATCCAGATCAATTAAAAGCAACATGCCCCGGATAACAAAATGACGTAAAGTTTGAAAGTAAATTATCCGACTTCGGGTTATACGGACCGTAAATTAACTGTTATGGTTTACTTTTCCAAATGAAGTTCAGTGGAGGGAGAACCACAGCTCTGAAAATTCAATTACAGAAACGCCACCTACTGCTTGAAATAATTGAATGTTTTTATCACTTTCTCGAAACCAAATGTGTTCCTCATTTCCGATTCATTTTGTTTATTTGGGATTATTTAAAATAATTAGATTACTCGTATAATCTAATTAAAATTCTGGAGTGCCTCTCCTCTGAGACACTTGCTCCGCGTTATTCTTTGCTTCAATCCCTAACCGTAACCGAAAACGTATAGTAATAATAGAATTGGATAAAGTAAATGTAAAATTAATTGGCGCATATTTCTTCTTTTTATTTTTATATGGGAACCTGGTTCCGATAACGGAAAACTATAATGCAGTTGTTCTTAATACAGATGCTCCAAATCGTTCAAATGAATGAATGAAAGGTTTTTCCTATCTATCATGAACGATCAGATTCTTACAGTGATTCAATTAGCGAATTATGTGACACGTCACTGGTTCCCAAACATTTTAGACAGAGATCTACCCGTCTTTAATAAACTCAAACGTCTTATTTTAGACTGGACAGTCCCGCTTTGTGGGCAAATACGCGCCACTGTTCCCAAGATCCCCGCGGAACGTATAATCGTTCCACTTTGAAGAATAAGTCGTCTGGCTAACTGAGTAGAGAACTAAGACGTAAAAACGCTGGGTCCAACTTTCATTAAGCGATAGACGGACGGACAGACAAAGTGTATAAATGTAATGGGAAGGGTGGCCGCTGATGGACGGCACTGTTTTACTACGTGGTAATGCGTTCTCCCATTGCTCCATTATCCAATTTTCGACTTCCGACGGCGTCAAAAAAAAAGTTGGCCGACTAACTGTTCTCTGTAGTCCGAGGGGTTGGCTTCCTGAGCTATAAGAGGTTCGGATTTTTCGGAAAACTCTAAGTTCCGGTGCAGCATGACCCTTGTTGTCCTTGCTTCGTAAAATTCACAAACACAAGCAAGTGTTTTTAATTACTTTGGGCTCGAGGGGTGGTATGGTCCCATATAACTCCTCGTCTAAGTGACTGCATGAGAATCAGGAAAATCCGAAAACATAGGGCAATCAAACCTCGAGAAACATGGAAGTCGAGAATATTGAAAGTATATTACATAGTATTTATTTCGTTTGTGGCATATATATATTTAACTCCCGTACACATTGAAAGTATATTACATAGCAGTTATTTTGTTTGTGGCATATATATATTTACATTATATAATGAAATCTGTTCATGACGATATTCATACCTAGTCACGACAGTGACCTAGTAGAGGAAGAGGGCTCAAGCCCCCGCCGCCATTGGATATCAAAACACATTATTTTCTCTAAGGTTGCGCCACGTAACTTTATTTAAAGCCATTTGAGCTTCCCACAGCTTTTCGGGAACCCCTCCCCCCCCACATGAGTTTTGAATTGCTACGCTACTGATGACAGATATAGAGTATGTATCAGGTTCAAACTTACCTCGGTCCCCCGAGCATCGTTATATATTTCGCTATATAACATAGTTGTTATAACCCTGAATAAATATAAATTTGAGCTTGTTTTGAGGCGCAGCCAAATTGGCGATTATACAACTGCCTGGCAAGAAACTCCGCCAATGTAACCGAACAGCCAAGGAGGTCCTGACTTCTGCTAGAGTGACGAATGGCCTCCCGGCGTTGACTCTGAACGATGAACCAACAAACTGGTCAACATGGGAAAACGGTGCCCGAGCCAAAATTAATGGGGACAGTTGTTTTGGATTTTCCTCAGAAAACCCGAGGGAGACGTACTTGGCGGCTTTCCCGAATATCGTGAATGATTTTGGTGATTTATTTCTTGGGGTTGCTGTTCAATAGATTTCTGCGAATAAACAGCAGAAAACGTACGTCGCCATTTTTATCTGGGATGGATACGTACATGCACGCACACATGCAGCAATAATTTATTATATATATAGTATTGCATGCTGATTAGCATACAACCACGCAAATGTCTTGTGGGTATGACGTCATTAGCCAAATATTAAGTACGAGTAAACGTACACTCTTTCTTACTAGCAGCGTGTCTAGCACTTTCCATGCTGAGGTTTTGAGTAATAGTTGAGTTACGTCGGAGTTATAACTTTGTTATCAGTTAATTTCTTTGTAATCAGTTCTTTGTTCTTAAGTTCTTTGTAATCAGTTATTTTTACGTTGATGCTTAGTAGTGCAATAAATTGTTATTGTTTTCACAACTGGATTCTTCATTTCAAGAAGTTGCACCTACGCTGAGATAACACGCAACATTAGTCAAGAAACCGATGCATTATCGATTTTGAATAAAATATGGTTTGGATATGGAGTCGAATATTATCCGCCATATATTGGTGACCCGGGTGTGATGATAATTTCTTTCATGTTAGTCTGAAGTCCGATAATAATGCAGAAGTCCTTTCCCATTCATTATGCAAGGACAAGCTTGACTGAGCATAACCTAACATATAAAATGGAGTATAACTTAATATATAAGGTAGAACGTAACTTAATATATAAATAAGTGCATAACATAATACAGCAGAACCTCATTAAAACGAACACGCTTAAGACGAATTACTTTTAATACGAACCGTTTTCTGAAGTCCCGTCAAATTGTATAAGAATCTTCGTGTTATTTTTTCCTTTAATACGAACATGGTTAAAACGAAATACCGTTTACCACGACCTGATAATCAATGCCCCTT
This sequence comes from Dysdera silvatica, assembly GCA_006491805.2. Taxonomy (NCBI): domain Eukaryota; kingdom Metazoa; phylum Arthropoda; class Arachnida; order Araneae; family Dysderidae; genus Dysdera; species Dysdera silvatica. Next base: position 150,158,017 of record QLNU02014176.1, read on the forward strand.
GGAAAATTTCCTCCGCTTAACGCGAATTTCAAGATCAGAACTTCTCACTGATAATTTCAGCAAGCTGTAGTTACCATATTAAACATGCGGGAGGGTCGGTTTTTATATATAATTGCATAACAAATGTTTCTTGTTGGTTTTTACATGCGACAAGAACTGCATCAATGGCCACCATTACGTAGTGCAGTGTTACAACGAACGCCCAAATTGTTCAGCCGTCACCGGTTTGATAAAATCCTTGTTGAATAGTAAATTATACGCGTATTCAGAAAGTTCATAAGGGGGTTATAGGCTCAATGAGGCGTTACAAAGTTACAACTCATATATTTCCATGTTAAATATACAAGATTTCATTGCAATGGAGGTTGGTTGCAACCCCCAACCCCCCAGGCTAAGGTCATGTAGCAAATCACTATACTATGTATATTTCGAATACTCTGGCAGTGGCACCCATCTAAGTGCTTTTAAGGGGCAGTGGCGTAGGCAGAAAGTTCATAAGGGAGAGGTATAGGCTTAATGGAAGGGGTTACAGAGCTACAACTCATATATTCCTATGTTAAATATACAAAATTTCATTGCGAAGGGGTGGGTTACAACCCCCAAAACCGCCCCCTGGCTACGCCTATGGTAGGGGGGGGGAGTTAAGAAAAATCATTATACCCCTTTCAAGGCTGTCAAACATTTTAGTAAATGTACAAGATACTAAAATACTACAAAAATAATTTATACTGCTTGACAATTAGTAATGAGCTAAAAAGTACCTTATTTTAAAATGTGACTGTAAAACTTTTGAAAGTAAACGCATGGCAGGATTCCGGAAATAAAAAATTAAACAACGCTCGGGGAGGGGGGGTCCAAGCCCTCCCCCTGTCCCCCATATGGGAACTCATGAATTCAGCAACCTTTAAAAAATCCTATTGGTGTGAAAATCGTGTTAGTGTGATGGTAGTTTTCACTGCGCTGCACATTATGTGTCGTTTCGTGATACAAAAGGCAGATTCTGAAGCTTCTTCAGAAATTGTAGTCAAACTTAATGATTTTTGGCGACATTATGCCGACTTGGCGCAGTATAGCCCAGATGCTCTTGCGCCATAAAAAATTCAAACAAACAAACAAACATTATGCCGATAGAAAGCGAAAATAATTTGTAATTACTGAATTTTTTGCATGTACCACTACAATTTAATTTTTTTTCTTTGTATAGTACGTAATCCGGCAGAAAGAAATATTTACTAAACTATAATATGTACATGTTGGAAATATTAGCAGATTAATCAAAATCATGGAATAAGCTTTATTTAATAACTTGAATGAAGGGTAAATTAAAGTAGTACAATTAACAAATCGCTCAGGACATTTGTTACGTCCATTCAGTTTCACATCCCGCCGAACTACATCGTAATACCAGCGCGTCACTCCAGGTGAGACTCCGGCGCTAGCGTCGCATTGCTATCCGTAATTACGCATGTGCTCTTTACATAGGGTGAAGATACAGGGTGTCTCTATAACAGTACACATAATAAAAACAAGGATTTTTCGAGTCCATCAACCACACATAATATCGACTTTAAAGTCTCGTATGTACTATGGTTTTGGCTCATTCATATTCTATATTCTTCTATTTTCTTTTTTATACATCATTCTATTTTATATTTCGATTTTTATTTATTTTTTATTATGTGTTATTCCGTTTGTAATTTTCTTTTCCTTTCTGCATTTTCTTCTATTCTTGTTTTTGTTTCTGTTACAGATTTTTCTCAATTTCAACTGCTCTATACAAGGTTTAAAAAATGTAATAAATAAATAGTCTGTCATTTAAATAAACGAACGAATCAATGAGTGAAGACACATTTAAGCCATTAATTCAATATTAAGTCCAGAAACAATGGCATCAATAGACTGAAATTTATTTAGTATCATGTTTTATTTCATTGGACTTCCGGAACACACTGTAGAAACCTTTTGCCCTTTCTTAAGAATAACGTTATATGGAAATTCTCGGAATATATTTAAAGATATCAAAGTGTGTTTGGAGTACGACATTCAAAATGGCGGAATATTTTTATTCCATTCGCATTTCTATTGTTAATAGGAAGTGGGTATGCATTAGGTTCACGTTCCATTACCGAAAAGAGTTTTCCTTTTATGCTTGCAACAGTTGTAGGGCTACGCGAGGGCGTGACCAAAAACCTAGGAAGTACCCATTCAAAATAAGAAAAGTCGAGAGAACTAATTGTAATGTGATCTAAATGCATGTTTAAAGAAATTTTTAACCGGTCCCTGAATTATTTTCTAGGGAGCTGGGAGTCGTGGGCACTTTTAACTAAAATGCGCAGGATTTAACTAAGAAGACATTTTTTTAGATACGCGAGCTTTACAATTCCAGGTAAACAGCAGTGACATTCTCTTAGTAACATATCGTCCTCCAGAGGATGCCAAAATCGCTCCATAAAAAACCGCAGTGCTCCGTGTTCAGCAAAATGTTTATCTTTCGTAGCGTTAGTTTAAACTACGACTTCGTAATGGATTTAAACGAAAGAAAAACACTTCCATCGACTGTAAAAAAAGGGAACGTTAGTATTGTTCTGACTTTTTATTATTGGAACTTCTTTTATTTGTCCTCGGTTATTTGGAACTGCAATTTTAAAGTCCTTAGGGACAAAGGGTTCTCCTGGAGAAAGTCGAGAAGTATATATTATCTTGTCACATTCCATCATTATCCATCGCTGGATGAAGTCTCTCTGGGTTTCTGCAACACATGGCCTGCATGATGGGCAATTAACTGTCGTGTCATTTCAATCATTTTCTAATTTTACCTTATCCAAGGACGTTGTTCGTGAAAACGAAGCGGAAAGAATGATTGGTTGCAATTAGTAGCTCCGTATTTACAGAAAAGGGTCGTAGCAAATTACAAAATGGTGAGAGTGGAGGTCGTTTGGTGCTGGTAGTTGATTGTCAAAAAAAAAGTCAATGAAGCTACAGAACGTGCCATATTCCAAGGAAGAACGTTCTTTTTTAACTGTGCATGAAAGATTTGGGAAAGGTGGCCGAAAGGACGCATGGTGTTCGATTAGTAACTTCGTAATTTGTCCACCGCTGATTGTTTCTTTCTGCAATATGTCTGACCAATGTCATTAAAGGTCTTTCGCCTAAGCAATGGTTGAAGACTCCCTATTTATTTCAAGCATACGTTTTCCCATACTACTTCAAACTGTTTTTAATTTTTGCACTGCTTTCTTTGATAGCTACTACGTCTATAATCTATAATTAAAGCAGATGATTGAAAATATATCATCGAGCATTGTTTTTCTTTGAGATAAGATTATTTCTTCCGAATACACACACTATTCAAATTTAATGTATCTGTGAAGTTCTTTCATAATGCTGCCGCCTTCTATTGATATATTAGTAAAAGTAAATATACGGATCAGTAATTTCTAGCCAATATTGTCCACTCTGATTTCTGTTGAGAAGTCGTTTAACGCAACTTTAATTTATTGAATGCTAATTTTGAGCTACAATATTTTTTTATTTTCTGTTTTATTTCTGAGCGTTCAGATATCTTGTTCTTAAAATAATTGAGAAGGCAACAAATTAACACAGTTGAATAATAAATTTAATCGTTCACAGCTGTTTCAATAGCCCTGGACTATTTTCGTCAGAACGGTAACTGATGCAACACACCGCGTAATACAACCCGTGTTACAAACGGCGGTTACAGGCATAATAAGAATAAATCATGAGGAAAGAAATGATTTCATTTTCATTACATCTGTAGCCGCCGTTTGTAACACTGGTTGGCAGTACACGTTGTGTTGCATCAGTTGCCGTTCTGACGAAAATAGCCCAGAGCTATTGAAACAGCTGTAAACTAAATTAAATTTATTATTCAACTAAATTAATTTTTTTTAAGTAAATTAAATTTATTATTTAACTGTGTTAATTTGTTGCCTTCTCAATTATTTTAATAGTGTGTAGTGTCGTTATCAGATTATATCAAAATCTTGTTCTTAATTAAAGCCTAATTATAAATTCGTAAATTGTTAGTTAATTATAGAGATTAATGACCAATAAAATATAGAGAATCGCCGAAAATTCCTTGCATAGTTAGCTTTGAGGACTGTGGGGTTGAAGTAAGGGTTTAAGTTTTACGCACGAGGATCCAGCAGGGGCGCCCCCCACCCCCCCGCGCGAGAAAAGAATCTATACTCATTCTTATTTACCTAAACCTGGGAAAAAAATCCACGGAATAGATCTGAATTGATTTTCAAGCTTTACACCCTCCACCCCACTCTGAAAAATAAATCTGAATCCACCTCGTTTAGCTCTGACCTCTAATACTTCCCACGAGGAATTCATTTGCAAGTTTCGATTTTCGAGGGGGGGGGGCTAAATTTTTCTAGAGAAGGGGATTAACCCACCATTATCCCCCCTCCTTATGCTGATGCTGGTAAATACGAAGCAATCACGGAACACCAAAATTAATAACCTTTATCTAAAGCCTATGAAAACCAACAATAAAGTATGCATATATAGTGGATTCTGATATAACGTAGTAGATGCGTCCCTGAAGAAGCTCGTGTTATAGAAGTTCGTGTAGTAGAAATAAAGGGACTAAGATGGTAGGGGCGTAGCTGTTCAAAAATTGTGGGGAAGGCCTGTAGCCCAGAAGGGGTGTGGCCGCAGTTGCCCCATTAAGTTATTTATATACATGTAGGAAAATAATAACACAATGTTAAAATATTGAAAAGTATTAAAAATTAATAATGTATAAAACTAGTTTTATACATATTTGTATAAATGGTTTTTATACAATTCCTCCTCTCCTATCCACTCTGCCACCCTCTATAAAATTTAAAATACAAACCTTGATGTATACAAACATTACAGTATTTGTAGTTGTAATAAAAAATAAAAATAATAATAAAAATAAAAATAAAGCTATCGGAGGAGTGTAAAATGCGAGTTTATAATGACATAATGTCTATAAATCCTATATAGCTCTTATTCTGATAATTATTTTATACTCGTGGGACTCCGGGTCCCTCCATATGCCCTTTGCCGTGCACCATTTGCCCCTTCAACCTAGCTACAGGCCTGGGGTGTGGGTGGGGGGAGGAGAGATCAAGCAGCTTTAATAAGTCAAGTGATTTGGCGTTAAGGAAAAAAAAAAAAGTACTCTGCTACCCAATGGGGGCATTGATCCCCCGAACCCCTCCTTTGTCTACGCCACTGGTATAGGGCAAATAA
>QLNU02014176.1:150172051-150188033 GCA_006491805.2 Dysdera silvatica
CACATTAGACATAATATTTATTTGGAGGTTGAGGAGCGTACACTGGCCACGACATGATACCGGGCATTCGTTAGGTTTCCTAAGTTACATGTTGAGGATCGTTATCACGGCTACCAGCGACCTTCTTTTCAGGTCGAAATCTAAGGAGCAAGAGTGTGTTGATCGGTCCGAAACTTTACTTCGAATGATTTTTGTGGACCGTGATTGGACAATTGAATACTGACGCAATAGTTTATATAAATTTCTATTGGTCAGTTTGACCCCACAGAGGGGAGAACTTGCTGTGAGTTATGTTAACGTTGAGCTGTCTTTCTTGACAGTTTTTGCCCATTAAATGAAAATATATGGGAGAGGGTTCGAAGTTGGATAATGCTTGTATCCTTCGTTTTTGGTGGAAATTCCAAGGAGTTGGTTGTACGTGTGACTCATTGCCAAATGTCCATGAGAATGGAATTTTGGCGCGAAACAGAGTTAGAATGAGCCTGTGGAGGAATAAGCCACATACAGGCCTGCACAAAAGTTTAGACACAGAGGCAAATTATAAATAAAAGCGAGAATTTGCATTGAACTTCGCCGATATTGTATCTAAATAATCCTAGAACCAATAATAAATTGTGCAACTTAAAAGATTACCAAAAGTACTGAAACAAAATATCCCAACACCGTAATATTGGAATCTGCATGCCACAAATGTTTAGGCACATATGTCAGATTTATGCAAATTAACGGCGCGAAGTTCCCAAGTGATCGAAGGGGCGTTTCCCAGAGTTGTTATATAAGGCCTGAAATAATTTAGAATGCTTAGAACGATGCCGAAGTCAAAGCAATTTACGAATGACGAGATTTTGAAGATTTGGAGGCTGAAAACTAAAGGTAAATCTGTTACTCAAATTTCTGTTGCATTGAACCGTTCAAAGCGAGGCATTTATCGAGTGTTATCCCGGGGTGATCAGTATCAACCAAAATCACGATCTGGGAGGCCTCGAGTGACCAGCATTCGGGATGATAGACAAATACGAAGATTGGCTTCAAATGAAAGCCTGTCTGCAAATCAAATAAAAAACACGTTAGCAATGCGAGTGTCAAGAGAAACCATACGTAGAAGGATTGTAGAATGCAGGCATTTGAGATATGCAAAAATGCGCCGCAAGCCCTGCTTGCAATTACATCATAAACAAGCACGACTACAATGGGCAAGGCAGCACATATCATACAGTGACGAATGGCTGCAGGTGTTATTTAGTGATGAAAAAAAGTGGAACTTAGATGGTCCCGATGGCCTTTCGCACTACTGGCACGATCTTCGAAAACGCCCCTTAAGTCGGTTCAGCAGACGTCAAGGAGGAGGTTCAGTCATGGTTTGGGGAGCCTTTAGCTTCAATGGACAGACTTCTTTGGCGTTTTTGAATGGAAAACAAGATTCCAAGGCATACCAGGCAACTCTTGAAAGTCACCTATTACCTTTTGGCGAACTTTTATGTGGACGAAACTGGGTTTTCCAACAAGATAATGCGTCCATCCACACATCCAGGTCAACAAAAGAATGGATGAGCGCTAAAAATATTACAGTTCTCGATTGGCCTGCTCTTAGTCCTGACTGTAATCCCATCGAAAATGTATGGGGCATACTAACGAATGTTGTGTATGCCAATGGAAAGCAATATCCGTCCGTTTTAGAACTTAAAAAGGCTATAGAAGAAGCGTGGTTTAATTTTGAACCAGAAACCTTTCAAAATCTTGTGCTTTCAATGAACGACCGCGTATTTAATCTAATACGAAGTAATGGTGGCTACATTGATTATTAAAATTGTTCATTTCCTTATGCAAGTGCTAAAATTTATGTTTGTGCCTAAACTTTTGTGCCACATATTTTACTTATTTTAAGTTATATATTGCAGCAAGTTCGCTACTGATGTGATTTCTGTTCTCAAATTTTTAATTTGCATATTACATGTGTTCATACTTCGTAATATTAAAGTTCCTACTTCTTCAGTTTTAATAGTATTTTGTTATACTCAAATTTGTGGTATTAATATTCTAAGCTTTTTGTGTGCAGATATTGTAGACGATCGTTCGTGAAGACTTGCTACAATTTTGCATTTCGATGATTAGAATTTCTTTAGTAATAATAAATTACGTTATATCCGATTGTTCGCGTTGTACGAAGAGGGTCCTCCATTAATAAATTGCGTTATGGTTAATTCCTCGTTATAAAGTTATAAAAATGCGCGCTACAGTAGCTCGTTCCTGAATATTCGCTACAATTTTGCGTATTTCTTTATTTCTTTCAGTATTTCTTTAGTAATAGCGAATTGCATTTTATTCGATTGTTCGCGTTGTGCGAAGAGGGCTCCTCTATTAACAAATCGCGTTATGACTAATTCCTCGTTATAAAAATACGCGTTACCACAGAATTCATTTTAATTATTAACATGATTTATAACGTTTCTATTAAAAACATCAAACGTAGTAAACAAAGCCTCGTTATAAAAATACTCATTAATACAGAATTCATTGCAGTTATTAACATGAACTTTCCATTAAAAACAGCAAATGTAGTGTCAAAAAAAGTCTCGAGTATGTCCTTGTAAGGCAAAAAGTAAGTAGAGTGAAACTTGCTAAATTGGCCATCTGAATAAAGTGACCACTTGTTGTGCCCTGCGGTGGCGCAGTGTGGTAACGCGTTCTCCTAGTGCGCCGCTAATCCGGGTTCGACTCCCAGCAGTGCAAAGAACGCTTACTCAGAGATCTCATAAAGATCGCACTGCTCACTGTAGTCCGGGGTTTGGTTCCCTAGGCCTTAAGAGGTTCGGATTCCTCGGAAAACAGTAGGTCCCGGCGCAGCATGACCACTGTAGTCTTTGAGCCGTAAAACCAAAAAGAAAGAAAGAAAGACCACTTGTTATAAGAGACAACTAGTAGGGGCATAGTCATAACTATACCAAAGTTTGTTGAGCATAGTAACTACCTGTCAATGGTGACCATTACAGTCTCGTTCCATAGGTGGTCACCTTATGCAGGTTCTACTGCATGTGAATTAGAAGGTATAATACATTTTATGCGTATGCCTTAAACATCTGTAGTCTTTTATGCTTGTGTATTTTTGAACACATTCACATGTGGTCTTTTATGAAGGGCTGAGTGTAGGAGGGATAACGGGGTGGGGGGCAAATGCCCGGGAGGCCTAACGCGGAAACATAATTTGCTATTGAATACAATTGTTTAGGAGACCCAATCTGCTAAACTTCCTAGAGAGTCGTAAATCCTGCCCCCAGCCCCGTTTTTATGCATACACATAAAATAAATTTTTTATACCTCTTATTCTATTAATTTGATTAATTAACGACTTTAAATTAATCTTAATTAATTTTAATTAAAAGCTTTATATTTATGCTAAAAGTTTCTAACTTTCTGCGATTTTGGATCAGATTTAAATAACAAAATCACCACGCACACAATGCCATTTGCATAAATTTTCGCAGTTACGATTTCATTTTCTTTACCCATTTCATCTGTCACAGTTTTAAATTTATTCAAGAAAAAATAGATTCGTTTGGGATCCAAGATAAGGCTTGAACAAAAGTGCTTTATTTTTTTCCTCACAGAATTTCACGGATTCACCGTCAGAGGCGCTGCTAACATGGATGACAAATTTTACGTGAAGATAATAAAGACTGTCTTGAGAAATGAAATACTCAAAGATGGTTCACTGTTTCACTTTTCTGAGAGAAAGAGACATCCCACGACAGTTTATTTATTTTGCTAACACTGAAATGAATTTAAAATTGTATAAATTTGAAGGAATTCGTCGAAAGTGGAAATCATTCTTCTATACACAATTTGTGATATTTATGGTCAGGAAGTGCATATCCCTTTCTCCTCATTGGCTTAACTGGGGGAGAAGAGTGCTGGATCTAAGAATTTGCCACGCCCACATACTGTATTACTGCCACTCCATCTTATAAAGAAATGGATTTCTGGCAAAAATATCGCGCATATCGCACTCTTAACTGCTTATATATGAAGATGATTTTTTACAATTATTCAAACGGATATTTATACAATAACTGATAATTTAGTTTAGGTTCCTAGCTGTCGCCCCTACAAGACTTTTAGATAGATTTATTAGGTACGCTACATGAAATGCGTTTGAGACCTGATGTTCTGCAAGCTTACGTAACCTCATTCACTAACAATTTTATGTTAAAATAGACATTACACATGTTCATCACAGATAATCTTTTGAACATTGTCGAGGTTGGGACGCTTAATTTTTTAGCTCTATGTTGCTGCCACTCCCCCAAATGTGCCACCCTTAGTACGGTGGCCAACTCTGTGCTGTATTTCCCTATTTCAACTACATTTTTTTTTAGATTCTCCCGGCTTCGGCGTTGACGTTCTGTTTATCCCGCATATTTCGTTAATCATCAAACATCAATAAACTATAGTATATTGAACTATACTAAACTGAGGCATAGTTGAGATGTTTATTTTTATCTTGAAACATTTTCTGAAAAAGACAGGAAACGTCTGTCAAAAAATATTTCAAGCTAAAATATAAACATTTTTTTTATCTGTGTCAATTATATATTGCTTTATTATTTTGAGTATTAATTAGATGTTTAAAAAGTATTGCTTCATTCTTATGTTCAAATCAATCAACTGCTTTGATTATAATACTCCTATGCAAATATTAAGGGTTTTTTTTTGTCATTTTAAAATTATATACAGACAAAGCAACTAATTAGTATAATTAATAATATCTAATTGATAAAAATTTAATATATGTATCAATTATATAATTATTATTTAGAGGGAAATATTTAGTGTAATAGTTTCTACAATAAACTTGCCTGCATCCTCCCTACTACTGAAACCGAATTTTGCCTACGCCAGTGTTTGGATACGTGCCTTTTGTGCCCACTCGGAAATTCGTCACTGGGGCAGAGCCGTAACCAGATTGATGCTATAGGGGGCTGAGCCCCCTAGAAATGTTGTCAGCCCTCCCGCCACTAGAAAATATTTTTTCTCAAAAATCAAATATTGTAGAATTTTATTTAAAATTTTTTGTTTTGTATGAAATTGTACATAACAATGGAAATTGTTCCTTGACGTTAAAAATGTATTCAACATAGCTTTCTACGGTAGATCTGGTTTACATAATGTTTTTTACAGAGGTTTGAGTCCTCATATGCTTTATATTTATAATAAAGATAGGGTAAATTATAGAGAGGTATACTAAGATTCATAAGTTTTCAATATAAAATTTATGTTAAGAAATTTATTCATTAACCTTGACTGTATCAACCTGCTTATATATATATATATATATATATATATATGTGTGTGTGTGTGTGTGTGTAGTATTACTAAATATATTAATAAAATACATAAAAACATTTACGAATTTTAAGCCACCTCTGTAGCTTTCAGAGCCCTCCCCCACGTAACAAGTGTCTGGCTACGGGCCTGGACTGGGGGAGGTGTGAAATGGAGCTTCTTAGAAAAAATAAATTACATATGAATACCGTGTGCAGAGCTTTGAGGCGAGTAACTTAGCCCTGCTTAGAAAAAATTTAGCCCCCCGACCTCCACACCACTGCTTATGCTCATGAAATGAAGCCCTCTCTCTCTCTCTCTATAATCCATTGGTGATACACAAGCCTTAAGTCAACATTTTTATGAGTTACGGATAATTATTTCGACACTCAAAATTTGGGCGCCGACGGCATAAAAATATTGGGGTGGGGGAGGACAATATGCCAGTAGAAGGCATTTTGTTTGAAATTGAATGGGGATATGGAACCCTAACACCAACATTGGGGACGGTCCCCACGGCTAACAATGCCCGTGCTTATTACAGCGATGAGGAATAATCGAAAGAATAGCCATCGAAAATCGATAATTCTGTAGTAACAACTTTCGGCAATAGATGGCGACACACAACGAACCAGCCTAAAGGCAATTTGCGGTTCTTATTCTCTAGTATTTGCATGCCCCTCATTTGCATATGGATTCTCTGTTTTAATGAAAACTTGGGGTGCGTTTCGAGAAGTTGTGGCTGATTAGCCCCGGGCAATGCATTTCCCCTCAGGGATTTAATACTGGAAAGTTAAAGAAAAAGTTCTTTCGATGTTAATTTTGAAGACCTCAAAGTGAAAACTCTTGGTGAATAGCAGACAGATTTTTCTTTTCCTCTTCTAAGAAACAAAAGACTCACAAAATGAAGGCAGAAAAGAATGTAGAGATTGCTTTTTCGGGCCTAAAATTAAATGAAAATTTCTGCCCACATTTCTCCATAAGTGCTTTGAATAATTTTATAATTTCAGTAAATGCTCCCATTATAACTTTCCTCTTTCTTCACTGCAACATTTCTCATCATTAAGCCTAACTCATTCTGAGCGAATACCGTCTTACTGTCCATAATTTATTTTCCTGTGTGGAAAGCTCAGTGTATCGTTAAATTGGAATGTATAAAATCCATATTCCAGAGCATGAATATATTAAATTTTAATATAGTGTATGACATTATTCATTAGGAGCAGAGGCGTTGCCAGGGGGAGGCTTTGAGGGGTTGTAACCATTTCCATTGCAATGAAATTTTGTATATTTAACATAGGAATATATGAATTGTAGCTCTGTAACCCCTCCCGTTAAGCCTATAACCCTCGCCTTATAAACTTTCTGCCTACGCCACTGATTAGGGAAATTATTAATTAGATTAAATGAAGAAACTTGATCGACTTAAAAAGTTAACTTTACAACTGCAAACAACTTTTACAACTCTACAACTTTTCAGCTGCAAAGTTAACTTTACAGTAACAGAGGTGGATCCAGAGAGGCGATTTTTTGGGAGGGGGATCCAATTTTCTGTAAAATTCCATCGTTATGTGCGGTTGGTCGTTATAATCGGCACTCATTATAACCGATTTTCACCGTATTTTTATGAATTTGGGAGAATTCTCTGATTTCCCACATGTACCCATCACTGACAGTAAATTTTAATTTAAAGTTTAGTTTAGTGAAGTTTAGTTTACAGTAAAGTTTAGTTTACAGTAAAGTTTAGTTCACAGTAAAGTTTAGTTTACAGTAAAATGTAAAGTTTAGTTTATTGTAGTATTCAATTAAAACTTAGGATTCTGCTATTAGTATGAGTATAGGCGTATGTAGAAAGTTCATAAATGAGTTATAGGCCAAATGGGTGTTATAGAGCTATACTTCCATATATATATGCAAAAATTCATAAAAACTGGGAGGTTACACCCCCTGCATACGCTATTAAGTATGAGTTCATTTTCATAAATATTACTCATTCGGGGAGGTGGAGAATTTTCCCTGAGGGGGAATTTTACCATTTTGAGAGGGAAATTTTGGTAAGCTCAAATAGCAGCACTGGTGCTACAAACTAAAAAAAAAAAATCCTAGACGGAGGACTGATATTCCGAGATATGGTAAAAAAGGTGCATGGGGAAAAATATAGGAACCACTATTTTACGTAATCAAAATCACGCTAGGCTGGATGGTTCTAGAATTCCCTAAATTTTTGAAAGTCTTGAATGGAAACACACGAATTGCCTAATGAAAAAGTGACCAACACCAATAAATAGCTTTGAGGAAATTTGTTTCGACACCAAAAAATAACAGAGTGGCCTTTATTTGAATCTGAGACGAGAAATGGAAAAAGAGGAGAAGACACAAGACAGAAAAACTTACAGCAAAAGCATCATTTTTGATAATTTCTTTTAGTTACAAATGTTCGATATGTCGACTGCACTTCAGTGGCGGTTCCAAGTCGCCCAGGTCAAGATTTGTCACATATGCATCAGTTGTCGCCTCAACCCTTCATATCACACCATGATTAATTTGAATAGACCACGAACTCCTACGTAAACGATGATTTCTGTGGAAAACACGTTATGCCTTTGCAGCATTATCCACCCACACACTTACAATTGCGATCCACACACTCGTTGTCTATCCACAGTCAACACCCAGGGCCAGTTGGCGAGGGTACAGATGGTGACCCGGCAGCTAAATCCAGGGGCAGCCGCAGAGCATATATTGTGATCATATTGTTCTTGACTTTTGGATCAAAGACTCTATCAAGGATCTTCATTTTACTTTATGAAAATAAAAATTTAAATATTTCTCTCTTTCTTTTGCATGATGATTGTCTATAACTATGCATGTATATATTTGGCGCAGTATAGCCCAGATGCTCTTGCGCCATAAAAAAGCCAAACAAACAAGCATGTATAAATATAAAAGAAAACATTGCACACACATGAAATTCTTAATAAGCTAATATTAAATTAATAACAGAAGCGATATCGTTTTTGTACCAGGACGGCTAACAACCCAGGTCCTACGCATATCACACCTGTAGTAAAATTTCACAAGTTGGCCATACCGTTTCAGTGAGAGAAACGCTTTGAAAAGCTTCTGTATGTCAGCTGTGTTTCCCTCAAATGATGTGACGCAGGGCCGGATTAAGGCTTCCTCGGGCCGTGAACAATTTTTTTACCGGGCCCCTTGTTGTATCAATTGAACCTGTGTATTTATTTACAGTAAGACTCGTATATAACGCGAATTTCGGAACCAACGAAAATTCTCGCTATATCCGACTGATTGCTAAATACGTTCTGAAATTTAAATTTTAACCTTTCAAAATAAAGTCGATACAAGTAACATATTTTCATACAACATACATACAAAACATTCTAAAATTCGTAGAAAACGTCGCAGAAATTGGCGCCATGATAAAAATATTGCCCTGATGATAAGGTCAGATTGGCAATGATTTTGAAGCAGCGTTGAATCTTTCCCGCACGGGGCCCCTAAAAAAAAAGCGGGCCCTACACATTTGTCTTATTTGTCTATGTCAGTGATCTCCAACCCTTTTCAAGCCGCGACATTCTTTTATAGTAGCCAAGTAATCCGCGACCCTCCCCTTGTCCGCCACCGCCACATTCCCATAATAAAAGCATTTTTAACAGAGTAAAGAAAACACATTAAATATAAAATTATATTATATTAATTATGTAAATTATATTAATTAAATATATTAATGTATATTATAGATATAAAGTTAACCATTAGTAGATAGAATATTGCAATATGTATAGCCATGTTGAAATATAAAAGCGTTGGAAACATTTGGTATGAAATTCCTTATAAAAATAATTGCAACTAAAAATAGTTGCGGCCATTCTCCAGAAACCTGTTCACGACCCCCAGGTTGGGAACCACTGATTTATGTGATAATCCGGCCCTGATGTGACGTCGCTTGAGACATCGTTTAAAGGCAGAAACATATTTAAAACTATATCTAAAAACAAAGAATATTACCCTAATTATTATCAATATATCGAATGTATCGGTATAATATAATTATATTTCATGCCAGTAAACGAATAAAATATTTAAAACTATTTTAAAGTTCCTAGAAGCAAATCCGCCATTTATTTTTCAAAATTTATTATAGTTCCAGTTTTCTCCTAAACATTATCAATTTCTTTATACATACTCGTTGTCGAATTATTTACAATTAATCGCTATAAAATTACTCATAACTAATCATTATCAAATTATCAATAATTATTCGTTATCAAATTATTTATAATTAAAAGTTATCGAATTATTTACAATTAATCGTTATCCAACTATTTATAGTTAATCATAGTCGAAATATTTAGAATTAATCTTTGTCAAATTATATAGAATTAATCGTTATCAAATTTAGGGTGCTACTACACAGTCCGTCCCCTAGTTTTCTCTCCTTCTGAAATTGGTTGAGAATTTTTGTAGATCGGCGTGAGTGACGTCATACCTATAGTCCGTTCGCGGAAAATTGGCAGCCGCCCGCAAAAAAAGAGTTATGAAAGACGCTCTACCCTCTACTACAGTGATTCCCAACCTGGGGGTCACGACCGGGGTCGCTAACAGGTTTCTGGGTCACAATTTTAGTTGCAATTATTTTAATAAGCGTTGGAAACATTTGTTATGAAATTCCTTTCCTTTTTCAACATGGCTACACATATTGTAATATTCTGCTAATGATTTTTAACTTTATTATATACAGTAATATCTGTTACATTCTCTATTTTAATATATATATATATATATAATTAATGCTATATGTAATTAA
This sequence comes from Dysdera silvatica, assembly GCA_006491805.2. Lineage (NCBI taxonomy): Eukaryota > Metazoa > Arthropoda > Arachnida > Araneae > Dysderidae > Dysdera > Dysdera silvatica. The sequence goes on from QLNU02014176.1 coordinate 150,182,199, forward strand.
TATAATATACATAATTAATGTAACATATGTATAATTAATATAATTTTGTATTTAATGTGTTTTCTTTACTCTGTTAAAAATGAATTTTTATGCAAATGTGGCGGCGGCGGATCTTTTGGTTACTATAAAAGGGGGTCGCGGATTACTTGGTTACTATAAAAATGGGTCGCGGCTTGAAAAAGGTTGGGAACCACTGCTCTACTGCAATGAAACAACCTGTCTGTGACGTCATCTTCCTTGAATTATAACGGGATTTGGCCGCCAATTTTCCGCGAACGGACTATACATCTTTCTTCTGAGCTTGCAAAGTCATTTACACGCTTCGTCGTTCGTTTGGTTGTGGTTTGTTTGTAGTAGTGAATTGTAACGTCTGAACTGTTCACGTTGTCCTTTTTCGTGGAATTGCGTTTGAAAGGAAGAGGGTTTAATTGCGTCGAGGTATGAGTGTCCGATGTGAAAAGAACAGATGAAATTGTGGGCTAGGCCTCATGTGGAAGACGCCTTTCACTGGCGGTGTAAGAAAGGCATTTCTCGGTGCCATTAAAAAAGTATTCCCGCCACACACGTCTAACCAAGACAAATAAAGGTCAGTATTTCTTGCTTTTAACCTCGCTGTATGTAGACAGTTACGAAAATCAGGCTGTTCTGATACTTTTTTTGCTAGCATTCAACATTTTAAATATTTGGGCGTAATTCAAATGTGATCTAAATAGGCAGCAAGGACGAAGCCCGAAACGGGGGTCTCTCCTTCACTAACCCGTTACTGATTCAGGAAAATTACATGGCCCAAAAAACACCAAAAACAACATAGCTGCAGCTCAGTTGCTCTGCGTTTTGGAAACACTTCAAAAATTTCAGTACGGGACCGACTATTCAGTGTCACCAAATTTAGAATTAGTCGTTATCAAACTATTTATAATTAATCGTTAGTAAACTATTTCTAATTAATCTTTATCAAATTATTTCTAATTAATCGTTATCGAAATTATGAATAGTGAATAAAATTGAGTTGTCAGATTACCAATAACCAAATAATGTAACGATTTTTGCAGCGAAATTTTCCCGCCTTTTTTAGTTACGAACAACTAGTGATGCCTCGATGCAAACGCAATAGTTATTAAATATTTTCCCTCATCCGTGCCGATCGAAGGGAATATTTACAGAATATTCGCTTTTCGGAGATGAATTTATCCCTTTAAGGTTTAGAGCTGGAAAAATTTACTCTGCTCTTTCTTATACCTATAACTAACGTACTTCGAGCATTTTCCCCCCCCATCAATTTTCAAAACGATCGGACTTGAAGCGTTATTAAAAAGAGTGGAGATAATCAAAAAGATTAATTTATCGACCATATTTCCGATATATATCGATTGATACTTCCATCAAATTAGAAAATTTTCCCCTATTGATAGGTGTTCCTCCGCCAGTGGTCCCCCATAGATTCTGTGCGCTGTTCCTCAAGCTGTCTTCCGTTTTCTCTCCGGTGTTCGAGGCTATATTTAGCCCTGGACTCCTTTTTTGTTATCACCTTCGTTCTCTCGAATAAACAATCACCGTTCATATAATTTGTCGTCTACTTCATACTAGAACTTTTTCTCTCAATAAAGACCCGGGGAAGTTGGGGGTTTGGCCTTTCGGGGGACATCGCTTCGTCCGTGGCTAAACCCCTTCCACAATTTTTGTCCCCCCCAGAAATTTTAAACGTACTACGCTGTCGGCGGGGATTAGAGGTAAGGTTCCACACTGGACCTTGTTCACCAAAACCCCAACTTGGCGGCTTCTACCACATCTCGTTAAGAGCTCTGATCCCCAAATAGAGATTCTACCCCTTCTTTCTTTCCTCCTTTTTTGGACTCTACGTCCCTCCCTCTTCTGGAAACACCGTGTCGCTTAGTCGACCAACATTTCTAGATCATTTATTGTTTCCTGCGTACAAAATAACATTCGCCAATGGTCCATATTTTGAAATGTCGGCCAGTTTTTGACTTCACACAACAAAACAGGCTATAAAGAAAAGGTAGAAAGATAAGAGGAATAAAAATTACAAAGAAGAGAAAATCAAAAAAAAGAACGGACAGGCAAGGAAATTGAGTACAATAAATAAATAAATAAATAAATAAATAAATAAATAAATAAATAAATAAATAAATAAATAAAAGTAATACTATGTTGACTTTGGAGAAAACTTTAGGTGACGTTTCGGATCCACTTATTTTCTTCGTCGAGTAGGGATACGGTATCTAGCGCAATACTTTTCTGTCAACTTTATACAAATTTAAAAATAAAATTCTAACTCTTATTATTCAAAAGCATTTAAAAACAAAATACGCGCAAAAACGCAGTTTAATAGGATTTGGAATTTTTTTTTTACCATTTTACCATTGTTTCGGTGGGAGAAGACGTTCCACCTTCTTCAAAAATTTGTCCCAACTATTTGGACAAATTTTTGAAGAAGGTGAAACGTTTTCTTCCACTGAAACAATTGTGAAAAGTCGTTCCGATTCATATTAAACTGCGTTTTTGTGCTTATTTTATTTTTAAACATTTTATTACTCAGTACCTCGATCATCATTTCTTATTATTCAATTGAATTACGATTAATTACTGACCATACAATTCCCCTTAACTCTTCGTGTATAGTTAGTAAAATCAAGTCAGTCAAGAAGTCTTAAACAAAAAGTTTGCAGCGCTATACTAACGGCATGAATCGGTTTTTATAGTTGTAGACCGTGTTACGTACATTAAATTTGTATTATTGCGCTTGTGCGCTTTAATTCTACGCATACAAAAAATAGTTCCCGTCGTCGCTACAAGCTTAATACTGACTGAGTTAAAAACAAAAGGTTATAACGCAATTGAAGATGAACTAATTTAAATTTAAGAATTGTATAACAACTTCTCTCAACATATATTAATAACGAAATACCACAAATAAAAAAATTTAAAATTGCCAAATTCTTGGTGAAAAAAATACATATAAGATATTTTTTCCCTTCGTAGGGTTAACACAATTGCCAAATAATTGTCAACACGCAAAGCCTCCGTGGCGAGTTTTTGTGAGTTTTCGTGGGGGGGATTTATTTTTACTCAATAATTTTCGACACCCACGTATAAGCATCTCAAGATAGAGCTTTTTTTTAGGTATAGGAGAAAAAGAGACGCTTTCTCCGCCCTGGAGTCGAACAAGGGTCTCTCCGTTGAGTATGTAGTGCCTTGACCTCTAGACCAACGAGAATTGGAAGAACGCTCTCTTTCGCCGTATATGGATGTAAGGATGTATAATGGATGTAAGGATGTATAATGGATGTATAAGGATGTATATGGATGTAAGATATTATTACCCTTCACAGGGATAACACAATTGCCAAATAATGGTCAACACACAAAGCCACTGGGCAAGTATTCTGTAATTTTCAATGGAGGAAATTATTACACTTAATAATTTTCGACACCCACGTATTAGTAGCTCAAACTAGAGCTCTTTTTGTTTAGGAGAAAAAGAGACGCCGTCTCTAGGGCAATTGTGTTATCCCTGTGAAGGGTAATAATATCTTACATCCTTACATACGGAGAAGAAAGCTTTGTTCCTGTCTTCGTTGGTCTAGCGATCAAGGCGCTAGAGACTCAACGGAGGGTCTCTTGTTCGACTCTAGTTTGGGAAAGGTCTCTTTTTCTTTTATACCTACAAAGCACTAGCTTGAGCTGCTTATACGTGTATGTCGAATATTATTAAGTATAAAAATTTAACGTAGCGAAGACAAAGAAAATTGCCTTGATTAACAAATTAAAATGCGAGAACTTTTTCAATGTTATTCGAATATAGATGTGAGGAAAATTGGATTGCACGAGCAGTAAGTATCTCCTGAAATTAAGGATACGCCACCCAAAAAAATTTTAAAACCTAGAAAGAAACCAATAATTGCATTTTTGAGTAAAAAAAATAAATAAATCGAAACTAAAACTTCCAAAACTTTGATAATGCGCTTCGGTCGTAGTCTACACATTAAGGCTTTTGTATCTTTCGTAATTTTGAAAAGAATAGACGAAACTTAAAAAAAAAACTTCCGTCGTAGGGGTGAGAGGAAGTCTGATTTTTTTTCCCTACACTTTTTGTTTTTTCCCCAGGTCAATGTCTACATTTTCGGAATGCATTTTCGAACTTTTGCTTCAAAAACTCCGATGGGGGGGAGGGGGGGGATAGCGGATAAACAAAAGAAAGCTTTTGAGGGGAAAATTCGTAGTCTCGGAATTTCTTAGTTTTCCCGAATTTTCGCTAGTAATTTCGGGCCAGATTAGCGGCCTTATCTAAGTAATTTATTTCTAGCGAGTTGGAGTGAATAAAAAGAGAGAATAGATTTTAATAATGGCGGTGTACCTCTAAAAGCGAGACTGAATTTTTTTTCTTAAATGGGTTCGTTTATAAACTCAAAATTAATATAATCCACAAGTTGCGAAGATGATGCATCGCACAAGCCGATACCTTTCTAGAAAATCATAATTTTTATTTTTTTTGTTAAAATTTTTTTTTTCTAAACCGAAGTAAATTAATTTTTTTTAGGAAATTGTGAAAAAATAATTTCTGCTGCCTTTCACCGCTCTTCTGCCAAGATGTGCGAACGAAATGTTATTTCACAATTTAATTTTTTTATATTGCACTAGCGGTGTAAAACAAAACGACCAAAAATTTAGTAATTTGTAATTTGGATTAATTTTAATTATTATAACTTTGTGGATCGTAGAATTAATTGTGGGTTTATTTGGGATTAATGACTAAAATTTTAGACACAGATGCAATTTTCTAATTTATTCCAATATGTGTTTAATAAAGCGAAATGGAATTTTAAAATTCAAAGTTAAGATACAGAGAAGTACATATAGATGTAGAAGAAGTACAAAGTGAAGATATAATCTTTAGTCTGGTAAAGACTTAAGACTTAAGACTTAGACTTAAAGACAAAGACTTAAGACTGTGTCTTCAGTTAGGTTACAGAGACATTATTCATAGGTTTAAGTAAAATCATATCTATGAGTTATTTAGGAATTTAGTTTTTTACCTGATCCCCCCACTTTTCTCTCTCTCTCTCTCTCTCTCTCTCTCACACAGATACATATACAATTATGACTATTTGCATACACACAATTATGACTTTCATGAACACACATTACTTATGCATATACACACAATTATGACTTTTATGAACACACACGCACAAATATGATTTTTATACATACAGTTATGGCTTTTATGCATACGCACAATTATGACTTTTATGCATCCGTACAATTATGACTTTTATGCATACACAAAATTAGGAATTCTGTTAACACATACACAAGTTTGACTTTTATGAAAACACACATACATAAGTATGAACACACGCGCAAGTATGACTTATATGAATACTCACAAAAGTATAATCTCTATCAGTACACACAATTATGATTTTTATGCATATAATTATGATTTTTTGTACACATATAATTATGATTTTTTGTACACATATAATTATGATTTTTTGTACACATATAATCGTGACTCCTTTACGTATATATAATTATGATTTTGACGAGCACGTTACATTATGAGCTTGCATACATACATACACACACACACACAGAGAGAGAGAGAGAGAGAGAGAGACAGACAGAAAGACAGACAGACATATAGATAGATAGAAAATTATGATTCTTTTGTCCTAGTTACTCGTTTCAATTAAGCATGTCCCATTTTTCTTCAAATCTTTGTAAAAAAATTTTTGATTAGAAGATTAGACATGAAACCGAACTTATTTATTAAAGCTTACTAAACTATTGCATACATTAATATTAGTTCTC
>QLNU02014176.1:150188133-150212219 GCA_006491805.2 Dysdera silvatica
GTAGAGTTGAACGAAATGAAGATCAATTTAAAATTACTTATTTTCTTATTTGACTCAGAAAAGCGTTTGCAGATACTTGTCAATTTACTTATATTTACCCATTAGCAGCTAATAAATAATTTTTAGGACATTTTAACCTTCTTATCAGGCCCTGATAAACTATCTTAATCAGTATCCTGTTTATTTGCTTTCCTCCTGAAATGAGTCTAGTGAAAGATCGCTGTTTTCACGACTTCGGACAGTTAAAACTGACTGCAACAGAAAACAAATCTTTTTCGGATGCCACTTTCAGTTATCTCCACATTCAAGAGCAGGCTGCAAAAGATCGCTTGTATTTTAAATTAACTGACGTCATTTTCAATTGTTTCTGCGCTTCCATTTGGTCATCGTAAAGTGTCAGGTCTGATGCTTCGACGAATCTGTTAAATTGCTTAGAGTTATTTTAACAGCAATCAACTCCAATAATTGATTAGATAATTAATAAATAGTTTAATTATCAAAAAGTATCAATTTCATTGTAGAAATTAATCCTTTCATTATGTGTTGATACATTATTTGGTTTCATCATATGATGATACGTTATTCGGTTTCATCATGTGATGATACATTATTCGGTTTCATCATATAATACAATATTCGGTTTCATCATATAATACAATATTCGGTTTCATCATATAATACAATATTCGGTTTCATCATATAATACATTATTCGGTTTCATCATATAATACAATATTCGGTTTCATCATATAATCAATATTCGGTTTCATCATATAATACATTATTCGGTTTCATCATATAATACATTATTCGGTTTCATCATATAATACATTATTCGGTTTCATCATATAATACATTATTCGGTTTCATCATAAAGATGATTCGGTTTCTTCATAAAGATGATTCGGTTTCTTCATAAAGAGTATTCGGTTTCATCATATGATGTTATATTATTCGGTTTCATCATATGATGTTATATTATTCGGTTTCATCATATGATGTTATATTATTCGGTTTCATCATAAAGATTATTCCGTTTCATCGTGAAGATTATTCGATTTAATTATAAAGATTATTCGATTTCATTATAAAGATTATTCCATTTCATTATGAAGACTATCCGATTTCATCATGACGATTATTATATTTCATCACAATTCATTTAGTTCATTACGAAAACCGATGAAATTCAATAAAAATTCATTATTTTAACACACTATCAAAATTGATAAGTTCAGTTAGTTATGAAGTTAATTTGTTATTCAATTTTATTTCAAACCAAGAAATATTAATTATATTTAGTCTTGCGGGATTTCAATTAATGAAAAAATTGGAATTTTATTTCCAACGGTATTGTGTTAATAAGCTTTCATAATGTCAAGCAAAAATGCTAGAAGCTATATATTTTTTTTTATAAAAAGCTCGGAAATTACAAAATGTTATTTCCTCAGAATATTAATTAGTTTATCAATTTTTATAAAAAATTTAAAACTTGCGTTAAATAGTTAATTATTTACTTATAGCTATCAATTGGAAGACGAAGAATTTTTTCTCTCTTTTTTTATTGAAAAAAAAAAATTCTGTTTACGTTATCTGCATTTTCAAAAAAAAATAATTTTTTTTTTTGAGCTCGGTAGAAATAAGCATATTAGAGGGAACGCCTCTAGCTAAACCGAGAAAATTTGCCTGTAAAATGGCGTCATTTGTTTTACTGGAAATTCTTTCACGATTTCCCATTTTGAAGTAAATCTTTCCTTTCCTTTCTCTTCTTTCATTTCTGAGTAGTGTTTAAGTTGATAATAAACACACAAGGGAAGTAATCGTCATTCCTTTCCTCCCTTAATAAAAGTTTTTTCGCTATTTTTATTCATTTTTTGGTAGAAAAAATGGAAGATATTTTTTAAGACAGGAAAAGAAAAATTTTAAGATAGGAGGGAAAGGAATGGAGATTAGAGTAACGACATGAATGATTGTTTCTTAAAATGAACGAGACCATCCACTCCTTAAAGTGAACGAGAATAATGAATCCTGAAATTGAGTGAGAATAATCAATCCTGCAATTGAATGAAATCAATGAATCCTGAAATTGAGTGAGCATAATCAATCCTGAAATTGAGTGAGAATAATCAATTCTGAAATTGAGTGAGAATAATGAATCCTTAAAGTGAACGAGAATAATGAATCCTGAAATTGAGTGAGAATAATCAATCCTGCAATTGAATGAAATCAATGAATCCTGAAATTGAGTGAGCATAATCAATCCTGAAATTGAGTGAGAATAATCAATTCTGAAATTGAGTGAGAATAATGAATCCTGAAATTTAATGAAAATAATCAATCCTGAAATTGAGTGAGAATAATCAATCCTGAAATTGAATGAGAATAATCAATCCTGCAATTGAATGAGAATAATCAATCTTGCAATTGAATGAGATTAATCAGTCCTACAATTGAATGATGATAATCAATCCTGAAATTGAGTGAGAATAATCAATCCTGAAATTAAATGAGAATAACAAAGCCTGCAATTGAATGAGAATGATCAATCCTGCAAATGAATGAGAATAATCAATCTTGCAATTGAATGAGATTAATCATTATGATCAGCTTATTGAAACATTATTGATATGCAGGCCCGGCGTGACCAAATAGGTGAACTAGGCGGCCGCCTAGGCCAGCATCGCGACAGATTTTTTTTAAAGATAATACTGCAAGATAATTGAAATAAACTTGTCAATAAATAGATGGAACTGAATGGATTATTTTTAATTGAATGCCTTCACCAATATTTACTCTTCCTAATACATGTCTCTCTGTTCATTTTTTTTCCCATACCCTCAAATTCTTGTTTTTCCGCATTAACAAATTTTCCTCTAAACAATTTGCATAACGCTGCATAATATTTTCTCATTGCCGCTATACTTTTTAGTGGCGTGAGTAGTACCGTTGCCGTACTAGAAGCTTAGATGACTTTGATTTTTTTGCTCATTGTTACAAGACATCGAGAATTACAATTTTGCCTTTCAACAGCAAAATATTAGATTATTTTTACGCCTTTGATCATTTATTTGTGCGTTATGAGATAAGCTGTGATCACTATACTTCGTTTTTACCAGAACTATAGTGAGAAGTCGGAATATGTCGTATTCTTTTACCTTTCGATTGTTGCAAGATGTATTAGGGTGCAGATTTTTTACCAAGGGTGGGGGAGGCGCACACGTCGTTCGCATTGGGCGCCAAATTTGCTTGCGCCGGCCCTGATGATATGGCATCCTATGACTAACCCATGTTGGGAAAATCCGAAAGATCATGTTACACTGTGACATAAAACGCAGTGCTACTCTAAGGAATGTCATCCTTCTTCTTCTGAGGATATATTCGCGGCAAAGTAACCTGGTGCACTGACAAGGCGCAGAGCAGTATGATTCCGCCAATGCAATATAGTTCGCCCTCTCTTATGTTAACAGAGTTAATAGAAGATACATTTGGGACATAAAACATATTTGTGCAATTAAAATCTGGTATTTATTAAATTTAGAAAAAAGACTCATTATAGCAAGCGCTGACGTCATTAAAGTAACTGACCACTCAGAGGACTTTATTCACTTGGCGGGAAATTTCGCGCCTGGAATTTTGGCAACCACGTTTTTCTTCATTCCAAATTAGGCGATGAATAGCCTAATAACGTTGTGGGTTACCCCATTTTTCGCCAATTTGCGAATGAATACTTGTTGCACGGGCGTGAATAAGTCGTCGCAGCCTTAACAGTGTACCAGGTTAGCTTTGCCGCGAGTATAGACGAGCACCCTCAACGGTTATTGCCAACTCTTCTCTGTCTTCAAGTCTCTTTCACCATTCCCTTATCACCGTGGTTCGAGAGTTGGTTCACTAGGCCATAAGAGGTTCGAATTCCTCAGAAAATTGTAGGTCCTGGCGCAGCAGAACCTTTGCTGTCCTTTCGCTGAAAAAACACAAACGAGCAAACCAATATTGTGGGACGTTACACAGTAAAATTTAACCGATTAATCTCCCTCTCAGAACGTTTATATATTTTATGTCCTTTTACAATTCCCCATAGATATTCTCTTCCTGTAATGGAGGACGTTAAGCCGGCTTAACTTTAAGCTTAAGCAGAAAATTGAAACAAAACTTTCAAAAACAACCATTGTACATACCCCTAAATGTAAATCTCTTCCAGAATTTTATTTACTCTCCCCCTAGGCATTCAAATTCGCTTCTTTAATAAATATATTCTACATTTGGTATTCACATTCTATTAAATTTATTTTTATCTGAACGTTGTTTTTGAATGTTTGGGGAACTTTCAAATTTCCCATCGTTTTATTTTCAATCTCATGCATCTTAATTTGATTTTGAGGGATCGTATATTTCAATTTTTGATGTATCTCCTTCCTGATCTTGTCTACTGAAACTGATTGGTAAAATTCTGTTTTTACCACATGGGGGAAAATGCACGAATACGCGATGTCGTATATCAATGAAAGAAATTGACAGAGATGATAGGGAAGAGATACCTTTGAGTACCTCAACTGGGTTGACTGTCTCATATTTCACCTATTTATTTCTTTAAAACCCCGAAACTGATTGAAATTTCTATTTAAAAAAAAAAAATATATATATACACAATAATTTTTGCCACCCACGTGTATATTATAGCTCAAACTAGAGCTTTTTCATTTTGGAGAAAAAGAGACGCTTTCCCCATCCTGGATTCGAACCAGGGTCCCTCCGTTTAGCCCGGAGTGTCTTAGACCGCTAGACGAATGAGGACAGGAAACAACGCTCTCTTTCTCCGTATATAAGGATGTAAGATATTATTACCCTTCACAGGGATAACACAATTGCCAAATAATGGTCAACACAGAAAAGCCTCCGGGGCGAGATTTTTGTGAGTTTTTCGTGGGGGAATTTATTATACAATAATTTTTGCCACCCACGTACATATAGCTCAAACTAGAGCTTTATTCATTCGTCTAGCGGTCTAAGACACTCCGGGCTAAACGGAGGGAGCCTGGTTCGAATCCAGATGGGGAAAGCGTCTCTTTTTTTCTCCAAAACGAATAAAGAATTTTCTCCAAAACGAATAAAGCTCTAATTTGAGCTATAATCTATACGTGGGTGGCAGAAATTATTGTATAATAAATTTCCCCACGAAAAACTCACAAAAATCTCGCCCCGGAGGCTTTCTTGTGTTGACCATATTTGGCAATTGTGTTATCCCTGCGGAGGGTAATAATACCTTAACACCTTTACATACGGAGAAAGAGAGCGTTGTTTCCTGTCCTCATTCGTCTAGCGGTCCAAGACACTCCGGGCTAAACGGAGGGACCCTGGTTCGAATCCAGGATGGGGAAAGCGTCTCTTTTTCTCCAAAATTACACAAGCTCTAGTTTGAGCTGTAATTAAAACGTGGGTGGCAAAAATTATAGTATAATAAATTCCCCCACGAAAACTCACAAAATTCTCGCCCCGGAGGCTTTCTTGTGTTGACCATATTTGGCAATTGTGTTATCCCTGCGGAGGGTAATAATAATACTTTACACACACACATATATATATATATATATAGATATATATTTTTAAATGTTTGACAGAAAACTTTATATACACTTTGGAAATTTAGAAGTGCAATAAAAATATTTTTTTTTCTAAAAAAGTGGGACAAAGTCAAGTGGGTGACTTTCTCTCATGCCTCAAATAATCATTTAGTAAGCTTTCTCAGAAGGCCAGGGTACAATTCCACTCTTATCTTCATGGCCGAAAAGGGCGGTCATGGCCCCTGAGCAGTTTGGAAGATCTGGTAAAAATATTACTTACCACCTTTTTATATAATGTAAAAGCAAGTTCGTCAAAGAAGTTTATTACAAGCCAATTTCGCAGAGTAAGAGTATAAAAAAAATATTTTAATATTAATTTATTTACAATTTTAATTACTGAAGGGGTGGCATCAACTGCAGTGATGCCACCTTAGTAATTAAAATTTTAAAATTAAGCATTTCATATTCAAGGCAATACTTCTACCTACCGGATTCAGGTTTTATTAAAATACTTCGACGAAACAGACAGGAGTTATCACCGCTTTTATATTTCCTTAGTTGATGGAACAAAAGTCACCCCAAGGGGTAAACAAAGTTACCCGGAAAGATGAAGTTACCAGGGTAGACAAAGTTACCATAGGGTAGACAAAGTCACTCTGGTTGATGAAACGATTTCCAGATTTCAGATAATAACCAATTTTAAGTTGATTTACTGTCAACTTATTCAATCAACTCTCTCGCGGAAGTATACAATAGACGTGGTAAGACTTACAACAACCATCGAACAATTTTTCATGTTAGCAAAAACGATTTAGCATTACGTAAAATATTAAAAAACATGTTGTGGATCTCAATTTTCTGTGCTTGTAGGCTTCTACGATGGGAAACATTTGTTCGCTTTTGCACGAAAGCTTCTTTGGCTGCTGCCACTCAGGTTTCAGGAATGAAAAGTTAAGTTCAATTTCTAAAATTGGCAATATGCCATATTGTTTCCTTTTATTTTATATTTTTAATATATTGTATAATCATAATTTCATTTTTCGTATTTGGCAACGGTACGTAAATGCGTTTCGAATTCTAAAATATAAATCAGTCTTCCGTTTACCATCGAAGTGTGTACACCTTAAATTCTTGGCGGCTTTGCCCAAAAGACGTACCAAATTTCTTTAATGTTGTATTTAACTATTTATCCCTTTGGCGTCTTCATTAACTATTTTAAACATTTATAGTTTTAATAACTATTATTTCAACTGGATGGAACTATTGCATTTCCTTGATACCTATACCTGCAGAATCACTTGGCTAAATGGTGGGTGACGTCACTACAAATGGCAGAGAGTACGATCCCAGCCACGGCTGACTAGAATATACAGTATACTCTAGTATATAATAATATATTCTAGTCAGCCGCGCTTTAGCCCGCTTAGTGTATTGGTAAATCTGCCACTGGTGACGTCACAAGTTCGTAGTTTATTATCATGCTACACACGTGTGACGTAGCACGATTGTAGTTTATTGTCATACTACAAAATATGACATCACAAGCTCGACGATGCGAAAAAAATCGCTTTTATCGATTATTGTGACCCCCAATATTCGATTTTGATTTTATTTGCGAGATGATGCACTGCATTTTAAACACCGAAGTTGATGGATGAACATCGGAAAAGCAATTTAGAAGGTGATTTTGATTTTTTTTGCACTCTTCAACTGAAACGACAGACGATATTTTTGAGAAATGCTCTCTATAATTTTCCCACCTTAAAAAGTCTTTGTTTCCAAATGTTGGGGTAATATTTCTCATAAAGTATGCTACAAATCCAATTACTTTAACTGTACAAAACACAAAAGATACTCCAAAAATTTATATAAAAATAATTTATTTATACATTCCGCATCATAAAAGCACGTTTTGCAACCTTTTTTACCCTCTGTTCATGTCGTGCTACGTGCCAGCTTACCGCGCAAATTTTTACGGCCAACTTTTTTTTTTGTTATGTGCTACCTTTGGGTTTCTGTATCATCTGCGCGCCATTCAAGCCACCATTTCGCCTATCCAATTAGGTTTATTTGGGATTTAAATAAAAATACAATGTGTTGTGATTATGTGTTGTGATAAATACACCCAACAAGGAATAATACACCTTTGTAACACAGTGACAATGCAAAACTTCAGTGTGCTGCTCCTGAATTTACATGTTTCATACAATTTGATGTATGTTTGGAGTTACAATATTTTTGAACATGAATGTAAGATGACATTATTCAGGTAAGCTTCCTAGTTAATTTTAAACGATAGCAAGGTTTTATGTTATTACTTATGAAAAACGATTATTCATATGCGTAGGTTGAGCTAAAATTACCAAAATTTCCTCGCACTGCAAGATGGCCGCTCCGGATGTAAAGGAGAGAAATGAAGATGAAGAGATATTATGGTTTGAGGCGCGATATGAAGATCAATCCTGTAGGGATTTATTCAAGCGTCATGACGGAAAAGAAGTTGTATAGAAGTTATGAAAAACCGACTTTATTTTCTTTAAAAAGGTTTCTCAGTAGATGATATGTAGAGTGTAATCAATGTGAATAGATGCTCCAACTGAAAAAAAAAATGCGATTTTGATGACTTGCTTTCTTTTCAAGAAAATATTACTTTCCGTATAGATTTTATAGCAGCTAGTTTTCCATGGAGTTGCACATCAACAATATCTTTGTGAACCCATGGAATGTCAATACTTCTGCCATTTTTTTATATATAAAAAATTAACGATAATATAATGGATGTTATATATTAACATTATGCCATTGTTAATTTGATGTAAATATATTGTTAATATAATATACACTCTAAAAATATCTGTTAATTTACTCATTTTTTTCTGTCTTTCATTGAAAATGCATTTAGTCTGCTTTACAAATGCTCTCTTGGCAACACTCTGTTGGACGCATGCGTACTAGGAGGGAAACGTCTGGGCTTTGTATATCGATTTAAATAGGGACTTTAGGTAGATCTTATCAGCTAATCATCGGTCGAATAATTAGAGTGTTTGCTTACAAACCAACAGGTTGTGGGTTCTGCTCCCAGGATGGGGAAGAAAAAAAAAACCCACTGCATTAACATGGGGATCACAGTGGCTGTAATGATAATATGAATAAGTACCAACTTATACCACTATGTGGCGTGTCTAATTAAAGATTTATCTATCAAAAATAATAAAATAAATACCAATTCATACCACCAGGCGGCCTTTTTTATTAAACGTAAAATTTGTAAAAAAAAAACAGATTAAAATCAGTTATATTACGTAACTTTTATTAAATAGAAAATTTGTAAAAAAAAAAACCAGAAAAGAACTGGTAACTCAGCTGCCATGACTTTTTCTGTTAATTTACAGAGTTTTTTTTACAGTGTAATATAATAGTCGTTATACGCTCAATATGTAGTTGAATTAGAGATACTTGTCTATCAGGCCCGCAGCAAAACGCTTGTTACATGGGGTCTCTGAAAGTATGGGGTCTCTGAAAGTATGAGGTCTCTGAAAGTTACAGAGGGACTCAGAAAGCTAAAGAGGGGTCTTTATGGCAAAACTGTTCTTAGCTTTATTTTTCCTTACAAGCGTTGAATTCCACCCTCGCTATCTCTACTTTCCAATCAGGGATATATGAGGGTCATTTAAGAAGGTGGGGATAGAACTCCCCATCTGCATTGATTTTAACATCAACAAGTTGGGCCTAACGCTAAATTAAATATTTTCGCACTAATACTGGCCGCGATAAGAAAATAAATTTATTCCGACGCCAAGATTAATGGACCAGACATTAAATTGTCAAACAAGTGCCAGAAATACAAGGGAAAAAAAGTGTCAAATTGCTACTATTGGTTTATGAAATAAATGCATCATTAGGGAGGGGAAGCCATACTTTAACCGTTATGCTAGTCACGTGATGTCATTAGGGGAAAATTGATTTTCCCTCTGTTTTTTCCCCTTTTTGTTTTTCCCTTTTTCTGCTTCGTTTGCGTCAAACCCAAGAGTGTTTTTAACGGTTCCATTTTTTTGAAGAGAAATTGTTGTGAAAACGTCAGAATACCATGTAAGATAAATTGTAATTTGCATAGTGAGTATTTATAAACTAGAGACACATACACAGCACCCTGTTCATCCGAACTTCGCTTAACCGACATCCATATTAACCAAAGTGACCTACTATATTTAATGTGTTTTAATAGACGCCGGCTCAATGTTTTTGGGCGAAAACGCTCATATCTATTTGGCAGTATGCAGACTAATACGAAGGGTGAATATTAGACATATACAAAATTGTGTATATATATATTTGGAATATATCGGATATATACAAAGATTTCGAACCATTTCCAAATCAGTAAACATCTAGTAACGTATACATGTAGTTTGTGACGTTTTTCATAATCGGTATAGTAATTTGTAATTAGACGTATTTGTGGATAAACGTTGTTATTTCTTTGCACCTTTACATCGGAAATTAAATTTCCGTATTTCTTAAAATTTCGCTTTCACAAAATCGGATCAGTCTTCTTCGCTTTAGATAACCAATGTTACGATACGTGGATACGTATACACAATGGGACTCGCTTGCAGCGAGTCTGCAGTTAGGGAGTTTCCGAATTTAGCGAGGAAAACGTGGATTTTCTTTGGTATATAAAAAGTAAGTGCAATAGAATTCAATCATTTTTAGCGTAAAAGAATCTTGTATACCTCTCGTTTAACGAATAAAAAGTGGCAAGATTTTTTAAACAAAATGCAGAAATCGTGGGTACATTCTCACCTTATTTGGCTCAGAATGACCCTTGCTGTCCTTGCACCACAAAAACACAACCAACCAACTAAATGTAGAATAATTTAAAAATAAGCAAAATTAAAAATATACATATTTCAATGTGTGTGATTGTCTGTCTGTCTGTCTAAATGGGACGAACATAATGAAGCAAACTTTCTAGCACACGGAAGCGGGAAATTTCTGAGAACACTCATCCTTTTTTAGACTAAATAGTAAATAGTTTACAGAAAACACTTTTTTAAGGCATTGTATTACACTGACGACTATGTTTTTAATGTGCTAAATATTCTGCACATAAACGTTAATGAATGTACATGCTGCAAAAAGAAAAAAATAACTATGACAATAACATTTTTTTGAGCATCTTCAAATCAAGCTTATTTTGGAAATGAATACAAACGTATGTTTCTTTTTATCATGTGTTTTTTCTTTTTTTTTTGGTTAATTCGTTGTACTGGAAATGAAGTCGTAATATAATGTTATTCGTTAAAATTTAAGCCAATTCAAAGCAAAATATTATTGTATGTATGTTACATGTACACATGTTAATTATATAAATTTTATTTTCAAAGTTTGGAATTTTAAATTTCGAAATAGATTAAGCAAGGATATAGCGAACGTTTTCATTGGTCCCAGGACCCTTGTTATATACGAGTCCTACTATGTGTGCGCCGCTTGAGCGTCCTGTCCGGAATTACAGTGCCGCCTCCGGCGGCCACTCTGCCCAATCACTCACTCACTCCTCCTATGTGTGTGTGTGTGTGTGTATACTCTGCCAAGTAGCGATTTATAATGCAATGAAATTCAACGCTAGTTACTTTGAGAAGCCCGTTTAAAATTTTCGCATAAAACTAAATATGGAATATTCTGAATTGATGGTTATTTCGTACTTTTACCAGAAATTGAATATTTTATTTTCATGCAACATACTTTCAAAATATTCTTTGGAGGTTTGAATTTTTTATCTCTCGTAACTGAAGATTTCCGTGTCAAGTTTGAAAATGACCCAAAAAAACGGGGGAAAATGACAGACATGCGTTTTAGCGTTTTTGTTTCCATCTCGATTTACAAAACAAGTAAGTACACCGCCATGAATTATTCTCTGAGGCGCAGAAAAAACGCTTATTTTTTCTCCTCTTGATTTCCACATTAATCTTCATCATCGTTGTCACTTTCTTCATCTTCTTTTTCTTCACTCCCCTCTTCTCTGGCCCAATCTGGTATTCCGTTTTCGAACTTTTCTTTTTCCAAATCAACAATCTTTCGCCACTTACCGAATTCTGCTGCCGAGTTTTCCTTTGCTTTAACTATTTGGTGGGCGAAATAGATTCCAATCCCGCCAAAAAATACAAATACCGTGAATAAAATTAATAACACCATCTTTTTGTTGGCCAGTATTTTCTCGTGGATTTTTCTACGTGGCAATACTTTAAGAAATACAGAATTGGCGATCCAAACTCTTTTCGATATTGGGTCGGTTATCTCGCAGGACCATACTCCATTTAAGTTGCTGAAAAAATATAAATTATAATTAATTTAAATATATATATATATATATATATACCATAATACATCTGTTACCTTTAATAATGAAAATTAAAATTGGTCTTTGTTAATTAATTTTATCATTAGTAAATGAAAGTAATTTGATTAATTTAAATTACTTTGCTTTAAAACCACTTGGCATTTGTATCTTTGTCACTATAGGCTATTTACATCTACATTTTTTCACTTGTACAGTGTCACCTGCAATAAGGGACACCCACTGGGCCGGACATTTTGTCCCTTAAATAAAGGTATCCCTTCTTTGGAGGTCGATGTGTTGGTACATACCAGATGGGGACCAGAAGAATCATCCCTTATATAGAAGTGTCCTTCATTCGGAGGTGTCCCTTAAAGAAGGTAACACTGTATTTAGATTGGCATCAGGCAAACTTGGAAAAAAGAAACCTTGTTTTGAGGTCACGTTAATTGCTTTCCATCCCGTTGTAAATAGTAATTTACTGGGCAGTCTTACGACGCCATTTTACAAAAATAAATAAATAAATAAATAAAATACATAGGGCGTAAAACTACGCCCCATAACCGCAGTCGTTATATAATAAAATTACATTCTATGATTTTTGTACAGGGTGATTTAAAATATAGTATGATTCAAAATAGACATTAGCGCAATTATTTTTTTAACTGTTAACCGTAGAAGAAGCTCCAGGGGAGATAGAGGAGGAGTATCAAAATTATGTAAAGATGTCGAGGACCCCTTTTTTTTTTGTAAATAAATAAATAAATAAATAAATAAATAAATAAATAAAATAATAAATTTGTAAATAAATGGCAGTAAACATCTCGTAAATAAAAGATTAAAAGTTTACGTTTATACAAATAAATTTATATACCTAGTTGCAAAATCGATCTCGTATCTCCTCCATTTTGCTGGAGAATCATTCCCAAAATCTTTGGCGACTTTCTGGTTTTTCAACCACCTCTGAGTTAGATTCTTGTATATTGTCGCCAAATGTTCGCCAAAACACGTTAAGGTTAGTTTCTCTTCCTCGTAGACAAACTCCTCCGGTTTTTTACTTATTGCCACAAGCGCAACCACACTTACCGGTTTGTCTACCCCAGGAGCATAAACCGCTCTACAGACATAAATTCCGTTGTCTTCTAACTTCAGTTCCTCAAAAATTAGTTCTGTTAACGTCATTTTTATCCTAAAATAAAAGCGATATTTGTTTTCTCTGATTTTTTTTTTTATTTTAAAGCACAAATATCAATAAATTTAGCAATTAAGCAAGTTAATTCAAACGGTTAATTTAAGTTGATTGAAGCAACTACTTTAAATTTATTGAAAATTAACGAGTAAATTTAAACCAGTAATTCACCTTGATATGATTTGACGACGACGACACTGTGCATTAATAAATTGATTAAGAAGGCAACAAATTAAGACAGTTGAATAAAATATTTCATTGTGTACAGCTGTTTCAATAGCCGTGGACTATTTATTTGCACCGTTCTGACGAAAATAACCCAGAGCTATTGAAACAACTGTAAACAATTAAATCTGCATGTCACACACACAATGCACAATTAAATCTGCAGGTGTATCTAATTTTAATTCTTTTGATCAGAAAAGCTTTGAAAAATGTTTGGTTATTTCCGCGCACCTTCATTCCAGACATTCAATCAAATTTTCCAAACTTATTGATTCTCCACAGACCACCCAAACACCAGCAGTTCAGAAGGCGGTTCTTAATCTTTCTAAGGTCCCACCTTCGGAAAAACAACTGAACCTGTTGTCTTTGAACTCCAGGTTTTGAAATGCAAAAATTATTCATCCTAAAAGAGCTATCGCTCCTGTGGAGCGTTCTCTACAATTTAGCAGAATAAACTCCGGCCATAAAGAATTACTGAGGCATCTGGTGGCGGAAGCTTTGTCCTCTGACCCTAAACCGAAACATAACATTCCGATCTCAGATCAACGTGTGATCAAAGATTTGTATTCAAACGACAATTTGATTATCACTAAAGCAGACAAAGGCGGGCAGATAGTAGTTATGGACAAAGAGAAATACATTGAAGGAGTCGACAACCTCATCAGTGAAGGTCCTTATAAAGTGCTCAAGAAAAACACATCTTCCGATCAACTCTCTAATGTTAGTAAAATAGTCCGGTCATCAAACATCTTGGATCCCGAAACTAACAAATCCGTAGTTCCTTCTATTGCTAATGTCGCAAGACTGTATTGCCTCCCGAAGGTTCATAAACCCGGCATTCCATTGCGGCCCATAGTCTCCAACATCGGTACTGCAACCCATCCCCTAGCCAAATTTCTCGTCCGCAGATTTTCTCCTCTCCTGGCTAACAACCATGATACTGTAATTAATTCTTCAGAATTCATTTCCAAATTAAATTCCTCTTCTTCTTTCGCTTCTTCAAAAATTGTCTCGTTCGATGTCAAAAGCCTTTTCACAAATGTTCCCGTTCAGGGAGCTCTTGAAGCTCTTATCTTTCGTATGAAAGAATTTCATTTTGCTGATGCTGAAATCCGTGAATTAGTCAAATTTACGGAGATCTGTATCACACAGACTTGCTTTTCTTTCCGTGATCAATTATTTTCGCAAACTGACGGCCTTGCCATGGGAAATCCTCTTTCACCCGTTTTATGTGATATTTACATGCATTATGTCGAAGAGGATATTCTCAATCACATACCATTTAAACTGTGGATTAGATATGTGGATGACACATTCGCTATTCTTCCAAACGATTGTTCAGATCTCTCTACAATTCTCACCACCTTAAATTCCGTCAACCCTCACATACAATTCACTTTGGAAGAAGAAAACAACGGTTCATTGCCTTTCCTGGACGTTTTGGTACATAGATCGCCGTCCGGGTTCCAAACCAGCGTATATCGGAAACATTTTGCTGTTAGCCAAACGCCGCATGCTGCTTCCGCCCATCCACAAAATTAGACGATAAGCACGTTCTACAGGTTTGGTCTCATGTACTCTAAAATTGTCATCATCTGAAGAATTACTCAAGATTGAACTTAACCATATTCGTGACATCGCTCGAGATCGTGGTTACAATCCTACCATTATTGACGACGCTTTGAAGAAACTCACTAGACCTAAGCTGTGCAGTACACTCTTGATTGATTCCTCTCCTTGTAATTTTATCAGCATTCCTTTCGTTCCACGAATTTCTTCAAAAATTGCTTCCATCCTCCGTAAATTTAATTTCAAGGTCACTTTTACTCCAATCAATAAACTCGGTTATTCCAAACTCAAGGATATTATTCCTGATTGCAATTATTTTGGAATTTACTCCATTCCATGCCAGTGTAATCGTGTTTATATTGGTCAAACACGTCGGGCCCTTCGATTTCGGCTTAAAGAGCATGAAGCCTACGTGCGTAAACAACAACTGGAAAAATCTGCTTTGGCCAAACACGCCTGGGAAGCTGGCCACAAATTTTCTTTCGACAAGGCCCATCTAATAGAGAAAGTTTCTTCACCAGCCGACCTCAATTTCTTTGAAGCCTTCCATATTCTTTCGCATTCCTCTTCTACTGTTAACGATCAGCTTCCGTTCAATTCCATGTCCTCTATTTGGAGAAACTTCATTCGTCCCATAGCAAAAGACGCGGCTACGGACCCACAACTGGTTTACCCGAACTAATTTTGGACTAGCAATTTGGCATCGATAGTTTTTCTAGCACGTGTGTCACATTAGTGTAACTAGGGTTCTGAAGAAGGAAGCCTAAACGCGCTTCCGAAATAGCTATAAACCATCGTATTTATTTTAACTGTGTTAATGTGTTTTATTTTATTTAATATTTTGCGCAGTGTGTCGTTTCATCTTTACTACTTAGAAGTGGTTACATAAAATACTTAAGAGTGGTTACGTATGAATAGTTACTTTACGTATCAATAGTTACTTTACTTATGAATGGTTATTTTACATATGAATGGTTATTTTACACGTGAAGGGTTACTTTACGTATGAATGATTACTGTACTTAAAATAGATCTGGTCACTTAAAATACTGCGAAGTTACTGCTTAGAAAAACAAATAAAAGCAGTTCTGGCTTTACGATCTCCCGCTTTACGAATTCTCAGCTTTACGAATATTTTTAAGTAATGCATATATAAAAAATCTATCAGGATTATGACAGTTACTTCAAGTGAAAATATTACAACTGAAACTTCCCTTTATTCTTTCACACTTCAAGGCCTTAATGAAGCCTTTCAACATATCAGAAGGACGATTGAAATTTTTGAGTCATATGATTCCAACTACGAGAAAACTACATATGTTTCTAATTATTTAAAACATGCTTATACCTATTATCGGGCAACTTACAAGAAAAAGACTAAAACAAACCACCCTTGCAGTTTTCTTACCGATGTAATTGCAGGACTGCGATTGCTTCTGACACTAACGAACGAAAAATGACGCGATCGTTAAAAAATGCTGGTCTACTATTTAGGATAGAACGTTTAACCGATGCATCACATTTAGATATTGAGGAGAATGTCAATTAAACAAGTTTTAAAAAGATATTTATGTGTATATGACATATATTTCTTTCTATATTTCAACTTTGCATTGTATATAAATAATTGCTCATGAATTAGATATTGTCCCGTTTTCGTTCATTTTACATTAGGAAAGTTTTCAGCGGAGAAAATGAATTTTTAGAAATGGAAATTATATTTATTACATTGCGTTTATAGGAAATAAGTTCTCACTTTACAAGAATTTTTACAAGAACAAGAGTTTGGAATGAATGGATTCGTAAGGATGGAAACTACCTGTGAATATAGAAGGACAATCAATATTCATAATGATTCTTAAAATGAATACTTAAGAATTAAATTTTACTTAATATAAAGCAGCGGTTCTTTAACTTTCCTAGACCGCGGACCCTCTTCAGAGATCACTCGCCCTTGCGGACCCCCCAAGAATTAACTCAAAGTTTAAAGCCCGGAATTTGCATCATACATATTTATTTCTAGTGTTTCATCACTGATTTTCACCATTTAAGGAAGGAATTTTTCGTTCCCTCATAATTTATTCTTAGCATTAAAGAGTAAATGCTCGTGTCTTAGTACTTTTCCGAACTTTTGTGGGGCACTGGGAGGATTTCGTGGACCCCCCCCCAATAAGGTCCTACCAGCCCCTGGGGGTCCACGAACCACAGTTTAAGAACCGCTGGTATAGATCATTTAGGAAAACAAGTGTAAGCATTTATATACCTAATTTCATCTATTTGTAAGAGCTTGCCATTTTTTGTCCAGTAAATCTGTGTTTCTGGATATTCGTTGTAAATTTTCCCGACAACCTTTGGACCGCACGGTAATCGGATTTTTGATCCCACGCTTTTATTAAAATTTTGAGCCCTGGCTTGCAGCAAGTTATTCAAGTCTTTGGCGGTGTTTGGCGTCAATGTATAAATTTGGTCAGGACAGAGATGAATGTTGCAAGACCCTGTTTCTTGACTTGAGCCATTGCACGGTAACCCTTTGAAAGCCGGAGCGGGGTTGTTACATAACCGTTTCTTCACACCTGAAATGGCGACATGTGATAATTATAATACAAAAAAATAAGTGTTTGCCATAACGAATACAATTTTTCACTGGTCGGAATGCGAAATTAAAAAGGGGTGCTCCTTTACAATAAGGTAACCACTTTCGTTTTGGCGAGTGTTTCGTTTTTAAGTAAAAAAAGTTGATTTTAAATTTGGGAAGTTGTATTTAAATTTAGAAAAACGAAGTTGTATTTAAATTTAAGAAAAAAAAACGAAATTGTATTTTAATTAGAAAAATTGTATTTTAATTAGAAAAAAACGAAGTTGTATTTAAATTAGAAAAAAAAAAGACTGATAGTATTGAAAAAAGGAGTAAACCGGAATCAAAGAATGCAGGTCGCCGCTGGAGTTTCGCTGTCCATCGATGAAGGGAAGCCGTCGCCGGAGCTCGGTGGTTATTTTTTTTAATTAACACAATGGAATTAGAGAGAAAAACAACGATAAAAAATTAAGAGAAAACCGGAATTAAAGGATACACGGGGCCGCTATGAGTTCCGTCGTCCATCAATGAGGAAGGGTCCCTCGCCAGCGCTCGGGAGCTCTGTGGTTATTTTTTAATCAAAACTATGAAATAAGACAAAAAAACGAGAATATTAAAAAAAAGGTAGTAGAAAACAAGAATCAAAGTAAAAAAAATGCATGTAAACAAAAGATCACCAAAATGGAAGCGGTTACCGTGTAGTAAAAGAGCTCCAAAAAAAGGAAAGGAAAGCAGAGAAAATAGGTAGAAAAAGTAAGTGTAGTAGAGGAATAAATTGGAAATAAAAATAATAAAAGTAACGAAAGGAGGAAAATAAATTAGAAAAAAAGAAAAAGAAAAAGGTTAAATAAAAAGAAAAATTAAGTAGAAAGAAATAGTGAAAGAGCAAGAATAAGTAAAACTATATGAGAAAAATATCGCGACGTTTCGAAAACTACTGTTGCCTTTATCAAACGAAGTTCTCGTCTCATTCGAGAAGAAGCAAGACGTTTATACGATAACTTCTTCCAAAGCGGTGGTGAAAGTATCATTGGATCTACATTTTCGGCTGGTAAAAACTGGTTCGAAAATCTAAAAAAAAAAAGATTTTCTCCACATAATGTAATAATAACAGGAAAAGCAGCATCAGCTAACTACGAATCAGCATCTTCTTTGCCTACATATTTTCATAATCTCATGTTACCGAAAGGCTACGTACGAGATCAAGTGTTTAATACTGATGAGGTAAGCTTATTTTGAAAGAGGATAGCGTCTCAAACCTTTCCATCGAAAGAAGAAAAAAATGGCTCCAGTGTTAAGTCAGCAAAATCTCGTTTGACTTTTCTCATTTGCTGTGATGCTGACGGTTACAGGCTGAAACCAATGGTCGTATACGAATTTTTAAATCCAGGACCACTGAAAGAAAGAAAGGAATAAAGATAGACAACATTCTCCATGGAAATCTAACAAAGCTTGGGGGTAACTACAGCTCTTTTTATTGAGTTGTTTATTTTATTTTATTTTTTTTTTTGTAAACGAAGTTGCACTTCACTTCAAATCAAAATCTTTGCCATTTAAAATTCTTCTCACGATAGATAATGCACCGAGACATCCACATCAAATAAAATTTTTGCATCCCAATATGGAAGTCCCATTCCTGCCACCAAACACAACAGCTTTCTAGAACCGCTAGACCCAGCATTATCGCTTCTTTGAAAGTATATTATTTACGGCCAACATTCAGGGGCACACCCGTATCCAGAGGGGGGATCTTAGGAACCGATCCCGAAACTAAATTTTTAATGGGACTTGGCTACGGCCTTGCATGCTATGATTGTGAGCAATACATGCCGTGAAAAATTTTTTGACACCCACCCCCCGAAATAAATCCTTACTACGGTATTATCCAGGAGATCCCTGCTTTTCACATATAGTTTTAGTTTTGCTATTTGCGGATAATAAACTATTTAAACACGACTACCACAGTTAAAATTATTTAATTAGGTGGATGACGATCGTTTCGGCAGTGAATGACTGCCTTTGTCGAATCCAGTTACAAAAGTGAAGGTGAACTATCAACTTCACTTTTGTAACTGGATTCGACAAAGGCAGTCATTCACTGCCGAAACGATCGTCATCCACCTAATTAAATAATTTTAACTGTGGTAGTCGTGTTTAAATAGTTTATTATAGTTTTAGCACAGTGTTTCACGTTACTTATTATTCGCGGATAGTTCGTGAAATGTAATCCCCCGCAAATAGCAAGTGCCAATTATGTGTGTGTATGTGTACCGATCTCTGAATATGCAAGAAAATCTTTGAGTACCGGATACCACTTGACAATTATTCCTCCGCTATTTAGGATTAGAAATTGAAATCGTGTCCGTTAGAAGTGTCCGCGAAAGAGGTTTCACTATATGTGTAATAGATATATGCAGTAAAACCCCGTATTAACGAACACTCGTCGAACAGAAAATTCTGTCTGTTAAAGATGGGGGTCTAACTGTGAAGAATTTTCTTGCAAGGGGATTCTCATCTGATTGGTAAAACGAGGTGATCGTATATGAGAGGTGTCCGTCAAGAGGGGTTTTACGTATATATATATAGTATACGAATGAATATAGAAGGCCTTAATTAATTTTAATTTTTTTTTTCCGTTTTAACTAATCAAAGATTTGGAAACTCTATTCGAACTTCCAATTAATTAGAAATTTAATCGAAGTTTAATTAACTTTTGAAAGATAGCTCCAAATTTAATTAATTTAATCTGGCGTTAAATTTTTCTGTAAATAACTTTAAATAAATATAAATTTATACTGTGTTTTTATTGCACGTAACTTGGTTTCTTCCAATTAAAATAGCTCTTTATTTGGCAGAATTATTTTGAATTAATTAACGTAAAACTCTTTGACTTAATATAAAGCTCTTTAAAATAATTTATATAAAACACATCATTATATTATTTTATTTATCAAATGGGTATATATTTAATATATAATTAATATATATATATATATTAAACTACGCCACTTTTTTGTGAAATATTATTTTCCAAATGAAAACTAAAATCTAAAATGGTCTTTGCTTTATTTCGGCTCGCATCAAATTGTCCTAAAAAAAATACAAGACCGAATCTAGTCAGGGGTGTAGCGCTTAAAAAATGATGGGGAGCTCACTTAGCCTTAAAATCGATCACATGGTTCTGCTTTAAAGAGAAAAAACCTATTAGGGGGGAGGCTTGAGCCCCAAAGCTCCCCAATTTTACACCACTGAGTTAGGTCCAGGTCATGAAATTAATTTTATTCTAATCTTTCTCTTGTTACAGTCGTTATATGTAACATATATTGTGGATGTACTAAAATAAATCTCAGTAACGTTGGCATAGGCGTGGAATTATATGGGCCCGAGCCCCCTTATTAATTTGAAATAACTTGCAATTTTACATATACTGTAATGTATAAATCTTCTTAATATTTTTCAAAATAATAATAATAATGATATATTTTAGAATTATAACAGGTAAACATGGCGAAACTATATAAACAAAAATCCAAGTGCAAGAAATACGAGATGAAGTAACACTTTAAAAACAGAAAAAATAAGAACAAATGTGGGGAAAATATATAAATTATTATGGAATCGATAAATAGAATAAATTGCCAGATCATATAAAAAATTGTGAAAGAAAAAGCGAAGTTAAAAGGAAATTAAGAATTTACTTAGTAGAAAAACAAAAATATAATGGTCATACTGGCCATAACGGGAACTAGAATAATAATACTTGTTTTATTTTGCTATACTTGCCGAAATGTAATTTTTCATGGAAATAAAATTGTATTATATTGTATAATATATGCTTGCCACCCCCCCCACCCCAATAATTTTATAAACTCTACGTTGATGAACGTTGGCAGCTATTGGTATTTACAAATTATAAATGCAATCATGAATGTAGTACGTGCAAGCATGAGCGTAGCATATGCAAGCATGAACGCACCAAATTCATTCTATAATGTAAGGCTCTATGTTAAAGTATGTCTAAGTGGTCTTACTCAAGCATACAAATATATATATGAGCATCAAACTTTAACGAACTCGTTAGAAGTTAATGAAATAACGCAATTCATTTTTAATTATTAAAATCGATAACGTAGCAAACGAAGCCAAGGTAATTAATTATTCAATCAAAATGATGAGTAAACTCTCATTTTGTATTAGCTTTTAAAATCATTTTTGATCTACTTCTATCTGAAACGATGGAGACGTGAGAAAATAACGATATTAAAGAGAGTTCATTAATTTTCTGAGATCTCAGTTATATGGCGATTAAAACAGAATCTAATTCGAAAATTAATGACTACTATTCAAGGAACAGTTAGAAGGACAATGACTTTCCATTATCAGTTGAGCAATTAATAACTTCCCACGATTAGGCAACAATGGCGAATTCATTATAACCGCAGTTGAATTCTGTGGTTAAATTTCCAATTTAAATGGAATAGTCCTACACTAGAAATTTTAGACTTCTGATGTCGGATATATGATTTTGGATATATATAATTTTCAATATATAATATTTATACAAATTAAATAAGAAAGCTGATATAAATTTAATATTAACAATAATAATAATACTTATTATTATATTAGTTTATTCACCTTGTAAAGTATTATTGCATATGAATAAATATTCCGTGAATAGAGTTGAGTGGGATAAATTATTCCAAACGTAAATGAATATCACATGTGTGAAAATGAGTATTTTTCAAGTGCGAATGAATATTCTATGTGTGAAAATGAGCATTCTGCAAGTCCGAATGAATATTCCATGTGTGTGGAAATGAATATTTTATGTATGGAAATTAGTAATCTGGGTGTGGAAATGAATATTTTATGTAGGGAAATTAAGATTCTATGTGTGGAAATGAATATTCCAAGTGTGACAATGGATATTTTCCAGATGTGGATGAATATTTTCCAGATGTGGACCAATATTCCACAGTGAATGGCTATTGCAGGAATGAAAATGGATATTCCATGTGTAAACGAATAGTCCATTTGTTAAAGAATAGTCCATGCGTGGATGAACGTTGCTAACGTGTGAATGAATAATCGATTTGTGAATGAATATTCCATGCAAACGTTTCAAGTGGTACAAAGCATGGCTGTCATCTTAAATACGGCACATTTCAACAACTCCAAGTCTGGAGTTTTTCTGCCATTTCAGATTTTTTGCGCAAGTTCAGGATGTAAAAATCAAAACTTTTCATATTACATTTTTTAACAACAATGTGCACTCAACTTCGCCTTTGCCTTTTCTTTCCGTAATACATGCTGGGCTCTGATTGCGCGGAATATTCGACCTGCGATATTCCGAATGCATTTTAGTGTACTGGAACCGAAGAGAAAATATTTTAACATGTTTTAAAAGCACACTTTCTTTCCTAGAATTGTACTGGATTCGAGTAAGCGCATGCAGATATGTGTACAAAAACAAACTATTTGGGAATGCAAATGCTAAGAGAATTGTCTTCCTGAGAACAACAGCTCCTGTATGTCGAAAGGAAAAACATTATCTTAAACTTCAAAGCCGAAGGAAAACGGGATCTTTACGAAAGAAATAGCAAATTTATTATATTCGGTCATCTATGTATAATTCACGTGGATCGTCTTCGTTCTTCCAGATCTCCCTTCTGCGCTTGAATTATTCCCCTCGTAAGAAAGGAGGGAATAACTTTCACGAGAAAAGAAACGATTTCTTTAAAAAATTAAACTAGACCATGTACGTTCCGTAGTAAGCTTGCCAAATCAGGTATAAAAATCTTGCCGCAGCAATTTCTTTGGTTTCCAGAGAGATGAGACCCTCGTGGGAACCGTTAGAAGCGGCGAACAAGGCCTGCAAAACTAGGTTTTCTGAAAACGTTTTGTTCATTATCTAGTGCAGGGTCGCACTAGCGCACTCACGTAGGGGGCCGAGGGGACCCGGCCCCCCCCTAGGCTAACAAAGCGAAAAATTATTATGCCAATAGGCACTGAAATTAATTTTTAAAAGTAATAAAATTGAAAGTAGTGCCGATATCAACGACATTTCCCTGAACTCTGGTGACATTCATGAGTCCACTGTTAAGGGAAGCAACAGCAGCGGCTAGGGGCTGTCTTCAAACGCTTTCCAGGAGGTAAAGGTAGACCAAAACACAATACAAAACACAGTTTAAATAGAAATTCTGACTGCAGATATTTCTAATTATGTCAAGAAATCTAACCTCACTGATGAAGATAGGATAACAGTGATAAAAATTCTTTGGGAACCATATGCAAATTGCAATTTTCCTATGACCGTCGCTAGTGTCTTATGAAGTCAAGGAAACTCTGACCACAGTCGGAAGTTCTGCTCATCCGAATTGAGTAAGCATAACTGTTTAGCTTACCTAAAGGTAGAAGACAGTGCCTATAGAAAATTTTGTGTGTTCTCTTTTCACCCCATGTAGTCGGTTTAAGATCGACACAAGCCACAGGTCAACTTGTTTCAAAAGAATTTAATAATTGGAAGAAAGTCTTGGAGAAGTTTAAACAACACAGAACTTTTATCATAAGAATTCAGTTCACAAAGCCGATGAGTTTTTAAAGGTCACAAAAGGAAAAAAGGCTTCTTTA
>QLNU02014176.1:150219574-150244668 GCA_006491805.2 Dysdera silvatica
CTCCAAGACATGGTACAGGAGCTCTCAACTAGAAGTAAAGAAGTTGGACTCAAGATGAACCTACAAAAAACTAAGATCATGTTCAATAATTTCGTAGAGGAAACAAAAATACAAGTTGACAACATTGAGCTAGAAATTGCTGATTCATATATTTACCTTGGCCAGCTGATTTCAATGGATGGCAACATTATGAAAGAACTCAACAGACGTATTAAACTTGGCTGGAGTGCATTTGGAAGAAACAGTTTTATCCTGAAGGGGAAATTGCCTTTGTGTCTAAAAAGGAAGGTATACTATAATTTTTGCCACCCACGTATTAATTACAGCTCAAACTAGAGCTTGTGTAATTTTGGAGAAAAAGAGACGCTTTCCCCATCCTGGATTCGAACCAGGGTCCCTCCGTTTAGCCCGGAGTGTCTTGGACCGCTAGACGAATGAGGACAGGAAACAACGCTCTCTTTCTCCGTATGTAAAGATGTTAAGGTATTATTATTATATAGCTTTGTTTCCTGTCTTCATTCGTCTAGCGGTCCAAGACACTCCGGGCTAAACGGAGGGACCCTGGTTCGAATCCAGGATGGGGAAAGCGTCTCTTTTTCTCCAAAACGAATAAAGCTCTAGTTTGAGCTATAATCTATACGTGGGTGGCAGAAATTATTGTATAATAAATTCCCCCACGAAAACTCACAAAAATCTCGCCCCGGAGGCTTTTCTGTGTTGACCATATTTGGCAATTGTTATACCTGGAGGTAAGCCATGCCATGAAAGGTCTTCAACCAGTGTGTATTGCCAGTCCTCTCTTATGGATCAGAGACATGGAGTCTAACAGTTGGAGCAATACGAAAGTTACAGACAACGCAAAGGAGCATGGAGAGGTGCATGCTTGGAATAACTAGGAGAGATCGAAAAAGAAACACTTGGGTGAGAGAGCAAACTAGAGTAGAGGACATCATTGTTAAAGTAAAAGGGCTGAAATGGCGATGGGCTGGGCATATTGCAAGAAGAACTGATCAACGATGGACAACAGAAATTCTGAACTGGATTCCAAGAGACCACCGAAGACCTAGAAAACGTCCTCAAACTAGATGGGTGGATGAAATAAGAAAACAGGTTGGGGTGACGTGGAAGCGAATTGCTCAGGATAGACTTGTGTGGAAAGCATTTGGAGAGACCTTCATCCAGCAGTGGATAGATAATGGTTGAATATGATGATGATGATATATATATAACGATATGATGGTGCATAAAGCATTTCTTCCCCCCCTCCCTCCTGCTGGACCCACCGTGAAATTTTATTGAGAAACGTAATTTAGGGAAAATAGCAACTTCTCTGACGCTTAATCGCCAAACTTGGCTGACCGCAACATAAGCCGTCGCCAAAAATTCCGCCTATTCGTCAGTGTTCCCTTATATTCGAAACGATTATACACATCTTAAGAGAAAGTACTGTTTATAATCGGATACCTGTTCCTCCTCCACAAGTGACAGTACACTCCCAAGATTCCCAGGCGCTCCAACCGCCATCTATCGGGCATGTTATTCCTGTATCACAATTCTTGGCTTGAGAAGCTGCGTTACCCGGACACCTCTTATTGCGGTTGACAGAAACGATTTTTTTAAGTATCGATTTTATTCTTGCTTTGGGTGTGGTTCCAGCAGTAGACATTATGCACGATCTAGTGCGCCTTCTGACGCCAATACCGCAAGTTCTGCTACAAGTTGTGTCCCATTCACCTGTAGAAGACACATGGGCTATAAAAATTACCAGAATAATCATAATGTAATCATATTATGTAACAAAATGTAATTATAATATGTATCCATGTACAAGGTTATTATTTAATTATGAATATTTGTCGCTGTCTGGAAGTTATTTGATAAGCTGGACGAAACCTCATTTTGCATATTGACGTTTCGGAACTTACAGAACAGATTCCCGCGAAGAGTAATTAATTCAGAAATTTACCATCAGGGACTCATTATTACCTCTCCACACATCAGCAAACGACAAATCTTCTAAAGCAGAACAATAAGGAACTCATTTTACATGCCAGCTACATCGGGAACAATTATTTCCAGATCCTCAACTCCCTGTCATCAACAACTTCAATAATTCAGTAAGTTGTTAACGACACGAATAATGCTGAATAGAATCAGAACATTAAAATTGCGTCTGTTTCAAACAATGGTCTGATATTTCAATGGAAGCGGCAGGCCCGTAGCCAAGCCGGGGCTAGCAGGGGTATAGCCGCAGTTGTTCCATCGAGCTATTTATATATAGAACAATCCCAGGGTGCCTTGTGCCCCATATGCCCTTTGCCTTGCCCCAGTTGCCCCTTCATCCTGGCTACAGGCCTGGAAAGCGGAGAAGACCAAAGATAGTCCTGGCTGACACTAGATTCTTAGTTCCCAATGTTCAGTAAAGCCAAGCTCTCGCGTATCCCTCGTATACGCTTAGCATAAAGGCCAGCACAGTAAAGTCCCGTTAATCCGAACCCCGCTAATCCGAAAATCCGGCTAATTCGATTATTCTTGCAGTTAGCTGTAACGTTAGCCGACTGACAAGACGTAAATGAACAGCGCGGGCGTGTTGCCATTAAAAAATTTATGGTGCTCAAATAACTTTAAAAACTCTCATGCGATGCGGCCTCAAATAACTTTAAAAACTATCATGCTATGCAGCCTCAAATAACGTTAAAAACTATTATGCGATGCGGTCTCAAATAACTTTAAAAACTATCATGCGATGCAGCCTTTGAGAAAATAGCGTGTTTTGATGAAAGGGGACTTGAGGCCGAAAGCCCGCCCCACCCCCATTTCCTACTCGCCTGTCTGTTACGCGGGCAAACCAAAACACACACACAATGAATAGTAGCTTACAGTAAATTCTGTAGTAAATTTTTCCGTTAATCCGAACAGGTTTCTTCCACAATTAGTTCCGATTAACGATACTCTAGTGTACTTTTGGTTAAATGGAATTTTCTTAAGAAAATACAACGTCCTTAATTAAGTGTTCTCCACAAGGCAAGATCTCTTCTCCCTCCCTTCCACCATTTTATTTCTTTGGTTACTTATAACGCTATGAACTGCAGAAAGCTGGGCGATTGTAGAAGAGGGTTAATAGCGCTATGAATTATCGGAGACAGAACACACTTAAGTCTCCGAATCAAATACATTGCGATTACACAACTTACTTACGTACGACTACACTTTTTAGGTTTTGAACCTGGCCCAGGTAAGGTAGCGATCATATAGGCTTTACGAGGGTTGATAGCGCTATGAATTATCGGAGACGGAACACACTGAAGTCTCCGAATCAAATACGTTGCGATTACACAACTTACTTACATACGACTATGCTTTTTAGGTTTTGAACCTGGCCCAGGTAAGGTAGCGATCATATAGGCTTTACGAGGGTTGATAGTGCTATGAATTATCGGAGACGGGACACACTTAAGTCTCCGAATCAAATACATTGCGATTACACAACGTACTTACGTACGACTATGCTTTTTAGGTTTTGAACTTGGCCCAGGTTAGGTAGCGATCATATAGGCTTTAAGAGGGTTGATAGCGCTATGAATTATCGGAGACGGAACACACTGAAGTCTCCGAATCAAATACGTTGCGATTACACAACTTACTTACGTACGACTATGCTTTTTAGGTTTTGAACCTGGCCCAGGTAAGGTAGCGATCATATAGGCTTTACGAGGGTTGATAGCGCTATGAATTATCGGAGACGGAACACACTGAAGTCTCCGAATCAAATACGTTGCGATTACACAACTTACTTACATACGACTATGCTTTTTAGGTTTTGAACCTGGCCCAGGTAAGGTAGCGATCATATAGGCTTTACGAGGGTTGATAGTGCTATGAATTATCGGAGACGGGACACACTTAAGTCTCCGAATCAAATACATTGCGATTACACAACGTACTTACGTACGACTATGCTTTTTAGGTTTTGAACTTGGCCCAGGTTAGGTAGCGATCATATAGGCTTTAAGAGGGTTGATAGCGCTATGAATTATCGGAGACGGAACACACTGAAGTCTCCGAATCAAATACGTTGCGATTACACAACTTACTTACGTACGACTATGCTTTTTAGGTTTTGAACCTGGCCCAGGTAAGGTAGCAATCATATAGGCTTTACGAGGGTTGATAGCGCTATGAATTATCGGAGACGGAACACACTTGTCTCCGAATCAAATACATTGCGATTACACAACTTACTTACGTACGACTATGCTTTTTAGGTTTTGAACCTGGCCCAGGTAAGGTAGCGATCATATAGGCTTTACGAGGGTTGATAGTGCTGTGAGTTATTGGAGACAGGACCCGCTTGGGTCTCCGAATCAAATATATTCTGATTACGCAATGTAGTTATGTACAACTATTCTACCTGGGGTTGAACCTAGCCCAGGGAAGATAGCGTTTATAATTACAGAATTACTAAAGTATAAGGCAATGCATGTGTTGAGTTCTAGGCGTTTTATTACATGAAAGAAAGATAATGAGATATAATTGTAATTGCTTTCAAAACTAAGTAAATATATTTTGAAAACAGCCTAAACACATAAATGCAGTAAATTAAACAACAATAATAATAATAATATTAAAAAACATAAGTGCATGTTTATTTAAAATCCATTTTTCATCAAAACTAATTACAGGGTGACCAGAAAAAGTCCGGACAAACTTCGAGCTTTTTAACTGGTATAATAATAATAAGGACACTTTCACTTTTTGTATCATGTCTCGTGCTTTTAAAAGTTAAACAACAAATTCAAATTTTGTACTGTTCTCCAGTAACTTCTACGTTTTCAGGAATGTCAGACAAATGTGCTTCTGTTTCGAAGTTGTTTCGTTAAGGTCTTCGTCAATGTGAAATTGTTCGAGGTTTCCCGCCAAACCGTGTCTGATGTCATTAACTCTTTAAGGCTTTGGAGCCGGTCGTCCGGCCGGCAATACAAACGCACCGGGCCCGCCCGAGATAGGGAACAGGTATATTTTGAAACAGAAATGGAACGGACGGGACCCCCTGCAGTACGCTGTAAATAGCAAAGTCGTCTCCATTGTGGGTGAACGAGCCCACCTGGGAATTGAGACACTGGCTTTATACCTTGTAGTTAGATGCTTTCTTGCGTTTTGAGCGGTAAATATTTGTTCTTAAGCGGTAAAGAAACTAACTCGAATTGGCAAGGTGAACGCGTAAATTATGGACAATCTTTTCTCTTTCTTTTTAATTGGTGGTTTGCATCCCTCACCCCAAAATGATTGATTGATTGATTGTTTGGCTTTTTTATGGCGCAAGAGCATCTGGGCTATACTGCGCCAAGCACCCCAAAATGCTTCTAATGCTAGAACAATGTATTCTTATGGCCTTCTGCTCGAAGCATTGCCACTATATGATAATTGGAACCAAAAAAAGAAGTTAGTGACATAATTTTCTGTAATTATAATATATAATTTTATTTTCGTTTGCCACTGGAAATAATTGAAAATAAATAACTTGATGGTACCCACACCTTTGTAATAATAAAATAAAATGTGAAAATAGCTGATATTGCAATATATGAAATTCTATTCTCCGTTTCTTTTTCCCAATGTAACGTTTTCCCTTTATCACCGAAAATATAGAAACGATTTTACCTGTAGTTGGGAACGTACGCGCTGGGAACGTACGCTCTTCACAGATTAAAAGCTTCTTACGGTCAAACAGGTTCATAATCACTAAAACGACAGGAACTGGTCCACACAGGCTCCCGGCACCTCAGCCATCGTCGAACACCGCCAAAAACCGCAGGCCGTTATTGTCAGGGGTGCAATTGGCGCCAGGGGCAAGACAACCCTGGTTTTCATGGAAAAGGTGGTAAAAGTCAACGAAGACGTGTACCAATGCGACATTTTAGAGGCCGTCGTACTTTCGTGGACTCAGCAGCACTTCGGTGATGCGGTATGGACCTTCCAACAAGATTTGGCGCCGGCTCATAGAGCTAAAACAACTCGGGAGTAGCGTAGGCTCCGTTTTCCTGTTTCATCACTTCGCAAGGATGGCCGTTGTACTCACCGGATTTAAACCCGATAGATTACAGCGGGTGGGCACCTTTGGAGGTCAGGACGTGCTAAGCACCGCAAAAGTTTGGAATCACTGAAGTAATGGCTGCGCCGGGAATGGGATGGAATCACGCCGAAGGTGTTGCGGCCCATCGCCGAAAATTTCAAGAAGCGCATGGGACTGCGCATCGACGCTGAGGGCGGCCACTTCGAAACTTTCTGAGAATGTTGTTACTAAGATAACATATTATTGTATTTCACTGATAATTTTTTTAATTTCTTTATATAAATAAAGATATTGTAAAAAATATTTGTTCCGGTCTTTTCTGGTCAACCTGTATGAACTAATCTTTTTTTTTAAATTTCCACAGAACGATGAAATATAATTTTTTCCCCATTTTATTTTTCAAGGAATTTTTAATTCTTCTCGAAACAGTGTTCAGCGTGTGAAAATTTATATATTTTGTAAAATAATCGATGGAAGTTTAAAATTAAGTTTTTGCTTGGTTAGTATGGTGTATAGCATTTTTTTATTAAAAAAAAGTAAAATTTTTATTCTAATGATTATACAAAAATAACTTACCCCAGTCTGACCAAAATGATTCCGGCGAATTGTTTTTTTTCGATTTCTTGTTTTTTTTAGCATCGACATCGCAAAATGTAAACAAAATTGACAATAAGATAACACAAAAACAAACACAATAATAATTTAACAGAGAATTGAATTCTCGATTCATTTTACCGACGTTGTAATGTGTTCGAAACAAAGCTATAGAAATAATCAAATGGTTAAGAGAATCAACGACGACCTTTATCAATTTAATCCACGACGTTCCACTTTCAAGTTACCTCAGATATTAAAACGTTTCAAAAGATAGGAAACGTTAAATATTTGGCAAATACGAAACGTCTTAAATTTAAAAGACGAAAAACGTCTGAAAGTTTTAAGGCTAAACATCTTCGAGATTCAAAAAATAGCAAACGTGGGTCTGAATGGTCGAAAACGTTGCAAAATCGAAAAATAGAAAACGCCAGATTTCAAAAATTTTAAAATACATGACTTTCGGAAGATAGTAAACGTCTTCAATTATAAGTGCAATAAACGTCTCGATCACTGGATTATGAAAGCATTTCACGTGCTATAATGCAAAACTTTAAATTTAAATTAAGCAAACCTTAGTTAAAGAGAGAATATCACCGCTCGATGAAGTAATACGATATATATGACAACGTAAAGCGGGTAAAAAGTTATTTTATTACATTAGCCTGGCTTTCGGCTGTTCCATTGGACAGCCATCATCAGATGCAGAATGAAAATCATATCGAACATCGAATACAAGCATTTAAAATAAAGTAAACAATCGTGATGCGATCAGGTATAAAGAAAGATCAATGTGCCGCTGTAAAAAACTTAAAGACCATTATATTTGATGGTAAAATGAATTATGGAAATAGAAATATAAAATGTATAGTGTGTAAAAGCAAAATGGTGGTAAATAAATAATGTTATAGTTGGAGTCAAGGCAGGGTTTTAAATAAGTAGATTCTGCCCCCTCTTCTCAGACACAGAGGACATGTACGGACTGGGATGTGTTTCCCCCCCTCTCGAGGATGGCGTATTCATAGGGGTCAAGAGTTCACCTCATCATCGTATTGTTATAAAGAGTTCTGTATTTGTCTTCAAGTTATACATTTACTTTGCTTTTTACTTTGCATTGATTTCATCCGTTTCCACATTGTTATGTTTTCGAAGAGTGAAATTTTACAGTGTTTGGAATTTAAGATGGTTTCCAACTAAAACCTTTCTAATACCTTTAGCTTTCTCTTCACTTCTCCTTTATCAAAACTAAAGACATACATTTTCGATCTTAGAGAGAGAAAGAGAGATGAATTCTCTATTCAATTCTCCATCCATTTCATCTTTTCTTCTGATTTTTTTTTTTGTAATTCTGCAAT
This sequence comes from Dysdera silvatica, assembly GCA_006491805.2. Classification (NCBI taxonomy): domain Eukaryota; kingdom Metazoa; phylum Arthropoda; class Arachnida; order Araneae; family Dysderidae; genus Dysdera; species Dysdera silvatica. Next base: position 150,227,597 of record QLNU02014176.1, read on the forward strand.
GGATATGATCTGATGGATATTCACCCGTATTCAAAAGCGATCGAAATCCGTGGCATAACTTTATACCAGTCGATTTTACTTTTATAAAAGAAACTATCTATATCCGTATGCAGAATTCGCACATCAACTTTATTCACATCGTGGTTTCATTATGTCATAATAAAAAATACACAATAATGTTTTTAAGATATCCAAGATAGATATTGCAGCATATATAGATTTTATTGAAAGTCGATTTTGACATATCCGTGTGAATTGTACTAAAAAGTTACCATCTTCATTTCGGCATATCCGTGTGAATTGTACTAAAAAGTTACCATCTTCATTTCGGCATATCCGTGTGAATTGTACTAAAAAGTTACCATCTTCATTTCGGCATATCCGTGTGAATTGTACTAAAAAGTTATCATCTTCATTTCGGCATATCCGTGTGAATTGTACTAAACAGTTATCATCTTCATCGTCCTTAAAATTCGTCCGATACTTGAAACTTGGCTTTAAAATCAACATTTTCCAATTTTCTCTCATCAGCCGCCAGACTAAATTTTTTCTATTTCTCATGCTTTCTATTGTTTTCCCGAATACTGACTTATACATAAGCTTATAAAAATCTCTTTGCGAAACCAGTCTTTGCTTCTTTCCTCTTTTCAGTGTTTAATTGAATATGGGATTTCAATTAGTCTTTGCAGGAAGCTTATCCCTCCATTTTATTTTTTTTACCAGCTGACAACACTTGTTTAAAAAACAAATGATGAGCATCTTATCTATGCTTATCGTTTAATGTGATATCTTCATTATGCATTTGATAGACAATAGTTAATATCAACGTCTAAAATATAGCCTTCCTTACTATCGTCTGGTATATTTTCAATATTTAATGCTTAATTTTCTTGAACGGATGTCCACTCAAAGTTCTTGCATATGAGTATCACCGTATACTTTAATAGAGAGAGAAAAAATATAATTACATATTGAAATAAATGTACTATTGTACTATCGGTTTTCCAGATGCCCCAAATTATTTTTTTCAAAGTTCTATATTTATCATCTTCTTGGTTATTTTACATGCTAATGCCTTGTTAGCATTGATTAGTGTTGGTAACTATATTTAATTTAAATTTGATTTGATCTCAAAATTAAGATCAAAGAACTAAAATTCGACTTAATGTAATTTGACAAAGATTGGGGAAATTTTCATATTCGTATACACTAGGAAATACATGAAAATAATTACCTTCTAAAGCTATTTTTTATTCCTACTTAGTTTCTTTTATAAGATTACATGTTTTCAAAATTAAGTTAATACGAACGTAGTACACTTTTGTGTATAGTGTTTCTTTAAGGCTAAGCAATGATATCAAAATAATAAAGTATTTTCATGTGTGTTGAAGTTTTCTCTTGAAGCAAAGTGACTTTCGAATATTTTCTTGGCGTGATGCTTTTTATTTTTTCTCCAAAAAAATAAACGATCGTTGATAAAAAAAATTCTTCTGTTACTAGTGTTCCCTATTTAAGATTTATTCTAATGCAAAAAATTTGGATATATTAAAACTCCCTATGTGTTTTTGATATTATCTCACTTAAATTTCCAAGAAATGTTTTCCACTATTTAAGATGATTACTTAGCTAACCTCCACTATCATCGCTATCTCGTCGATGACTATTTTCCTTGTTCGTGGGTGTGAAAATTTCTCTCTACTTTATTATCTAAAAATGTCAATGTTCTCCGGAAAACACACAGATCACTGTTAAACTCGGATTTCTTATACGTGGTTTTGAAAATTTCGCATGGCAGAAAGTTTCAACATGGCGGATGTCTTACCATTTTCAAATGATGGTAAATGTCTATAAAATGCTTTTTTTTTTGTAGTTAATGGTCGTTGCTGTCCCTTGAAAGTCATAATGATGAATTATCATAATGATTATCATAATTATGAATTATCATAATGATGATAACGCGAATAACTGCTATACAGAAAATATCAGATTTTGACTTCCGTTGATTCTCTGCATAAATAAAAGTGCACGGAAATTTCTAGGTAAAACGTAGGTTCCGATGAAGAATGGTCTTAAATGCCTTTATATCGTAAAAGCATATAAATAACTATCGACAATTCTTCATATTACCACAAAAAAAAACATGATTTTCCTCATGTTGTCTATGATTTCTCTTCTAAACAATAAGAAAATGTGTGTATTATTGAGAGACTCTTTTCGACATTTGTAATGCGAACGGGAAGAAATCATATATGGGATAAAGAAAAACCCCCTTTGGTGAAAAAAAAAAGAACTCGGCATTAGTGACATTAAGACGAGTTGTGCGTATTTTCGTAGAGGAATATACGAAAGCTTCGAAAATTTCCTTCTTTACATAAAATCGTTAATTATTTGTATATATCGTATTCGACGTGTTTTGTGGGAAAATTTAGCAAAATATTTTGAATTTTCTTAAAGTATTAAACTATTGTCAAATCTTTTCTCTTTCTCTCGACTTGTAGCATTTTAATAATTTAAAACTTATGAAAAATTTATTTCGGAAAACTTCCTACTAAATAAGCGTAAAATAAAAGTGTAATATTTAAAGGAAAAATATTTGTGACAGAACTTTTGCAGAAAAAATTCATGAACTTAAAAAATAGTTAAGAAAATTTAAGATTGAAGCAATTAAAAAATATTTTTTTCACAGTTTTAGAAATTTGTATAAATAATTTCATAGTTAAAGAAATTTATATAAATTAATCATGCAAAAAAAAGAAAAAATATATTTATCAAATGAAAAAATTATTAGATTTTTTAGTCAAGGCGTGAATTGCCCAAAAAGATTTTCTAATGTACTTGAGTGGAAAAACAATTTTTTTAGGGGAATGTTTAGTTTTATATACAACAATATTAATATTATTTGTTCGGTGAATCAAGTTCTGTAAGAAATATTTTTACTTCGAAGCATTTTATATTTTGGTAAAAGCAGAAAAAAAGATTTTGTGAACTTGTATTTTTAATTTTTTTCATACATAACTAAGGGGAAAATTATATGGATATAAGATTCAGAATACTCAGGAAAAGTATAAGCGCTGACGCAACGTTACTTTGTAACGTAAAATCAAAAATATCTTAAACTTTAGAAAATTTTGTTTTTCACTTTTCAAACTAAGAATGGATTATTATAGTTTCGGATCTCTCGGCAAAGTATAGTTTCCGACGCAGCGTGACTTTAAAGTTTTTTTTTTTAGGTGCCGTAAGAGCATACAAATAACTATCGGCACTTCTTCATATTATCACAAAACAGTGATTTTACCCATGTCGTGTATGATCTCTCTCATATAAACAATAAGAAAATGTGTGTATTATTGAGAGACTTTTCAACACTTGTAATGCGAATAGGAAGAAACTATAAGTGCGAGAGAGAGAGAAAACCTCTTTTGTGAAAAAAATAAACCCTGTATTGTTGATGTCAAGAGGAGTTGTGGCTATTTTCGCAGAGGAATATACGTAAGCTTCTGAGGCTTATTGGGTGGTAGCCTACACCACAGTCACGCAGTCCATGGCGTTTTGTTGCAGGTGAGAGAGAAACCTGAATGCGAATGATTCCATAAGAAGGCTGCTGGTGGTGAACGGTAGTATGTAAACACAACGTAGAAGGCATTTATTAAGACGCATGAAGAAACACATCGCAGGAAGCAAACGTAGTATTGGTAAATAGCGTCGGCTAGCTGCTGGGAGATAATGCTCACATTATTAGATGCGTATAAAGTTATGCCACGGATTTCGATCGTTTTGAATACGGATGAATGTCCACCAAATCACATCCCTTGCAGAAATATAAAAAAATAAACATCAGAAGAAAAGATTAAATAAATGGAGAATTGAATAGAGAATTCATATCTCTCTAAGACCGAAAGTGCATGTCTTTAGTTTTAATAAAGAAGAAGTGAAGAGAGAGCTAAAGATATTAGAAAGGTTTTAGTTGGAAACCATCTTAAATTCCAAACACTGTAAAATTTCACTCTTCGAAAACATAAAAATGTGGAAAGGGATGAAACCAATGCAAAGCAAAAAACATATAATGTATAACTTGGGGACAAATACAAAACTCCTTATACCAATACGATAATGAGGTGAACTCTTGACCCCTATGAATACGCAACCCTCGAGAGGGGAGAAAAACACATCCCAGACGGTACATGTCCTCTGTGTCTGAGAAGACGGGGGAGAATCCCCCCCCCCATACCCGGAACTTGGGTTGTTTGTAAACAAGATGTACGCGGTTTTCAGAAACATTACTCCTCACTATGGATAATAAACATTTCATTGCAGACAGACAGAATGCAATTTGAAGTGCGACGAGGAATGGAACCCAATTAGAGGGAGGCATTCGAAGAAGATATTACCTTTTTAAAGGAAATTTAAGGAGCTTTTCTCAGACCAAACTTGCTTATTTGTAAACAAGGAATCACCGACCAAAGAAAAATTAATGCCCCTAAACTGGAATAAACTCATCACCCAGGACAGTTAAAAGGAAAACATGGATAGCGGCAGGTGGAAAGAACGTTTGACGCTACCCAACTTCCAAAAAAAGCGTGGATATCAATAAATGCTAACTTGCCATAGAGGGACATTCGAGAAGAATTTATTTTTTTAGGGGAAATTTTAGCAGCTAGGTAGGAACACTTGAATACTTTTACTATAATTGGCCGCACACTATTGGAATTAGCTCTGTGGTAAAAGAATTTTTTTTTTAACTACATAAGCCACTTGGGTCAAAGGGCAGGAAGAGAAACGTCGGATTTCTAAAAAACAAGCTCACGTATAAACAAAATTATAGGATTGCTGAAACTTTACTGATTGAACCCTAAGAATGAAAAAAGTGGAGAGGGTGATAACTACCAAAGAACGCTTTTTCTCTCCATTCAGCATCCAAAACTAACGGAGTACGCTTCGTAGTCCGCCCGAGATAAATACTTCCATTGCAGTAAAAATAATCAGCAAATAAATAATCCCCCGAATTTTAGCAATCTGATAATTCCAAAAAAAAACAAAAAAAAAAACCAAACCTTGTAGAGTTGAAAACTGATATTCATATAAAATTAACTCAATCAGAATAAGGATTTAATAAAGCAGATGACTTCTGTAGGAATAAAAATAGAAAAAAATTTTCATTGCAGTAGTAAGTGTAATCAGCGAGTAGAAAACGGTAGTCCCCGAATTTTAACAATTTAATATTTACAAATTAACTTAGAGGAAAAATAATTTTCCAGTAAACTTAATTCGATCAAAATAAAGATTTAATAAAGTAGCGGACTCTTCTTGGAATAAAAATAATTAAATAAATAGGAAAAATTAAAAATAATGAAAATTAGTTCGATGAAAACTCCGATACAAATAAAAAAAAAAAGTAAACCTATCCATGACGACCATACTAATTACTATTAATCAGGAAATACAAATTAAAACCTAAAATATACGGTAATTCCTGAATTTTAACAATCTGATAATTAAAAGAACTTCAAGGAAAAAAATAGGTATTAATATAAAAGCAACTAGATCAAAATAATAAGCATTTAATAAACTCCTGTAAAAATTAATAAAAAAATAATAATTAATAAAAATTAGGCCGAGTCTATGCGAAGGACACTCATTAAAAAATCTGGATTTAAAAACCGAAAAAACGTGTTTGTACTCTGGGAGAGACACGGCCACTGTTTTGGAAATTACGGACATAGCCCGTCATGGCGGCCATCTTGGAAACGGCGGCCATTTTGAAAACGGGGTGCAAGGAAGTCCTATACTACTTATACCTGAGAAGGGTAATAATACCTTACATCCTTATATACGGAGAAAGAGAGCATTGTTCTTTGCTTCATTCGTCTAGCCTTCAAGACACCCCGGGCTCAACGGAGGGACCTTTGTTCGACTCCAGGATGAGGACGGCGTCTCCTTTTCTCCTAAACAAAAGCGCTCTAGTTTGAGTTTCTACATGGGTGTCGAAAATTATTAAGTATATAAATTCCCCCACGAAAACTCACAAAAAACTTTCCTTGGTGGCTTTGTGTGTTAACCATTATTTGGCAATTGTGTGACCTCTGAGAAGGGTAATAATATCATACGTCCCGTGATATATCATGCTATTTTTATCCAAATATATATATATATATTTGTTTTTAATAAGTAAGACTGATAACAAATTTATATGATTGTGATAAACATTTTGCGAATTCGAATGCATTTTGTTTTATTAATAAAGTCGTTAAAATTTTTAATTCATATATTTTTATTATAAGGCCCTATGATCAATAATGAGCCATGATGAATGAAAGAGAGTAAAACGCAGAGATAACTTTCAATTATATAAAGAGATGAAAACTATAAAAGTAAAAATAATATTTTTTGCCAAACTGAATTACGTAAAAAATTAAGATCTTAAAAAGCTATCTATCGGTTTTATAAGGCTACTTTAAAATGTTATAAAATTCATTTATATTCTTATGATTTTCACCCCTCCATATAATTTAATATTTTCACTATCTCCTAATAGTTGTTAGCATTGGCGCAACCAGCCTCAAAGTGTAGGGGGACTAATTGTCTTTTTGGGGAGCTATAACTCTCACCTCAATGATCAGCACCTGTGTTACTGAAGATATTTCATTGAAAATTAAAAAAAAAAAAAAAAATCAAAAATTTTCTAGCGGGGGAGGTAATAATTTTTAGTGGGGGGATACATCCCTAGCCCCCCTAGTTACGACAGTGGTTGTAGGATGGGTAGGGACTTGAAAGACCAAAAAAAAAATAAAATTAAGAGGGACCTCAAGTGCTAAAACCGCCACCGATCGGAGGTCTAACTTACCGAACTACAGTTAGAAATGAAGACAACTAGGCCACCACGGGTACTCCTAATTAAATAATAGTTTCACTTAGTTGCTTTTGATTACAACTTGTAAGGCTGCCTTGTCATTATTATTACGTACAGTGTTTTTTTAACGCATTTATAATCCATGACGGGTAGACAGATGCCACGAGATGTAAAACTTGATTTTTACTTATACAGAAGCATGGAAAATGATGACAGACGATTTATTGCGTGTCTTAGTTTTGCATTCGGGATCTGGCAACGGTCCTGTTAGCTTGTTATGGTTGCCAGATCCGTTTTTTAGCTTCAAACATGTTGCCAGATGTATAACTGAAATTTGAAAATCCACAGAATTCGATTTCCAAGAATTTTCGAATATCTGAAACTCGGAGAATCGACTGCGGGTTCCGTGTTCATCATGTTGTTGTTCTCTTTCTTCATTCTAACAACAAAAAGTGAATATAGGAAACAAAACAAGGCAAAAGTCTATCTCGGAGATGTTGGAAAACACGGAGGATCGATAGTTGTGGCCAACTGTTTCAAGATTGATGTTTCCTGATTCAAGGTAGACCTCCAACATAAGAAAGAAAACGGGAAGAAAACAAAAAATGAAGTTTCCATTTGTCTAAAGCAAAAACAGGAAGAATAGAATCTCCTACATGTTTTTCCAGTTATTCCGGAAAAATTCGACTTGCGCAAAGCCGTTCCGGGAAAAAAAACTCAACATGTACGAAACAAGTCGTCTGCTGTTTAAAACCCTTTCTCCATCCATAAAATAACAAATATTTCCATTAAAGTTAGCTATTGCAGTATTGGCTTGTTTCTCGCTAAGAAAAAGATTCCTAACCACCTAAATTTTAAGCCAACTTACCAACGGTCACAACTTCCGTAATTTGAATCACGCAAATTTTTTGTGAAGTGATTGTACCGAACAGAATGTCAAAAATATTTGTTATTTGTCTTCAACGCAGGCGTTAAAACAAGAAGTAAAGGAAATGAGACTCCACACTCGCTGCATTATAATTCTCAAAATCATTTTCGTTCTAAAAATTGTTTCTCGAAATTTTCCTCTTCTAATGAAAGACATTATAAAAATAAATTTAAAAAATTTATTATCGCTTTTCCAATTACTATTTTTCTAAAACAACAACGAAAAAAAAAATCTGAACACGGGAATGAAAACTATTACAGCGAAATCTGTTTGCAAGGATATTCCAGGAACCGGGAAACTGTATCGTTATAAATGAGGTATAACCTAATACATGGTATAGCTGTCGGGATCATGGAAAATATAAAAATATAATCAATATTGCTATAGACAAATTTCGCTGTATTCAAAAATAGCGCCAACCAATATCACTTCTCTAAATGCTGCAAACGCCCTGCGGTGGCGCAGTGTGGTAACGCGTTCTCCTATTGCGCGGCTAATCCGGGTTCGACTCCCAGCAGTGCAAAAAGAACGCTTACTCAGAGATCTCATAAAGATCGCACTGCTCACTGTAGTCCGGGGTTTGGTTCCCTAGGCCTTAAGAGGTTCGGATTCCTCGGAAAACAGTAGGTCCCGGCGCAGCATGACCACTGTAGTCTTTGAGCCGTAAAACCAAAAAACAAACAAACAATCTCTAAATGCTAAGTTTAAGCCAATATTTAAAAAAAAAAAAATTCTTGAAAGGATAAACATATAAAACACAAAATGAAGTGAAGATGAGCTTAGGCAGCTTCCGCTTGACCCACGTGACCCTGAAACGGCTACACGTTACAATGAGCATGCGCGTAATCAGAGATTGCCTTCACTGGTTGCCGTTTAGGCATCTTTCTTGCCGTTTTGGCTTGAATCGGAGCATGTCGACTTCCGCTGCTGCCTTATATTTCAAACAAAATTAATAATTAACAAACACACATAAATGTCCGCAATAAAAGTTGTCTATGGTATTCCAAAGCACTTTTGTGTGTGTGAGAGAGAGAGAGAGACTATAAAAAATGCAAGGTATATTGTAAAACCATGCGATGATGACAAAGACCAGGTAATACGTAAGTATGAAGAACAGATCTTTACAACTGTTTTAACCAGGGACACAGCCATTTAAAAGTTACATATGGGACTTAAGCGCCCCCCTCTCTGTCCTATGCCATTGCTCTTAATGTATGTCTAATATTCAAGACCGTAGCCAGGGTTTATTTGGGGGGGAGGGGGTAAAAAATTTCACCATGTATCGATACAATCACAGCATGCAAGGCCGTAGCCAAGTCCCATTAAAAATTTAGTTTGGGGGGACCGGTCCCTAAGATTCCCCCCTCCCCCCCACTTTGGATACGGGCATGCTAATATATCGCTTAACGATGTCACCAAGAACAATGTACAGGAAATTTAAATCTTCTAAAGAACGAACAGACGCCTGGTAGGCAGAGACAGAAGGGTAGTATGTATACGTATACCATGCCGTATCCAGAGGGGGGATCTTAGGGACCGGTCCCCCCCCCGAAATTAAATTTTTAATGGGACTTGGCTACGGCCTTGCATGCTGTGATTGTATCGATACATGCTGTAAAAATTTGCGGACTCCCCTCCCCCCGAAATTTAATCTTGGCTGCGGCCTTTACGTATACCTAATGCATGTATACATATACCATATTTAGCTTATGCAAATGATTTAGTTCGAACCCATCCCCATCGCTATAGGCATTGTTGTCAGCACTTATATCAAGTATGTTGTCACACTTGTATCAAGTGGGTATTTCTATATACCCTAATTAGTACTAATGAGTATATAATTCTGGATCAGAGGTACATCAGCAGTACCTGTAGATGGCTGAGCCAGTATTATTTTATTTTTCAGGGATAAAAGCTAAATTTTGATGAAGTATTAAAATTTTATTGAAGTGTCCAGTGGGAGCGCGAGCCAATCCCCTCCTGGATCTTGTAATATTACCTATGATAATCCACGTCATTTGTATATTGTGGAGGGGATCGATGAATTAAAGTCCCCCATATTTCACACCATAAAAGATATTTCTTGGGAGAGGGAAGAGATTTCCTGAACAAATATTTTATTCTTAGACCCCTACTCCCGTTAAAAAATATGTTGAATGATTTTTTATCTTCGTTTTCACATCTTTTGGTATAGGCTTCTGAATCTTTTTACTATCGTAATTTCAATAATCCAAGGCTCATGTCCTTAAAGAAGTTATAAAGAAGTTCTGAAGAAATCGATTGATTATTGTAATTACGTTCAACTTAACACTTTTCATTGTTAGCACTTAGAGTGAAAACCTACTAGTGAAAATTTCGGATTTTGTCGACAATTTTCTCTTTCTTTATTTCTTTCTTTCTGTTTTTTGTTTTAATTAAATTACCTTTTCTTTACTGTTTGGTGGAAAAAATTGGTCCGTCCATTTTTAAAGATTCCAGAACATAATGTAATTTTGACAAGTGTACTTTAATTATGGTAAAGTTCGATAGTTTTTGCATGCTTTCTCTAAACGCATTTGACTGTTCTCTTTTACCATGGAAAACGCTCCTTCCGACACAATTTTCATCTAATTTTCAGAAAAATTTTATATTGTCAATATAATGTGAATCAACAAACTAGTGTTAGGATTTTGATGCCATCACATATTTTAATCGATTTTATCATTTTTGACTTTCCAAAATGCGAAAAAAAAGTTTATATATGTTGACATAATACATCTTTTTATGTAAAATATAATAAAGACGCATATTAATCCTCACAAGTCATAGGCGTACGCAAAAAGTTCGTAAAAGGGGTTATAGGCTCAATGGGGGACGGGGGGGGGGGGTTGCATTCCCCATCAATAGCCCCCTGCAAAATTCAATGTCACAAGATCTTATTACCTCTATCAAAATCTCACTTTTAAATTTTTTTGAAGTCCTTAAGGGAAAAATGCATTGCATGGAAAAATTTTCGCGATATAAGTACTTAAAAAGTAACAAAAAAAAAATATTGAAAGTAATAATACTACCAATTTCAAATTTGGTGCGATATTTTGTCTATGTAGAAATATAATTTACATAAAAATTTCAGCAAATTCTATGAAAAATTAAAGAAGAAATTTTCATTAATAAATCACCTTAAAGATCATTTTGACTGATAATAGTCAGATTGGTTGTTTGGCTTTTTTATGGCGCAAGAGCATCTGGGCTATACTGCGCCAAAATAATAATAGTCAGAAAAATGAAAATTTGCCATGCGCTCAAGTTGGACTCTAGCCTCTGGGTTTCCATCTCAGTGTCTTGACTGTTGGACCACTGACTTCGGTCATGCTAGAAAGTGGATGTAAGGCTTAATTATCGCGATTAATTCCTTCGAGACTTCATTGAAAATTCTTTGAGAAGATTCCATTTAGTTAACACAGAGTTGTCCAATATACGGCCCGTGGGCCACAATCCGTCCCGCAAACAGTATTAATCTGCCCCGCTGACGACTGTTTGGGATAAAAAAAAACCAATCCCAAACAAAAATTTTAGATTTTTTTTTTCAGAAATAAAGAAAAACCATGGGTGTCCCTTTTCCTATATGGCGAGTGAACAAACAAATAACTAGTTAATTAGTTCTTTTTTTTTTTTTTTTAAGAAACAGCTGGCCCGCGAGATCCATGAAAATTCTTTAAGTGACCCGCTTCTCAAAGAGGTTGGACAACCCTGAGTTAATATATACGAGAAAAGAAACTCCGAATACTATACTTCGTGAACCAGTGATCAAGGCATTGGGGTGATAATCAAGAGACAGCCGGTTCAAATTCGGTGGATGTAAGGCTATATTTATTTCTTTTTCCTGACTATGATGAGCCAGAAATAGATTCCAGTCTGAAACGTGAAAAGTGGAGAATCAAACTTAATTCCCATTAATTAACCATTTCAGTAGTTTGCAAATTCGGACGGACTGTGTTGTCCGCTTGACTACCTGCCACGCCCATTGTTGTCAAACTGCGCATCGCTGGTGCGTCTTAGCTTTCGATCAGGGACGTCATGAAGGTTTAGCAAGACCTGAATCTCAAACCATGATAATAGCCCTTCTCGCTTTGTTTTCGTTCAAGACGAAGCTTATTTTGCATTCAGGGGCGCAGCGGGTATTCATTTATAAATCAAGAGCACCGTTGATCTAAAAAGGTTGAAAATGCTGCACTATACTAAAAATTTAACCAGGACCGTCTGCACGTGGAGCCTTACTTACTACATTAGTTATCATTGCAACAGATTGCATTTTACCTCGAACTGATTTCCCATCGTTTCATGTAGGAAGGTAAAGAGGTTTTAAAATACAGTCATCCCTCGTTATTCGCGGTGGTTACGTACCACGAACTATCCGCAAATGTCAAAAGTCGCGAATAAAAAAACCAAAACTATATGTGAAAAGAAGGGTTACGTTGATAGCAATTGTCTTGCATATTGAATACTGTACATTACGTGCCAACATTTCGTAGCCGGGGAAGGCGGGTATTTTACGGGGACAAACCAGTGGCGCCATCTATTACCATAAATTCCCAACAGTTATTATAAAATGTTTAGAAAAATTAATTGTTAATCAGTTAATTAAACAGTGAAAATAAAATGAATCACAGAACAACAATCATTTGAATGATTTACAATTTTACTGATTTTTCAGTGCCCCACGCTTTAAGATCGATAGTTTCAGAATTACTGAATGAAAATGTACAGGTAAAGAGACGCTAATTTTTTTAACAATGGATACGCCAGGGGCACTGTCAAAGCAGTATTATTGACGATATGGTGCTGACATTTATTGACAGAAAATGAAATTAAAATCTAAGTTTCTTTCAGCTTTGCTACATTAGTGGCAATGTTTAATGATATTTTTGAAATTAAAATTTTAATAGTATTCCTCAATAGTGTGTAGGAGGTCTTCCTTCGAGACTGGGGGCTAAAAGAAACACTTGCGCCCCCTGTTGGCACGTGTCTGAACACCTGAAACGCTCACGTATGGGTATGCACTACCTTTATCCGTGTACATTCCCTCTTTATTTTTAGTATGTTACAGTAGGACCTATTTATATATACGTGATAGTATATATACAGTGTCGTTTTGACCTAAAAGCTTCTAATTTTGCCAAAATTTTATTTTTGGAGAATTAAAAAAAAAAGGAAAAACTAATAACTGAAATCCCGAATAGCGGGCATGACTATATTATATCTATTCCTCGGGTAAATCCCGCGCAAATCTAAGGCAGTAGCGTAGCCATTCAAAAAATTATGGGGGGATCATGGGAGATGCGCCAAGTGGTTTTAAAGATCATGTGATGCAGCCTTAGAGAAAATAATGTGTTTTGATATCCAATGGGGAGCTTGAACCCTCACATGGGCGTCCCGATGGGGTGCATTGCACCCCCCTTGGCTTATGAAAAAAGGGGGAAAAGAGGACTGAATCCACAAGAAACTGTAGTCCAACAACATTATTCAATTGGAATTTTTCCTGGATGCGCCCCCTGCATATAATTCTGGGGGGGCGCCCATGAGACCTGAGCCCCCTTTCCCATGCCACTGATTTAAGGGCAATATATTATGTTTAGTGATTCCTAGGGGAACAGCCTGCTTTTAACGGAACCCTCCCTCAAGTGATTTGCAATTAAAATTAAGCCCCCCCCTTCCCCTCCCCCACGATTAAGTACTATTCAATGCAGAAACTAAATTTGTACTGGGACTATAATTCGTAAAATCCTGAATTTCAGCGACGTAAGCCCCACGTCCGCCCTACCCACCGCTAGTGCAGACGTTTCTGTTTTTACGCTTAATGAAAACAAGATTTTGTTTTGAACTTTGGCGCAGTTTCGCCTAACTTGGCGACGGGTTGGAGAGGAGTGAAAGCAAAGCTAAATTTTCAGAAAACAGCATCTCAGATTCCCGTCAGTACTCCTTCGGAGTGGGGTTGGAGTAGTTGTGCTTGAATTACTTTGCTAGCAGAAGAGTATTTTTGAATCACGCAAAATATTAATAATTAAAATAACAGTGAAACATGTGAAGCGATTCAAATTAAAGGTACCCTCGGACCAATGATAAAACAAGAAAATCGAAGAATATAAACATGAAACACTTGTATAATTACGAAATAACCATGAAGTTATCCTGTAGAGGTAAGAAATACTTTCATTTGGTTTTAAAAAGATATTACTATATAATATTTAACAATGATTAAAGAGCTTGTAATCTTATTAGTGAATAATCTTTTTTTTTAATAAGATTTCCGAGAAATGGTTCTTAGTTTTAATAAAATGTCGGAAGAGTTGAATTTCACGTCACTTGGAATTTATCACCATCATTTCATTAAATTTAATTACTTTTCTTCGTCGTGTTCAATTAATGTCTAAGGCGCTAAATCAATTTTTAATTAAAAGTCGTCTGCTACTTCATTTTTCATCAAAACGATTCTCTTTCAAAGAAAGACAATCACTCATAGTAATTCTTTTTCGCGACAGAAATAATTATTCTTGAATCTGTATGTTTAAAAATAGATTTAAAATTATTAAATTGGCGATTTCTTCTTTTCTAAAGTAATTAAAAGTAGATTGATCACAAATCAAAACGACTTTCGAAAGCTTTAAGAAACTTCCAACATTTTTGAAGTCGAGTTTTCGCAGTTTTTTCACTTGCCTGAAAGTCTGAACGGACAGTGGTCAATTATTCAAGCTTAAAGTTCAACGAAGAAGATAGTTTTCTCAAATCGGCTCTAATCTACATAAGCGAGTTACGTCGTTGGAAGATAACGTTGTCAATTAAACAGTCTGGGGACGTAGCAGTCGTATGACTAACTGAGCCGTCATGTGACTGACTCAGCATTCACGTGACTAACGATTGATTTTGTGATAGTGCTTATTAAATTTAGCATGTGTGTATAGATTTAATAGTTTTCAATTCTATCAAAATACAATAACATATCAGGTTGCGGCCATGTTGACAACGTTTGAAACCCATCATGGTCACCTCTATAAGCGGCCATATATTTCCAGATTATCTAAATTTTAAAGTCATAGGATTAAGGCAATTTCTTACCTTATTTCACGGCCACCTTTCTACATGTGGCTTCTCTGAATATTTTGGTATGCTCGGGGGAGGACTGGAACGCCGGCCCCGGGCAGGTGCCCCTTCTTGGGTGATAAGATTCGCGCCCTCCGAAAATCCAAGGTGTGCGGTCTTTGAGAGGACCCAGTCCGCCGCTGGGTATGCTATGAAAATCTGATTACCAATTTATTATAGTAATTAAATACTATGATAAGATTAATCAATTTGATAATCAGGAGCGGATCTGCAGGGAAGCTTAGTATCCCCCACGCATACAGGAACAAACGTTTACTTGGATAAAGCTATCCTTTGATGGAGTGCCAGCACTTTCTGGTTATTTTACATTAATTATTACATTTAATTATGCTAATTTAATTCATACTCCCCTCCACTAAAACTTTCTGCATCCATCATAAGAAAAATAAATGTGGATTTAAAATGTGATTTTTTTTAATCTTTGAAAAGATGTCGTTTTAGTTCATTGATGAAGGCTTATCTATCAGAGGTCAATATACGAAAGATTCGTCAACGAAAGAAGATGATTTGTAAAGATAAGGAAATAGCGTAGGAAAGGGGGCTCGGTGGGGGGGGCTCAAGGGCCCCCTCCATTGGATATCAAAACACATTTTCTCAGGCTATGTCCACATAATCTTCAAATCCACTTAGCCCCCATAACTATTTGAGCCCCTCACATGAATTTTTAATTGTCGCATAATGAAATATTAGCGTGAAAGACAGGCGCGTGGGTGCTTCAATGTTAAATTTTTAATAACAGTCAGTTTTGATTGGGAAAATTTAAAGCCATTTTCAATGATGCCTAAGTTATAATTGAAAAATGTAATGTCAATGAAAGCATCATCCTTTGTTTTAAAAAAAAATAGACATTGTTTTTGCTAAAATAAATCGCATACAAAAATTTGGGAACCCAGAGCCGAAGGGCCCGTGCGCTAATCAGGCCTTGTTACAACTTGGGAGGTTTTGTAAAGAAAAAAATTAACATCTATGACGCCATGGTGCAAATAGTTATCTTTTGTTCGATTCCTACTGGTGACGATGTCATTTATTTCTTCTTCGCAAAAATCTCTAGTTTTGAGGTACGTTACGCGAGTGTTCGCACATGTTTCTGAAATCACAGATTTAAAATACTTTACAATAATTACAAATTTACAATGCTTTCAAAATGCTTACAGATTTAAAAAACTTTATAACGATTACAAATATACAACACAGTCTTCCTCAATCTTTTTTACTCTGATGGAACTTTTGAAATGATTTTCAGGGCTCAAGGAATCCTCCATACAAATTGTTATGTTCATAATATGTTAGCTTGATCACACTGAAAGATTTGCGGAACCTAATCTATCTAAACCACTCGGTTTAGATATAACGATAGAGGGCGTGCATTTTTTTTTAAATCTTTATCAGCCTTTCCCGTGCGCCTAAGATTTGAATCTGGAGAGTTGGTAACCCCAGTTGCCTTTCCAATACTGAAAAGTTCCGTTAAATTCCTGGAAAGTGAAAGAAACGCGCGAACCAGTTTCAGTCAGGGGCGCTGAGAGGCAACGCGGCCCCCCGGGCTCACTTCTACCGGCCTCATGACCCCTTCCCTGGGCCTGGCCCCCCCAGAGCATAGTTCCTTGTCAGCGCGGGCCCCTAAACTTCATCCGGACTACGGCCCTTGCAACCCCCACCTCTCGTCGGCTCTGATTTCAATTATTACATCGTCTTCTTCCTTCCTCAGCTGGTAATTACCTTGACTTCATGAGTTCATTTTTTAACGTTCGTTTGAATAGTTTTCGCTAATCTCTTAAAATTGCATTGAAGGTTAACGTGCTTAGGTAACATTCAATCCAAAGTTTTTTAAGTCATTTCCGATAGTCTGGTTATGGTCTCGTGTTTTGTTTACACTGTCATTTTTCTTTACTGCTCTGTATGTATTTTTCTGTTTAGTAATCGGTTACTCGTGGCGTCGGTTTCCTGTTTAGTAATCAGTTTCTTGCTCAATGATCTATTTCCTGTTTAGTAATCATTTTCTTGCTCAATGATCAGTTTCCTGTTTAGTAATCCTTTTCTTGCTCAGTGATCAGTTACATATGCAGTCGATTTCTAGTTCAATAATTTTCTTGCAGTTATATGTACTGTCGGTTCCGTGTTTAGTAATCGGTTTCTTAGTCACAACGATCAGTTTCCTGTTTA
>QLNU02014176.1:150244768-150260978 GCA_006491805.2 Dysdera silvatica
ATGTTTTTACGTGGTCTTTAAAAGGATGAAATTTTTATTTAAATATACGTGGAAAATCAAAATAGTAATACACAGTGTATAGATGCACGTTCCTCATACACATGACGCTTTTCTAATAAACTCATCTGCCTAAATAAGTTTCTAAGACTTCTTATTTCTAAGTCGGCTTCAGACATCCTCCTAATAGATAGGGTTTCTTCTAGACAAAGGGGTGTAATCAAATTAGTAATAGCATTTTAAGGTAAATAAAATAATTGATTGATTGTTTGGCTTTTTTATGGCGCAAGAGCATCTGGGCTATACTGCGCCAAACATGGTAAAATCAAAGACTGTAGTAAAAGCCAGTACTTTTTAAAAATTTTAAAACGTGCGTATGGTCAGCATGGTCATTTAAAATGTCAGACAGTGATGAAGAGTTAAAAGTAAGAGTGCGGGCAAGTCTATAATAGGGGCATTGAGTTAAAATGTGTAAAACACTTATGGGTTCATTGCACACTTGGCAAATTGGTGCTGGTTTCCCTTCCAACAGATGTCTATGGGTGAAATAAAATAATAAATTTTATTTAAATAAATTTGTCCGTGACTTTCGACATACATAAGGCGAATTAAATTCGGTCTCCAAAATTGTTTATTTACCAGACTGTGATTATGTAGACATTATCCATTTGAGTTTACCAATTAAGGTCAATTGATGTTAATTTCTTTGTTGTGTTCCATTCTTCAAGCCCTAAGTTACATGTACTTATGGCATGATTCTGCTGGATGCTCTGCTTGTTCCGAAAATCGTAATTGCGTCGTCGTTTGCAAAAAGTTAACAAGTCTTGAGTTAATTTAACTCGGCGAGTTGTTTTAACTCGGCGAGTTGTTTTTCTGATACTCCCCATTGGGTGTACGATTACACTTCAGTAATAATTAGATTCCTTTTAGTTCTTCTTTAGAGAGACCGAGGACCAAAATAATAGAATTTTACTGCTCAATTTTATAGAGATCGTAAGTGAGTGTATAGTAAAATCTGTTTATAACGATGGTTTCTGCAGCCCGAAAAATAAAGAATGATTCAGATAAAGAATGATTCGGATAAAAATGATTCAGATAAAGAATGATCCAAATAAAGAATGATAATGAATTTTATATTAATATATAATATATAATAATAATATATTTATGATAATAAATTTTATGGAGATCATAAGTGATTGTATAGTAAAATCTGTTTATAACGATGGTTTCTGCAATCCGAAAGATAAAGAATGATTCAGATAAAGAATGATTCGGATAAAGAATGAATCAGATAAAGAATGATTCGGATAAAGAATGAATCAGATAAAGAATGATTCAGATATTGTATCATGTCCAACCATAGGCGTACGCAGAAAGTTCGTAAGAGGGTTACAGAGCTACAACTCACATATTCCTATGTTAAATATACAAAATTTCATTGCAATGGGGGGTTACAACCCCATCAACACCCCCTGCGTACGTCAGTGATTTCAACCTTGTTTATAACGATAAATTGTTCCTGACGTTGTCTTTTCTCGGATCCTAAACTCTCAAGGCCTAGAACAAGGGTGGGGAACAGTTTCATGTTAGAAGGCCGCATTGCGTTCGCTGTAATGTACGAAGGCCGCATATGGTTTTATGTCAGCCAATCAAAGAAGATTATTACGTTATATCTTCTTCTACTCTTTTATACTTTATTAATTTTAAAATTATAATACAAATAAAAAGAGACGAACAGAATCATATTAATAAAAATAAAAGGACTTTTCTCCAAAGTTTAATTCGATCAAAAGGCTGCGCCCAAGGGCCTTGGAAGACCGCATGTGGCCATATGGCCGCGGGTTCCCCACTCCTTGGCATAGAATGTCGTTATAAACAGATTTCGCACACTGTATATTTTCTCCAGCGCTCACAAATTGGTCTTTCGACCATTCAGGGTCTGACAGTCAAATCGTTATAATAACAAATGGTTGTCGGTCGGCCTTCGATGAAAAGGGCATCATGGCTCCAAACTTGGAGAAAACATGGAGAGGCTGCTGCTGAATGGAAGCACCCGGATGTGAAGTTAAGTGAGTCAACCGGAAGCAGGAAAACATGATATTAATATATTTCAGTGACGTCACATGACTTTAATAGTGAGCCCTCTCCGATTGTTGAGAATCCCCTCCTCGAATAGAAAAGTCGCAATTCAGACATATATCACCACCAGTAGCATCATTATGTTAACATACAATATAAGGTAAATATATCATATAAGGTATATGAGGTAAAAGGGGGGATTACGGGATCAAGCCCCCCCCCCCTTGGCTACTAAAACGCATTATTTTCTTTACAGCTGTATCACATGATCGTCTTTGAAGATATTTGAGCCCACCCTCATAATTTTGGAAGTTACGCTACTGACTATATTTAGCATTCCTTTATTTATCGTTCATCGATTTTGGGAGAGCCTGGCCCCCTGAAATAATCTTTTAAGGGGGGACAGAAGGGACCTGGGGCCCCTTGGGGTAGGCGTCTTTAGGGGTCCACATTAGGCGAGTGGCATCACCGCAGCACGCTCCCCAGCTTTCCAACTTCATTGATTTAATCTGTACATGTATGTAAAATAAAACGTGTACTCTAAATAAAGAATTTCAGGGTGGTAAGGGAGGAGTCCCTTACCACCCTGAAATTCTTTATTTCGAGGATACATTTTATTTTTGAAAAAAAAGGGTATACCAACCACGCTATAGTTCCTAAAGGAGTACGCCGATTACACCATAATCTTTAAAGGAAGTATGCTGATCACGCCATAGTCCCTAAAGTGGGTATGTCAATCACGCTACGGTCCCTAAGGAGTATATCAATCACGCTATAGTTCCTAAAGGAGTACGCCGATTACACCATAATCTTTAAAGGAAGTATGCTGATCACGCCATGGTCCCTAAAGTGGGTATGCCAATCACGCAACGGTCCCTAAGAGATATATCAATGACACTATAGTCCCTAATGGTGGTACTCGATCCCTAAAAGAAATATGCCAATCACGCTGTAGTCTCCGAAGTAGTACGCCAATCACTCACGCCAATCCGCTAAAGGAAGTACGCTGAACACGCTGTAATCCCTAAAGGGAGTACACTAACCACGCTTAATTACTCCTTAATGTCAAAAATTCGTAGAAAAAAAATTAAATGATACTGTATGAATTTCTAAGGTGGAAGGCCGTATACTAAATTATATGCCATTAATTCGTGCTAATAAATATACGCATTGACGGTGGTATACCAAGAATTTTTGCTGTTCGGCCACAACATTTGATTTGATTTATAAAGAACATAAAGAAATGTAAATGGGGTAATATTTCTCCCATATTTCTGCAGTTGCAAAGTTTAATAAATAGCCTCCATACATCAAGATCTTGTGAATGTCGCATTTTGCTTTTCTTTTTTTTTTTTGGCGAAGGAAGGGGAATGGCAATTTACCACATTTGAATTGGAAATGCTTTTAACGCTTTATATTTCATCCGATATTTACTGTACAAAGAAAAGCACTATAATTTTATTTTCCTTATTTCTATAGGAAAAAAATACTGATATCAGTATTGTTTATTTTCTTTGGATTGGAGAAATAGTACGCGAATAACACCTGTTTAAAAATAATAATAATAATACTCTAATATTGTCTGCTTGAGAAAAAACAATACTGAAATGTTGTTTGCTTGAAACAAAAATAATACTCAAATATCGTCTGCTTAAAAAAAAGAAATAAAGTACTGTTCTCGAATAAAATCTGCTAAAAAATTATACTCGAATGTCCTTTTCTTGAAACAAAAATATTATTTATATATCCTCGGCTTGAAACAAGAAACAATTATATATTCTCTGCTTGAAACAAGAATACGCATTCTTTATATATCCTCTATTTGAAACAAAAATAGTAGTTAAATATCGTCTGCGTGCAAAGGAAAATAATACTTGAATACCGCCTGCTTAAAAAAAAAAAGAAGCATTCAAATATCGTTTGCTTGAAAAGAAAAAAGTAGTCAAATATCATCAGCTTGAAAAGGAAAAGAATACTCGAATATCGTCTGCTTAAAAAACTAATATTCAAATATATAGTTTGCTTGAAACGAAAAGAATCTTTCATAGTAAAAAATCGCATTAAATTTCGTGAGTGGAAAAGTAGGGTTCATAAATGTCGTCTGGTCTGTAAAATAAAAACCCAATACGTCAGATTTTATCATTTTAAATTTAAAAAAAACTAAAATAATATTCAAACCAATTAAGTAAATATTTTTATTTTAATACCTAGTTTAATATTTTTAATTAAAACACCCCAAATATATATTCTAATTATTCTTTCAACTTTTCGGTATATGGCACAATTATATTTCGAAATTCCCTAGCATAAAATATTTATTTCATTTTTTTTCTGCATTTGATTGAGAAAGTGAAGTGAAGTGCAGCACCACTTAAAAATTACAGGGTTATACTTTTTGGTTATTTATCAAAAAAATTTCTTTAGCCGCCCGTGACAAACAAACTACAGGGTGTCCATAAAGTATTTTCCCAATTAAGAAATTAATGACGTAGAAACGAAGTAAAGCAAAAACATAATTAATATCTAATAACACAGGATAATAGTTAGTTTGGCATTAATTGTTCCTTCTACGATATTTGAAGCATATGGAAACACTTGGTTTGATTTACTGCAGTCGTCTGCTCATCCGCAAACCACAAATTGAAAATAACGGCACATTTTATATTTTTTTACTGCTTAAAATCAGTAACTGTAATCAATTTTACATTTCTGCCATATTCCGGAATGTTTACTTTATTATCCTTCATATATTTTCTTCCTGAATTATGCTTTCTAAACGAAAGTCGAATTTTGAACTTCCATTTTTCTGCTTTCAAAATCCTATTTAACGAACTCGGTTAGTAAGGCGTCCTAAAACAGATTTTAAATTTCAAAGTAGGATTTATTTTATAGTACGGCTAATTAATGCCCGCAGTGAAACTTGAATTTTCCCAAATGAGTTTTAAAAAACTTTAATTGAATCTCAATCACTTCTTCTTAAAAAAAAAATGAATGATTTCCTCTTTTCAACGTAAAACCGTTTTGAATCACGGCGACTTCTCTCCCCGTTTTAAAATAGCGCATTATTCCAGCTTCGCACGCCATTTGGAGCTCAAAAATTCATAAATCATTTTCCGAATGAGTAGTAGCTATTTTTTTTTTTTTTCTGAACTCTCATTTGAATGGGTTTTCAATTGGTGGGAAGCAGGTTCAATCGGCGAAAATAAAACATATTTCCGATGTTAGTGGGCGAAAAAGCAGTGCTGTCCCAAGGAAGTAAAATAAAGCAAAAAAATGGTTAACGCGCTCAACTAAAAGTTAATTAAGGCATTTTCCGGGCAGTATTTTGCCTCCAGCAAGTGGCAACGGTCTTCTTCCAGATTAACTCGTCAATGGCGGAAACAATTTGTATCTTTTATAAAAACTTCGAGGGATTTTTTCCCCTTTCTTGATTTTATTGTGATACTTTTTCCCCCATTTTTTCCCCACGATTCCCTCTTATTAATCACCTGCTTGAAGTGTTAATTAATGAAGGAATGGTTAATTAGACGCCGAAGTTTTTTTTTATTCAGATAATTGTGTATAAAAAGAAAAAACAGTGGCAAAAAAAAAGATCGTGGTTTCACGAAAGTTTTTCCAAGTTTAATGCTAAAAAACGAATGTCCTCCTTCTCCCCGTCCTCTGAAATCAAGGGCTTAATAATTTAAAAAATTACGGGTTCAAGAAGCTTTAACAAGCAAGTGAAAATCGCCATTCTCAAATTCGCAACTCTCTAATTTTCCACTCTCCAAATCTCCACCTTCTGAATCGTTACTCTCTAAATCGCCACTCATTAATTGGCCACCTTCTGAATCGTCACTCTCTAATTCGCAACTCTCTAATTCTCAAGTAACTCGGTAGGTTTTCAACGTTAACAATAGCTATCATTATTGCATTTACGGAAGACCTTTACCTTACCCTTTTTATTACGGGCGGACGGACAAACCAAAAGCAATGTCTATTGAAACCCGCTAAAAAAAGGTCATGTGATTCAGCGTCGAGGAAAACGCTGTCTTCTATATCTAATGGGGGCTCGAATCCCTACGCCCGCTTTGCTACGCCACTGCTAAAAACCAACTTTTTTAATTAAAACAATGGGGAGGGGCGTTGAAAAAACTAAAAAGAACGTGTGGGGCTAATTTATATTGTAACTTCGGTAACGCGAAGTTTGCGATGAACACATAAGCCGCATCACTGGGACATTACTTATTATAACTCCAATTTTCTTACTTGGCGGTTAAGGTGTTGATGAATCATTGGACTGGTATGTGTGGGTGGCAACACGTTTCATTCTGGGTGACACATACGTTTTTTTTTGTTTTTTTTAAAGAAGAGATTTTTTTTTTGTAATAAAAAAAAACTGCTCTCTTAATGATAGGGTGCGCGAAAAGTTCGTAAAAACTTTAAAAAATCATTAAAAAGGAACAAATAATGATAAAGAATTACGGTTTGTACGAAAATTTTTCCAGGAAAATCGGATTTTTTTTAGTAGCAAAAAATGTTTAGTTCAAAAAATCACCTACAAATGGTGCTGAAAACTCCAAAAGACAATGGACAGGACAACTGTGCATTCCATCGATTTATTATTGCAACAGTTGTTCAATATGACCATTAAAACATTGTATGACAGAACTAAGACTCACAACACATGACATGTAGCCATTTCTCGTCTACCGTGCCAAATTTTCGCAACGCAGTGGCTTCTAATTCAACATTCAGGTAGAAGAACTTCATAAGCAACGCTTGATCTGGCAACGATGACATTCGCAAATTATGCAGTACTGTTGGATTCGAATGAACGATCCACATTCATCCAGGTCTTTTAATTGCAAGCCTGCATTGCATGCTTCTGCTGAATACCTTGCACCATCTGCAGGTGACTTTTAAACTAAATATTTTTGCCACTTAAAAAAATCCGATTTTTTTAGGAATTCTTTCGTGTAAACCGCACTTCTTTAACATTATTTGTTCCTTTTTTATGGTTCTTTACAGTTTTTACGAACCTTTGACGCACCCTGTATATTTGAACATCGAAAAGCTTTTTCCTATTATTTTCGCCAGTAATGTGGGAAGACCGTCAGAACGCGATTTCTTTATAAAGATAAAGATCTAAATATTAGATTTCTGACAAACAAATTATCACCACATTTACCTAAATTGTCAATTTCTTTATTACCGAATCGTCAATTTATTTATTGCCAAATTGTCAATATATTGCCACTGTCCTCGTTGTCAGTTTATTTTTAAATGGATTTCATTAAAACATATTTATTTGGATCCGGGCGAGGTTTACTTGGTTTTATTTGTGAGACAGTAAACTTTCTTATTAGTGACTCACGAGAGACGGAAAAAATGTCCAACAGTAAACGACGCTAATTAGAATGAACTATTTCCCGGGAGCACAAAATATTATGCTTAAATGGATATAATCCTTAATTAGAACGACGTTGTTGAGAAGAAATACTGTATACGGGGCGGACTGGGTCGGTGCGCCCTCATGGGCGATAGGACTCGCGCCCTCCGAAAATCCAAGATATGCGCCCTTTGAGAGGACCCAGTCTGCCTGACTGTATAAATTGCGAGTCGGTGCTTATTGAGTAATTAGTCAAAAATTAACCACAGCATTGCATCATGGGATTATAAGTTAATTTGTGACTAATTACTCAATAAGCACTGACTCCTAATATATATAGTCAGGGGTATTTCTCAATAGGCTAGGGCGGCAAAATTTTGTGTATTGAGTCTAATATAACAAAATCAGTGTCATGATATAATTAGATGTTTTGCCGAGAAGAAAGATAGACATCATGCTTTCCATTTAAATACCAGTATTCGATGTGCTCTCTCTCTCTCTTTTATTTTTTTGTTAAAATTAAAATTTATTTCAATAAAATTGAATTTGATTTATTATATACCAAGAAGAGATAATACTTCAATATAAGTTAATATTGTTTAATGTTTATGTTTCAATTTATGAATTCGCTTTTCAACGTATTTATTGTCAATACAAAATTTTTTGGCGTATATTGAATGTAGGATTTTATGTCTTTTCACTGATTGTGGGGTCGGGGGGGTAGGAAAGAGCGGCAAAAATAGCCTAGGGGCGGCAAAATGGTAAATCCGCCCATGGTCAGGGGCGGACTGTGCAATGATGCAATGTTTCCAAAATACGTTATTTGCACACCTTCATTTGAGAGTGACTTAAGCGGCATGCCCAGTGATCAGAATAGCAATCAGAATAGCAGTCAGAATAGCAGTCTGGGGGTGTTTAAGTATAATTTATTTAGATTAGAAGAATCGTGGTGTAGCATAGCAGAGATCTTCAACGTCGCTTAGGCCGAAGGCTAATTCTATTCTCCCTTGTTGGCTTGCTGGCCGCAATACTATACCGGCAATATCAAGATTATAGAGATTGAATTACAATGAATTATTGAATGAACATTGTATAAATATGAACATTGAATTACAATATTCGTATTTTCCCTTTCTTTTATCTTTATACTCACATAGCTTGTTTACCGTGGGGTTAAATAGACATGACAAATAAAATGCATTGGTTTTCCAGGTCAGTGGTTCTCAAACTTTTTAAAGTCGTGGCACTCTTGGAATCCTACAAAATATCGCAAAAGTACTATACACGAAATGCTAATCAATAAGATGCAAAAAGCAAAGATTTTTTACAAGTGCTTGTCAGTGGCGTAATGGAAAATCTCGGGACCCCCGCAGTAATTTTTGGCCCCCCCTGTTACGAAAATTAATTTGTATATGCATATATGAAAAAGAAAAAAAATATATGTATATGTGTGTGTGTTGTGTCTTCTATAAGAAATTAACCGGCGACGCATTATAATATTTTAAACAGAACACATGTCTAATAGTCACCGTTTCGTGAGGTAGGGTTCTGGCGCCAAACGTATACTATAGCTTCAAAATCTTTTTTCTTCAAAATCAAAATTCGTCTAGATTTTATAATTTTCGGATGTTGAGTTGAAAATCAATGAAAACAGCTAAAATAAATACGCGATGATGGGTTTGCCACAGTTGGAAACCGTTCATTTTATTTTATTTTTTACCTAAAGATTAAAAAAAATCCTTATTAACTAAACAATATAATATTTTTTTACTTATAAATTTTAGGGAAAATAAATGACGACAAAAGGGGACTCCCCTTTTTTCCTGGGGGGGTTATCAGTACGCCACTGGTGCTTATATTTTATTTCCCACAGGTGCGTCAACTTCCATATAGCCCTGTATTTAATTATATAACTAACAAATCATTTTAATAATATTCACACACGTATCTATGTGGGATTTCCTAGGGCGCACCTAGGTATATCACAGGGTACACTGGTGCGCCTGAGCACACTTTTTAGAACCACCTTCCTAGGCCATGAGAGGTTCGGATTCCTAGGAAAACAAACTGTAGGTCAAGGCGCAGCATGACCCTTGCTTTCTTTTCGTGTCGTAAAACGAAAATAAACAAACAAAATCGCCAAGAGTAGATTCGATAGCTGACCGAAAATTCTAGAATTCCGATAGCAGAATCGTTCTATGAAGATGAACCCTAAATTCGCACTCCTGATAGCAGGCGAATTACACTGAAAGGTTTGAAATAAACTAGTCTATAGATAGATGTCATTTTCCTTTGGTTGAACATTTAGGAGAAACAGATGGATGGCCGCCTCCATCTTTATTTCATGAACTCCGTATTTTCGCCGAAGATTGAAAGAGACTAAAAAAATGTCTCCGAACCGCTCGCAAACGGACATAAAAATATGTTTTCCATCCAAAACTTGATATTCCTGTCGTCCGCATATTGGCATCGCATTTTTTCGAAGTCCTGGATCGCCGGACGGGAAATTCACACCCCGCGCACATACCCGGAATTTTAAAAGAATATATTGGCGAAGCAGATTTCTCTGATATTGTCAATTCTCCGGAGAATATTTGGTCCACGAATTTTCGGGAGAGAGAAAAAAGGGAAAAAGGATGAACGAATACCTCCCCGACATTGTATAAATACGCGTTTTCGAAATGGAAGAATTTTTCAGTCAGCTTTCCGCCGGAGGTCGTGACTTTTACAAGGATCTGCTGTACTCTATATTTGATTCTTATCTCTTTAACCAATTAGCCAGAGAGAATCATAGATCAAATCGCGAACTTTTTTTCATGCGTTCATCGAAATTTTCAGAATTGCGAGCATCGAAAACCACTTCTGTAAGAGTGTGATTGTTGTTGATTGTTCATATTAGTTCAGAAAAGTTGTCCACTGCTGCGGCAATGTTTTCCCAGAAGAGGGCTGTTTTAATAACTTGAAAAAGGACACACATAAAAGACAACGACACCTGAATCGATTGAAGAACCAGGTATGTGTTGTTTTGTTGGCAAATTTGTCTGATGCCAAATGTCAAGATTTCAAACTAAAAAAATTGAATTTTCGTTGATTCGGATATCTGAAAACTTTTGCGTGATAATTCCTTCATTTAGACCAGTGATTCCCAACATGGGGGGTCTCGATCCTAAAGGGCGTCGGGAACATGTTTCTGGAGGGTCGCAGCAACTATTTTTAGTTGCAATTATTTTTGTAAGGAATTTCATACCAAATGTTTCCAACGCTTTTACAACAACATGGCTACACACATTGCAATGTTCTACTAACGGTTGTTAACTTTATATCTGTAATATAAATTAGTATATATATATATTAATATTATATATGTAATTAATATAATATACATAATTCAGTATGACTTTATATTTAATGTGTTTTCTTTACTTTGTTAAAAATGCTTTTATTATGCAAATGTGGCGGCGGCGGACAGAGGGGTCGCAGATCTTTTGGTTACTATAAAGGGGGTCGCGAATTACTTGGTTACTATAAAAGTAGATTGTGGCTTGAGAAAGGGATAGGAACCACTGGCTTAGATCATGAACAAAGTGGAAAAGGAAGATTGGCTATCCCACAATGATGTCATTGAAAAAATCTTAGGTGATATCAAGGATTGCTGACAAACTACAAGTGCTGACAAACTACAAGTATATTGTGAAATGTAGGTTTAAAGGTATTCAAAGTTGAAAGATCAACTTAGCATTTTCTTTATCCCCACACGGAGTATTCTCCTGAAAATGTGGGAGTATTTCGTGAGGAGTAAAGGAAAAAAAAGATTCCATCAAGGTATCAAAGATATTGAATGGGCATATTGGATATAGCGTCAACATTTCCAGTTTCCATCCACCAAACGATTTTTGGGTCGTAACTCGGTAAAGAAACCTCTTCCGAAAAAAAGAAAAATCGTGTTACTTATTTTAGTATACCCTACCACCCCTTAAAGTCTGTACACGTGGTAACCGAACACCCTGTATACAGGGAGGAAATATGGATTGATGGATAAAAACTATTACCATACAATTCTTTTGCATCATCAACCATTTCCAAACCGCAGGATGAAGGTCTTCTCGTTATCACACACACTCGTAGAACGGTGAATGAAGCACAGAGGCTACGAGTTCACCACGCCGCCAGATGGCCATGCTCGACCTACGGCTTTCATCGAGATTCCGAACTTCGGCCACCGCAGCCGAAGTCACGCTCTATGGCACTTGTTGTGTCACCTCCAACTGAGCGACCTCTACCGGAGCCAACTGCTACTAATTATATATTCCATTCATATATTATACTGATTATATATTCTATTCATATATTATAGTTATAATAATAATAAATACATAAAATTTCACTGCAAAGGGGGGAGGGCTACAACCTCCATCAGCACCCCCCTGCGTACGCCAATGGCAGTAATTCTGTGACGGGAATTTCCGCGATATTTACTTCGAATTTTAGGGTGTTTTCAACAATTTAGCGACTTTAGGATTTTTTTTCCTATTATTGCTTAATATTATATATTTTTTTAATTTTCATATTTAAATAATTTAAATAACACTCAAACAATTCTGCGTAATTACCAGGCTTAAACTGGCCGTCTTTCTCCGTATGTTTCCAGAATTTGGTAAATGTTCTATTCCACTGCCAATTGCCAAAAACGGCAAATTACGGCGACAAACGCACTTCACTATTTAATTTTCAATTTTCTGTCTACGCCCGATTTCTGATCGGAACCAGACGGAGGATTTTTTATCCTCCACGTCTTGCCGTAAAGTTATTTTATGTTCTCGTCGTAACATTTATTCTCAGAAAAACTGCAGATCATTCAAAAATTCATCCGTTTTCCCTTCCTCGCGGTTTCCCATTTTCACGTATGAGCGAACTTACATGCGGCCCCTCCAATTTCCCACTGAGGTTTTACTGCGTATGCCCCCTTTGACAGAACCCAGAACACCATAAAATAACGGTGAAAGTCAGAAAACGCTTAGTATGGAAGTAAAATTGTATTTCTGTTCGGGAACATGAATTTAGCGCTTTCCGCAGTAATTGTACAAGTTACGATAACCTTCGGTAATTCTACGATGACTATCGTAATTCACCACTGCGATCCTAATTTAGACGACTATTATCGTAATTTTCTACTGTGATCTTAATCTATGCGAGTATTATCGTCAAATACAATGCTATATCCTGAACTATTGCCGAAATTTCCGATATGATCCTTAACTATTGAACTACTGTTTTCAAATTCTGATATTGTTATCTTAATTTGACATTGTGATCTTTATTTATGTGAGTATTGTCGTAGTTTGCTATTGAGATCTTAATTTACACGAGTATTATCGTAAATTGTAATATTATATCGTAAACTACGCGCCTACTATCTTAATTTCCGATACAAATAAATTATGTGCCACACTATTATTTCAAATTCCGATATTATCGAACATTCGATTTTTATCCTAAATCCTGATATCAAATGCGATTCTTACCTTAAAAATTCCGATTTTGTTGTAAATCATGCCATACTTATCTTAAATTTAACAGTTATTACACAAAAAAAATTTGCAGTCACTTTTTTTCGCATGCCAAAAACTTGTTATTTCTTGTCAAACTTTTCGGTCAAATGGTCAAAAAATATGGTCTAATTTTTGTGAAAAAGAAAGAAATTAAAACCATAAATTTAATAAATTTGCCCCTGTTCTATCCTTTTCTTTCAAAACGTCTAATTTTTAGCGGAACTAGATTTATTTTCCGTCGTAGAGACTGTTTTCGTCTTAATGTATGTTCTTTAACCGTTGCAAATCACTCTGACTTTTTATGTGTTGTTACGTATATGCCTTTATAATAATAGAGTATTATTTTAAGTTGTTTCGGGTGGGTGAATGATGCTTTAATGATATTTACAGTGTTTCCGATATTTTGCTTTCAGCAAGACCACTGTTGCCAAAAAATAAAAAATAAATTCTAATCGACGGAGCAGACATTATACATAATCCCTTTGCATCGAAAACCGGTGATTCTGGCGATAAAAGTAATTGGCGCGACTTATTCTCGCGTCGTTGTAAGCGATAATCTTGAGCTAACGCCCATTGTGTCGGTCTGGAAGCAAGAAAAGGCGATCATTCACCATTAGTGGTAATAGCTGTTCGGAAACATTTTACAACTCCCTATCATTTTACAAGAAATGTTGGGGTTGCCGTCTAAAAGATGACTGCCTAAGTTGGCGGGATCTTTTCAGTTTGCTGCTTAAAATGATCGCCAATTGGGGGATTTGGTGGCGTACTGAATAGAGGCGCAGAGAGAGGGAGGGAGACAGTAGCTGTTGCTTATTCCCTCTTCCAAACGTTGAGCATAAAATACAAAAACGTTGAATTGTTACGTTTATATATATATGTTCAAATTGTTTTTAATAAAACTTTAAACACTCTCATCACTGAGTTAACTTTTGACAGTTTTATATACAGTGGTGGCAAATGCGAACTCTACGACATGGGAAGGACAGAGAATAGTTGCCATTTTGCTCCAGTTTATAGTAAAAGTTTATTAAATATGAGAAATACATATATATGTGGATTAGGATCTCTCTCTCTCTCTCTCTATATATATATATTAACACGAATTGTAACTATGATTGTAGAGATAGTGACGTTAGCGCATGCGTGGAAAAGGAGAGCACTCTGGAGATGTGAAACAACTCAGGTTGAAGTTGGAAGCAGGGCAGTGATGTTTATGATCACTGGCGTACGCAGGGAGGTGCTGATGGGGTTGTAATCCCCCATTGCAATGCAATTTTGTTTATTTAACATAGGAATATGCGAGTTGTAGCTCTATAATCCCCTTATGAATTTTCTACGTACGCTTATGCTTACGATGATACAGGAATATACCGTAGATTACCATGACGATATATAGTTGAGACGTTTTACTTACGGTGGGTTCGGGCAATTTACGTTATGTGCGTTAACAAAGAAGACGCAGAGATGGCGCAGTATAGCCCAGATGCTCTTGCGCCATAAAAAAGCCAAACAATCAATCAATCAACAAAGAAAACGCCACGTTGTAACTATGTGAAGTAGCTGTAGCAATTATTCATTAAAGGACATAATATTTATCCATAGAGTGCTTTATTCTGAAGCCGATATCCCACATATATATATATATATAGTTCGTCTGTTTAGTTTTACGACACAAAGATGGCAAGGGTTATGATCCACCGAAGACTTTAGTACCAGAAGAAATCTCACAATAATTGATTTTCTCTGTAATCCTGCTTATTTATTTGAGATCATTTAGAGTCATGGCTCTGCGAAGAGATACTATAGGTTTCACGATTGCCCAAGGGGTGCGTAAAATTCAGAAGACTACCAACGGGGTCCTCGGAATTCACCAAACTGAAAATGTGGGACCACAGAATTCATTCAACAGTTAAATGGGTTCGTAGAATTTATTAGAAAGGTGGTTCAATGGGTCCGTTGAAATTATTAAACCGCGTAAAGCGTGCTCAGGATTGACCATTGAAATTCATGAATTCACCAGATTGTCAAGGGATCCGTAGACCTCGCCAAACTGCCAAAGGGGTCCGCAAAATTGACCAAACTGTTAAAGGGGTCCACAGAATTCCCTATACAGCCAAAGGTGTTCGTGGAATTCATCAAACCATCGAAGGAATCCGTTGTCCTCACTAGAATGCCAAAGGGGTCCATGACACGAAAAACGTAAGAATCCCCACGCTCAGAAAATAAATTATGCGATAAACCTTTACGTTCTGATCACCTTCATTCCGCGGTTTCTTGTAGCAACTTCTCTGTGGAATTAGAGGGAACGAGACTTCGAGAAAATTTGCTGCAGTTATATCAAACGTAAAGTAGTTTACTTACTTTTTTGTAACAACGCACTGCATTAATATCTTCATTTCATAAATACGTTAACCTGGCTCATCCATGACAGGAAGAAGAAGAAGAAAGGTAGTTAGTTTACGTGACCTCATAGATAATTCACACTCCCATTCAGAATGAAAACAAGCATGCGTCACGTAGTTTGTTTCCCTTCCATTTCATAACGTATTAATGAACTGGCTTACCTACAACCAGACTTCATAAAGCTTTCAGTGTGGTAGCTGAAATTCACAATTACATTATCATCTCGCTGCAGCATTCTATTAAGATGAATTTGCAGCTTAGAGTTCGCGACAGCTTAGTTAAACCTTACCTTTGCGCATTCCAGTCAAAAGTGCTTCGTTCTGCGCACAACGTTTATGTTTCCTTCTTTTAAAATCCAACCATTTTGCCATAGTTCATAAGCTAAACTTCATTCTCAGTTCGTTGATCAAACTTCATTCTTAGTTCATAACTGCAATGCTAAAATCATAATGTCCCAATAATTGTAATGCTAAAATTTTAATGTTTTCATAATTATAACGTTAAAGCTTTAATGTCTTAGTAATCGTAATCCTAAAATCTTGATTCTTTAATAATTAATTTATTTTAATGCTAAAATCGTACTCTTTTAATAATTAAACTATTTGGATGATAAAATCTTACTCTTTAAACACAGTCAAACTTCATTTAAGACGAACACGCTTAAGACGAATTATTTTTGATACGAACCGTTTTCGGACGTTCCGTCAGATTGTATAGCATACTATCCTTTCTGGATAAGACGAATTACTCTTAATGAAAACAGATTTTCTGTTCCCCTTGGTGTTCGTCTTAACGAGGTTCGACTGTA
>QLNU02014176.1:150264605-150278760 GCA_006491805.2 Dysdera silvatica
ATTGCGATATTCCCTATGCTTTATAATTGATAATATGTGAGATTAAAGATATTACTTAACGCCTCGGCGGTTATTCTTCATATCCTGGGCATGTTACACTGGTATTTTCCCGGACTTCCACAGCATATAACTGAACCTTTATTGCTTAATGTATATAAAAAATAAAATTATTATTATTATTAAAATCATCCGTAAATCGAAGCGATTCTCATCTCTCTCCTTCCCCCCCACCCCTGAAATATTCTCTGAATTCTCCTTAAGCTTCAATAACACGAAACAAAATCCCTTTCCCTTCAATTTCGAATAATCGCAATTCTACTGTATATAAACGCTTGTGTGTTTTTGTTGGTCTCATTTGTCTGAATATATATATATATATAGCAACGAAATAAAAAAAAAGGGGGGAGAAGGGTAAAATAGACGTTTACACACATGGCTTCTTTCTCATTGGCGTCCAGAGTGACTGGTAAAATCCCCCGCCTTGACTTGGATTTCGGGCCTCGTAGGCTTATTCAGTCGTAAATGTATTGCGACTATGTGATCCCGCTGAGCCGTCGGTCTTTCTTCAGATTAGTCTTTGAGCGGTCTTAGGACGTCGCACCGAAACATAAGCAACGAAGTAAATCTTCTTCAGCGGACTAATTCCTTCCAGTATCCCTCCACAAAAAAAAAAAGATCTTACACAAAAATATGTTGTAACCTGGAGTTGATATGACATTGTTGAGGGAGTCGATGGAAAAGTTAAGTAAAAATGACTAATATGATGGCTACTCGATTTTCTGTAAGCGTTTTCATCGTTTAAAGATGTTTATGTTCCCAAATAAACGTTCACATTAAGATTCTTAGGGATTTTTTAATTGAGATTTTTAGGGATTTTTTTCATCAAATTTTTCAGGGATTTTTTCATCAAAGCTTTTAGGGACTTTTCCCATCAATATTTTTGGAGATTTTTTTTTTCCCCAAAAGATTTTTAGGGACTTCTTTTTCATCAATACTTTTAGGGACTTTTTTCCATCAATATTTTTAGGGACTTTTTTTTTTTCATCAATATTTTTAGGACTTTTTCATCAAGATTTTTAGGGATGTTTTCATTTTTAGGATTTCACATTGTCAATAGGATTTTTCACTTCAAAAGTTTTTTTTTTATTTTACATTGTGTTATTTTATGCGATTACTAAAGCAATTAATAATGTATTTGTCTCTATAAGCGTACGCACAAGGTTCATAAAGAGGGCGTTACAGAGCTATAACTTCATATATTTATATGTATATATACAAAATTTCATTGTGATGAAAAGTTAAGACCCCATCAAACCCGTTTACGTAAGCCAGTTCACATATACATATTATGTGGCCAAAATTATTCGGACATATAAGTTGAAAGTTGGATGTAACGTGCCAAGGTTCATGCAATTAGAGAAATGCAATATTCTCACACACATAATTATATATATTCCTATAACTATATACCATATATAATAATGTCATATTCTTGCATGTGTATAATATTTAATATAACTTTACATGGAAAATCTACAGACGATCGCTCCTAAAGATGATTATACGTACGCATGCGACTTTATTCGCAAACCTTGTCGGCCTGGTCACTTGCCCCTGCTTTTATCTTCATAAAGGGATAAACGGTCATTTTACTTTTTGACCGTTATGACCTTGGCTAATGTCTGGCAACCGTCTGGTCAGTATTGATCGAAACAGACGTCGTGTTATTCTATAAAAAAATAAAGCCAGAAATGAAGAAATTTAGCCGACGTCAACTGACCTTTTCGTAGGTAATGGGTTTTTAAATACCAAGATGTCTAGTTTAGAGGATTCTAAGTGGATAGGCAGTAGAATAAATGGGCAAAACAACTCTTTCTTGGGATTTAACTCAATCACTCTGACTCAATTTTGGGATTTAGTTCTTTTGAGTCACTCAGTTATTCATTCACCTCTTAACAGTCAGGTCAGCAAAAACAAAAAATTCGTTCGAAGGAGTCGGGGGGGGGGGCAATCATGCACTCTACATGCCCCCATTTTTTGTGTTGCATAACTTCCTACACACCTCTGATTTCTAGTTCGTATTAAAAGTTATAATTAGGAAAAAGTGGAAAAATTCCTTTTAGATCTTTAATTGAAAGATAAGTAAATGTAAAAATTTGCACCAGTTGCTTGCTGCAAAGAGCTTAATAATTATGTTAATACTGTTTAAAGAAAATGCTATTGGAAAATGCTGGGAGTGCTTGACGAATGAGAAGGGTAGTAATTTCTGATAATTAAAAATAATATTTGACAGTTAAAAATAATATTTGACAGTTAAAAATAATATTTGATAGTTAAAAATAATATTTGGTAGTTAAAATCTGTTTTGAAATTAATTTTGCACCGAAAGAAAGAAATAGATCATAAAACTGAACGCTAAAAAATTGTATGCTATTTATTCATACAACGGCATCATTTTTCAGCTGATGGGTAATCCGTGGTGTCATTTCCAAGGGGACATAGGTTCAGATCCCTTTTAGAATTGTAGGTCATGGCGCAACAAGATCTTAGCTATCCTTGCGCCTTCAATTTGCGAAACAAACATACGCAATTTCTAAACTGAGGGGGCACTGCTCTTTCCCCGATGGGAATAGCCTTGCTGAGCATGAGGCAAATGAGGTTGTGCAAGGTGTCTAAATTTAGGGACTTTGCAAAACGAAAGCTATATATCGAGTATGAAGTATCTTATTATATATATATATGTTAGTCCCACATGAAGATTGATTGCCCTATATTTACGGGAAGTATGTGGTTATAATGGCTTATTAATGATATAAGTCTTACGGTATATGAACACAGAGTTTCTACTTTTCGATTTGGCAATAGCAGTTAACGCTTCGTAATGGCTTCCTGTTATCGCGTAAAATAAACTTACTTTTATTTTGTAAGACCTATTTTTAAATCGCTCGGAGGAAGGGCTTCGTTGACGTCAGCTTGCAAAGCTTGAAAAAATACATAAACATTTTATAAGTATTTCCACTACGCTAAAAATCTGATAATTCGAAATAATTAACGAAATTGTCCATTAACTATTTAAGTCAACAATTATCGTTAATTACAAAATATTAAAACGATTATCAGTATAGTAAACATGTTTTTTTAATGTAAATTATTTATTTTAAATAATTTAATATATATTTTTATTAGTAGTATTATCCATTTTTTTGTATGTTTTTAACGTAGTTAAGATATTTGGCGTTTTTCACTCGACCGTTTAATATCTTCTCACACAAAATTTGTGGTTCAATCTTTCCTAACAAATTTTTTCAAAAATTCTAAGAATTTTTCCAACGAAATTTTTTCTACGAAATTCCCGTCGCAATTTTCTTTACGAGGTGCGGTTTTCTCCCTCTCAATGAATTGTTTCTTCGTAATCGATGAGCATTCTCTAACCCTATTATTGGCACACTGTTTCCAAAATTTTCCCTGCGCGATAAAATCAATCAATCTTACCTGGTTTCTGCCGAAACGATTATTAACGAAGTATCATCGATGTGTTAACGACTTACCATCGATATATTGACTTAAGTAATTAAGGTAATTTGTGCTAATTTTATTTTAAATGTATCAGGTTAAGAAACTCAGTTTTTTTTCTGCTTTTTTTTTCTTTCCATTTCTTTTTTTTTTTTCATGACATAACCTGTCTTCTTGGATACTTCTCCAGCAGCAACTGTTTTCCTTCATCAATTTTCTATGAGATTTCAGTCATCAATTTGTCATTTCCGTCATCAGTTTTTTTTTGTTTTTTTTTTTAATATAAGCCGTATCTACGGTCTCGCCTCGTTTGGCGCAGAATGTTGTCTTTACGCCATAAAAACATATCCAACCAACCAATTTTCTTTGTCATTTCCATCATCAGTATCTTTGTCGATTCAGTAATCAATTTTCTTTCTCATTCCAATCATCAAATTTCTTTGCCATTTCAGTCATCAATTTTCTTCATTTCAATCATCAATTTTCTTTGTCATTTCAATCATCAATTTTCTTTGTCATTTCAATTATTTTCTTTACCCTTTCAATCAATTTTCTTTATCCTTTCAATTAATCTTCTTTATCCTTTCAATTAATCTTCTTTATCCTTTCAATCAATTTTTCTTTGTGATTTCAATCATCAATTTTTTTGTCATTTCAGTCATCAATTTTCTTTGTCACTTCGGTCATCAATTCTCTTTGTCATTTCAATCATTAATTTTCTTTGTCATTTCAATCATTTATTTTCTTCGTCATTTCAATTATTTTCTTTATCCTTTCAATCAATTTTCTTTATCCTTTCAATCAATCTTCTTTATCCTTTCAATCAATTTTCTTTGTCTTTTCAATCATGTTTCTTTGTCATTTCAGTCATCAATTTTTCCTTGTCATTTCAGTCATCAATTTTCTTTGTCATTTCAATCAGTTGATTTTGTTATTTCAAAATATGTTAACTATCTTTTCATTAACTTCCGAAAGACCTAGCTCTTCTTTCTTTTGGTCTTTCGTTTGCCGAGAAACAGTTTTCCATCTGACAGTATTCCAAAATGCTCCTTCAATTTAGAAACAGTGAGCTCTTTGCACGCGTGTCGACTAGTGTTTTATTAATTTGCCCTACTTCAGCATCGACGTACATTTTTATGCCATTTAGTAATGGTCCCCTGTTTTAAGTAAATGCAATTTTTTCGCCATCCTGTTAAATAGCGATAACCCTTCGCATGTCGAGTATCGGCGCACACACAGAACAAGAACATTAATATGTTTTGCATACGTTTAAACGGTTTGCATCAGCAAGAAAACACAGTTCGCGTGCAATTTAAATAATGAGTGTATATACTCTAAAGGTGATTGAAATCTATCACTGACCAGATCATTGGAATTCGGTTCATCGTTCACTGATTTTTCCTATCACTGAACGATCCAATTCATCCTTCACTGATTCCTTCTGTCATTGAACAATTCAGTTCATCATTCGCTGATTCGGTTCATCGTTCACCGATTCAGTTCATTGTTTACTGGTTCTGTTCATCATTCACTGATTCAGTTCATCGTGGAGGTATTCCTGTAGGAAGACGACGACGGCAGTTGTTCAGTTGGTAGTGGGTGCATCGGATGCTATTCCCCAAAGTCCAGTGTACCTCCTCAATATACTAAAAGCAATAGGTACAATCGCCAAATTAAAAATGTCGCACTCATGGGGACAGCTTAAATCAAGCGCAGATATTGTTAATTATCTAAGGTCTTAATAAGGGTAATTAAATGGAGGAAACTAACTAAATGTAATATGTACTGTGAATTTTTGTGTAATAATAATGGACAGACACTTAAAACACATCACGTTACATTAACAGAAAGAGGTTTACCCAATTGACATGACATCGCAATCCTTGGTGATAATAGAAACCACAGGTACAGGACGGGTGAAAAAAAGTCGCCAAGTATCTGGACTTAGCAGTTGAAATCTAAAGCTTTTGGTGAAAAAATTGCGTAATGGTTATTCTTATAGTATTTTTTTTCACCCTAACCACGAATGTATGGAAATTACGATACAACGACTCGCAGACACGAAGCGAGAAGCTTAAATAGCTCGCAGTACGAGGAAATGACGGATCACCTGTTGCTTAGTGGCTATAAAGCACTTCTGCGGTAAAGAAGAGACGTGGGATCGTACCCCACCAGGTTTCCTAAAATTTCTTTTCTTTCTGCGAGTCGTTGTACCTTAATTTTATAGTGGTTGGCGCATTTGGAGCCATTTCAGTACACTTAAAAAAAAAACTTGTTTCAAAAATTGAGCATTTCAAATATAAATACGGCAGGTCTACAAAAAGCTACCATGATGGGTATAGCTTATATGTTGGAAAGGTGTATGGACAGTTCTCAGGTCGAGATTTAAACTGAACTGGTAACTTCAGATTAAGAAGACGTTCAACATTTCCTTTGTGCTGTGGTCCTGCCATGGTACAATCGTAGCTCATTTACCTAGCATATTGTTAACACGGATTCGACTCCTAACTGGTGAAAAACATTCACCTAGCGTACTCTTAACGCGGATTCGATTCTCAACTGGTAAAAAACATTCACCTAGCATGCTGTTAACGCGGATTCGACTCCCAACTGGTGAAAAACATCCACCTCGCGTGCTGTTAACGCGGATTTGACTCCCAGCTAGTGAAAAACATTCACTTAGCATGCTGTTAACGCGGGTTCGACTACCAGCTAGTGAAAAACATTCACTTAGCGTGCTGTTAACTCGGGTTCGACTCCCAACTGGTGAAAAACATTCACCTAGCATGCTGTTAATGCGGATTCGACTCCCAGCTGGTTAAAAAATATCGACTAACTGCCCACTGTAGTTCAGAGATTGGTTCCCTAGGCTTTAAGAGGTTAGGACACTGAGAAATTCGTAGGTATCGGCTCATTCCGACTAGAGCCCCTAGAAGTCTAGGCCGACGCCTCAGCCGCCATTCTTTTGTACACTTCCGGTTTCATAACACAACGTTTACCATTGGAAAATTAATAATCTATTTTCTTCTTCTTGCAGGGTCTGTTTCAAGTCTAAATATTCTATGTTTATTCCTCGAATGACTTGATTTGGTTTGTTTGTTTGGATTTTTTATGGCGCAAGAGCATCTAGGCTATACTGCGCCAACGAGTGACTTGAACAATTCTTAGCGATACACCCACCCATTTGACCTTATTTTATTAAAAATTACACACTTGTAAATCACTCAACTTTAACACAGCAGTGAATAGGATCACGTGATACGATGGTAAGAAAATGGCGGATTGCGCCAGCTCCCTTTTTTAGGAGCCTTAATCATGAACTTCGTTGTCCTTGTGCAGTAAAACTTGCAAACAAACGATCATTAAATTTGGGAAATTTTTTTCATCATAGCCGATGATGTAGTAATATTTGATGATACATTGTTCGCAAAGAAAAAAGTGATTTCCCGCTGCCTGGTGGGAACCGAACCCACGATCTCTTGGTAACCGGCCAAGGGCTCTTCCAACTGAGCTACAGACGATCTATCATCCTCCCCTTTGCGAGCGCATATAAAGCAGATGCCAAGAGGTCGTGGGTTCGGTTCCTACCACACACCGGAAAATCATTCTTTTCTTTACGAGTAATTTATCAGTTGATATTACCACACTATAGGCACGATGAAAAAAAAATTCATGAATTTAATATCACGCTAGTCTCGCTTTTCTTTAACTATTAATTAACGTTAAATTAATTATTAATTGACGTTAATTTGGTTTAAAAATCAGCCGAGGCACTGATTCAGTTCAAAAACTTGTCGGTAGTGAAGCTTTATATGCTCTCTTAGAGGGGAGGATGATCGGTCGCCTGTAGCTCAGTTGGAAGAGCACTTGTCCGGATACCAACAGATCGTGGGTTCGGTTCCCACCGGGAAATCGTTCTTTTCTTTGCGAGCAACTTATCATCTAAGCGGACAATCCTTTACGCTGTTAAGTACATCGATGTATAATG
Organism: Dysdera silvatica; assembly: GCA_006491805.2. Taxonomy (NCBI): domain Eukaryota; kingdom Metazoa; phylum Arthropoda; class Arachnida; order Araneae; family Dysderidae; genus Dysdera; species Dysdera silvatica. The sequence goes on from QLNU02014176.1 coordinate 150,272,107, forward strand.
AAAATAACTTACTTTTTTCTGTAGTATTGCAATGCATTGTTATTTTGTATTTTTTCATTTCAAATCTGTGTTTTCCTGAGCCCGCGACTTAAACGTTGCTATTCATGCATCGTGCTATTCATCGTATCCTTGAGGAAAATTAGCTCTAAAAAATCCCTAAACATCACTCATTCAAATGCTATTAGTTTCGTTATCATATTATTAGTATTCTAAACTATTATCTGATTACACTGAGACGACGCTAAACTCTGAAAATGATTTGTTAATCTATTTCACGCACAAAATATTATTTTCGAAACCCAATTCAATTAGCAACCGATCAATATACATATAACCCAAGTTGCAGAAAGAGAAATGGTCGGGTGAACGACATAAAATGTCGTTTTCCATCTGTACCAGTTGTATCTGACCAAATCATAATTCCATTGTTGGCGGAAACATAATTTTGGTAGTAAATCAAGTTAATGAATGGAAAAGTTCGAGTTAATGAATGAAAGAGACATGTAAATTTGTCCTTCATTAGTATTCTTGTTCGCGCAATAATTACAATAATTGTGGGATGCATAAGTTTGTGGCAACCGGCAAATTAGATAAAGAGGAAGAATGACATATTCGCATCTAATGTGATGTCGTCATTGTCATTAGAGAAAGCGCTATGCAGTCAATTTCGTGCAGTGGTGGTGGTGCGCAAATGCGAATGAGCCAATTTGATGAGTAATTACTTGCAATGGCGCGTTTAGAGTTTTTTATTACTGTAAATCTTCCGTCATTCGGTCCTTTGATCTGACGCCCGGGGAGTGGGTAATCAAGATAAAATCTCCGATGGGACATATACGTATGGCGCAAGAGCATCTAGGCTACACTGACTCAGTACAAACCAGATGCTCTTTTGCCATAAAAATTCAAACAAACAAACATATACATATAATTGTATGTTTTTTGCACCTTGAAGCTACCAGGGGCGTGGACTTGAAGAAAATATTGGTATGGGGTGGGGGAGCAGAATTCAATTCATCCATTATCTTGGAAGTGCTTTCAGTCTCAAGAAGTGGCGGCGCTGCTCTCCAAAGAGGGTACAGGCCCCCCCCACAAGAATAATGAATTTTTATGTTTATTATAAGTTTCTAGGCTCAGTCCACATTTGTTTTGAGGTTTTGCGCCTCCCTCCCTCCCAAGATAATGTTTTTTATGTATCCTCCCTTTACTATCCCCCGTAATTTTATAAAAAGAGAAGGCCCAAAGACTAAAATAAATAAATAAATAAATAAAAATTTTACATTTATTTTAGTCGTTTGACAATACTGCAGGCTTTGTAATTAAGTATAGGCTTTTTTTTTTCTTTTAAATAAAATTCAGTTGCTTGTTAACAGCGACAGAAAAAAAAAATCATGAAAATAGGACGATTAATATAATTTATATATTACTTTTTCACGTTCAACTATTATTTTCTGCATTTATTTATTGAGTGTCCATGCATTTATTGAGTGTCCTGATTCATTGAAATCATTTATTAAGTCCCTGATTCAATTAGAAAGAGCCCGGCCTCACAAATATTTGAGGAAGAGGGACCCGAGCCCCTGGAAACAGCTGTTGGTCAGTTGGGAGTACCAGCTGTTTCCACTCTAAGGAAAGAAAAGTGTGATGCAGTATTTTCTTATAAGTGTAGTATGTAATAATTTTCCGTTTCGAATGAGCAATGATCCTATTATATAATAAACCATAAATCACCATAATAATGAGCGTAAGTAGCCGATGCGTTAATTGAGTCAATTTTCCAGAAAAACAATCCCTGTAAACTTTCTTTCGCTCACTTCCTCTGTCATGGCTCAATTGATACTTAACAACGCGCGTTTAAAAGGTGAAAGGTAAACTCGTAGCTGAACACTGCCTCGACTCAACTTGAACTAGGCTAGACCGGGAATTGGGAAGGGTGGCCGCCGAAGGCGGCACTGTAATCCCAGACGGTGCTGACATTGCCCTATATCAGTAATTCTCAATAGGTGACCTGCGGACAGTAAAAACTGGCCCGGCTATAAAAGATAAGAAACTGATTTGTTTTTTCCCAAGGAAGCTAATTTTCTTCTAAAGGCACTGGAATACGCAGGGGGGTGTTGATGGGGGTTGTAACTCCATTGCAATGAAATTTTGTATATTTAACATAGGAATGCATGAGTTGTAGCTCTGCACCCCTAGTGGAGCCTATAATCCCTTATGAACTTTCTGCGTACGCCTATATCTAAGGAATCTACTTTTTTTTTTCTAAAAGGGGATAAGGCCCTTACATGAATGCTATTTCATTGAATCAGAAAAATTCTAGGGGGTAAGCTCCTCTAGCCCCCCCTCCCAATGTTTATATAGAGTGTAAGCTAAGTTCGTTTTCATATCTTATGGCCCGCCGACTGAACGAAAAGTTTCCAAGTGGCCCGCGATTAAAACTAATTGAGAACCACTGTCCTGTATCAATAAATAACCTCCTTCCTGGGAATTTTGAGCCTTCCATCCTCCATGCTATTACAACTGGCGAACATAGTCTTCTGAATTTTATTTCTAATTCACCTCAAAAATAATCACTTTGAAATTAAAAATAAAAGTTTTAATTAAAAAAAATGAAACATATAACTGCTTTCACTATCCGTATTTCTAAAAAATTACCAAAAATTGAAGGAATATAACTAAACATTTTCGTAACGGCCTATTTTATGTACTTTTTGGGAGTCCATAGAACTTTTTAACCAAAAATCTATGCAACTAGTTTGGGACAGATTTTAAATTTAAATTAACCAAATTTCTTGCGTTAATTAACATTCGCTTATAAAAGAAAAACCCTAATCAGCTTCGGGGCGGCGCTTATCCGCTTTTCGCCATTGTTAACACGGCACGTGCCTTGTAAACAATGATGCGAAGAGATGGTTAAAACGTGAGCAAGGCCGCCTAATTGCCATTATACGGTAATTAATGTAAACGTAGTACGATCCTTTGAGAATTCAAACTTGTTATTTAGAAAAGTAATTAACAGCGTAATTACTTTTTTCATTATATGGGATATTTCGAACAGCGCCTCCTAGTGATCCCACAGCTGGCTTCTGACGTCACTGAACGTGTTTTGCACCCTGTTATACTCAGACATGTATATAGATGGAACGGTATTCGGCGGAGGTCACTTAGAAGTTTGTCCTAAACATTCAATAGTACACTGTGTCCGTAAAGTCATGGTGCACTTTTGACCGGTCACAGGAAATCAACGAAACAAGATAGATACGTGAACTCTTCACCAAATAAAAGACAAACTCTCCAAGTTTCTGTACTCTGATGTGCAAGCGTGTGCGCACACAGGTGATGACGCAACACCACGAACTGCGCAGCAGCGGATCAGCCCACGCCCACGCCAGTCGAGATGTGGACGTTACAGAGGAAAATTCAGTGTGTTCTGTGGCTTGTTAATTCGAATCCGTGACCAAAGTGCACATACGTTATTCACTCTGTTACACTAGACGTCCTTAACCGTGTGTGGGAAGAACTTGAACATCGTTTAGATGTGTGTAGGGCAACAAATAGAGGCCACATCAAACTGCACTGAATAGGTATGAAACTTGGATAGTTTTCCTTTTATTTGGTGAAGATTTCACATTTCTATCTTGTTTCGTTGATTTCCTGTGACCGGTCAAAAGTGCACCATGACTTCACGGACACACTGTATATGTCAGGGGTGGGCAAATGCGGCTTCCATCGAAAATTTATATCCCTTTTCTTCCTTTTCTTTTAATTTTTTTTTTTACGAATCTTGTTAAATTGACTAAGAAAGTGAATCGGTTAATGAAGAGTAGAAGCCGTACGTAATCGCTTCAAAAGTACATCTTCGGTTGTGTCGATAGGTCATTCTTGGAGTTATTATTAAACTTTGAAATAATTATTTTGTGTTTTCTTTCTCTTAATTATATTTTCTTACATGTATATTTTATACAGCACTTAAGACTTTGGTACAATATGTAACCATATTAATTAAATTTGTATATTTAATACTATGTAACTATGGCATGGCTCTTTATATGATAAATTGGAATGCGGCTCTTTATATGATAAATTGGAATGCGGCTCTCATATGACCTCATACATGCTCACCCTTGGTATATGTCTCTATTCAATAGTATATGTATGTAATCATATAGTCTGTTACTATTTTATAGAAACGGTACATAACCCTTACAATGCAACGCAACATTATTTAGTAAAACAAACCATGTTTCCTAAAGGCAAAAATATTTAGGACCTGGCTGTTTTGACAACTGTCGTGGTCCTTGCTTTTATTGGTATAAGGCGCCAACAACCCCGATAAATCCAATAAGCTGGCGACAGATTGGCGACAGCCCATCCCCTAAATTCCGCTGAAACGACGGAGCCGGATAGATTGGAGGGATGCTCGGAAATTACTCAATCAGGGATGTTCAACAGATGTCGGGGAAAATCCTCTGAATTTAAATGCGACGACGGTTTTATATTCTGGGGTTGGTTGACACACGCTTCCGCAGTTGGCGTCGGCTCGGTTCTCATCGATATAATAATCGTAGTTGATATCCTTTGTCATCGAATAAACCGATCTTCATTGGCGAAACTAGGTGGGAGTTGGGGAGGGCCGGCGCCACAGAAAATTTCCCGCATTTAATTTTATTTTGTTGTGAATAAATGTAAGGCGGGTTAGTGCTAAAGCTCCAGCATTCCCGCCAAAATTTCCTAAAAATCTATGGAGTGAAAAGTAAACTCCTTTATATAACAATATTTGACACCCACGTTTTAGTAGCTCAAACTAGAGCTTTTTTTATATTTGGAGAAAAAGAGACGCCGTCCTCATCCTGGGCTCTAACCAGGGTCCCCGCGTTGAGCCCGCGGTGTCTTGACCTACTAGACGAATGAGAACAAGAACAAACGCATTTTTCTCCGTATATGAGGATGTAAGATATTATTACCCTTCACAGGGATAACACAATTGCCAAATAATGGTCAACACAGAAAAGCCTCTGGGGCGAGATTTTTGTGAGTTTTTTCGTGGGGTAATTTATTACGCAGTAATTTTTGCCACCCACGTTTTAAGTAGCTCAAACTAGAGCTTTTTTTTTATATATTTGGAGAAAAGAGGCGCCGTCCTCTTCCTGGATTCGAACCAGGGTCCCGCGGAAACCCTGGTAAATAAAGGACAATAATCATATTTTATTATAGAGTATTTTGTCACATTTTTATTATGGATTAACATTTCTGACGTAAGAATAGTCCGTTCGCGGAAAATTGGCGGGTAGTACCGTTAGAATTCAAGGGAGCTGACGTCACAAACGGGTTGGTTCATTGCTGTAAAGGGAAGGGCGTCTTCCATAACTGGTTTTTCGCGGGCGCTTCCACTCGCACTGTTTCGTACATCTCACAAGTGTCAGTCATATCTTGAATCGGGACGTAGGTCACATGAAAGGTTTATATGAGTAATGAGAGAAATCGAAACAATTAATCTGAAAAAGAATTAATCTCTAAATTTTCAAATTTTAACGATTTTTTAAAGTTTCGATAATTGCACTTAAATGTTTCTTGCGTTACTTCCAAGTTATGCAAGAAGTAGTAAAATACGGGAATTCATTTTCAATATGGTATTGTTTGGCGCAATGAGCAAGTTTTTCGGAAATCAATAAAATTTTGCTGTGAATGCTAATGCAAAAATTATTGATTGCAGGTGTAAACCTTATATTTAGCGGAATTCTAGCAAAGCTAAAATTGACGCGTTATAATATCTAATGAAGTTGCTGACTGCTGGTGAAATTATTGACTCTACTAACAAATTTTATTTCACATAAAATCCATTTGGAGAAAAAGACACTGATACCAGTCAGTGGCATAGATACAGAGGATGCAATGGATCCTCTGCCTGGAGAGTCAAAATAAACAAATCAATATTTAAAATCTGAAAACTTTTTAAAATAAGTGGTGGTATAGAACTTAAAAGCAAAATACAAAGAAAATACCCTTTCCCCTCATTTTTCAAAAAAAAAAGTTTCTACTCTAACCTACAAATTGTAACAGACATAATCTAAAAAAAAATGTAAACTAAAATTGTAACATACATCTTACTACTTTCAAGAAGAAAACAGCTGCAAGTATCAAACAATAGATTGTCTGACTATGTTTACGAAACAAAGATTGAGGTAAGAATTTTATAATGTTCAAATACCATATATCATAACTCATGAAAATGGTAAAAAACATAAAATGTATTAAACAATTTTGATCGAAATGGGTATATTTTAGAAAAGAAAAAAATCTCTACATTCATTAACACCAAGTTCCTCACGATCAACTTGGAATGATGTGGCTAAAATATTACGAAATGACGCAACAGCAACTGACTAGATTTATATTTTTCGGAATGAATTTGATTATAAACCAATTAATGCGTTTTTATTATTTCATTACGTTCCATTAACTTTATTGCGACATCATTTAGAACGGCATAGTTTAAAATTTTTTTACGAGAAGTTTGTACTTCCGGAAAAAATAAATGCGGAAAGGTTGAATTAGTGTTGTTGTGGCTGGAGGAATTTGAAGTTTCATGCAATTGTTCTGCAGGTCACTATATGTAGATAGGTCAGTTGATCTAATCCAAGAATCTAATATGACACA
>QLNU02014176.1:150278860-150325556 GCA_006491805.2 Dysdera silvatica
CAAATCGAATCGTCGTTCCAATTCTCGAGAATTTCCTGGGATGAGACTAAATTTCATGCCTTCGACGCATCTTTGAATGACGATGTATTGGCCCGAATATCCGATGTGATATTAAATCCCCTGACTACGAACCGGTATGAAACGGTGAAACAGGCTAATTACGAAACTCGCAAATTCTGACACCAAGTGAATCAAAAAACTTTTATCAGATTTGCCACTGGGAGACCATAAGCCTAACTTTCTCTTGCGCGAAAAGCAGGGACTAGTCGCGGGTCATGATTAAAAATCTACGGTTTCGCGCCTATAGTCCGTTCGCGGAAAATTAGATCGAATAATATCGTTAGAATTCAAGGGAGCTGACGTCACAAACGGGTTGTTTCATTGCAGTAGAGGGAAGGGCATCATTTCATAACTGATTTTTCGCTAGCGCTTCCATTCGCACTGTGTCATACATCTCACAAGTGTCAGTCACACCTTGAATCGGGACATATGTCGCATGAAAGGTTTATATGAGTAATGAGAGAAATCGAAAAAATGAATCTGAAAAACTAAATTTTCAAATTTTTATAAATTTTTAAGATTTCGATAATTGAACTGAAATGTAACTTTCTTGCGTTACTTCCAAGCTATGCGACAAGTAGTAAAATAGGGGAGTCATTTTTAATATGGTGTTGTTTGGCGCAATGCGCAAGTTTTTCGTAAATCAGTAAAATTTTGCGGTGAATGTTAACGCAAAAATAATTGATTGCAGTGTACACCTTACATTTAGCGGAGTTCTAGTAAAGCTAAAATGGACTCTTCTAATACCTAATGAAGTTAATGACTACGAGTGAAATTATTGACTACTAACAAATTTTATTTCACATAAAATCCATTTGGAGAAAGAAACACTGATGCCAGTCAGTGGCGCAGATATAGAGGATGCAATGGATCCTCTGCCTGGAGAGTCAAAATAAACAAATCAATATTTAAAATCTAAAAATTTTTTAAAATAATCGGCGGTACGAAATTTAAAAGTAAAAAACAAAGAAAATACCCTTTCCCTTCATTTTTCACAAAACAAATTCTACTCTAACCTACAAATTATAGCATACATAATTTTAAAAAATGTAAACTAAAATTATACCATACATCTTACTACTTTCAAGAAGAAAAAAGCCGCAAATATCAAACAATAGAGTGTTTGACTATGTTTACGAAAGAAAGATTGAGGTAAGAATTTTATAATGTTCAAATACCATATATCATAATTCATGAAAATGGTAAGAACGTAAAATGTGCGAAACAATTTTGATCGCAATAGGTATATTTTAGAAAAGAAAAAAATCTCCACATTCATTAAAACCAAGTTTCTTACGATCAACTTGGAATGATGTAGCTAAAATTTTACGAAATGACGCAACAGCAACGTTAGTATAATTGCAAGCTGACTAGGGGTATATTAACATAGGTTTATATTTCTCGGAATGAATATGATTATAAACCAATGAATGCGTTAAACAACAATATCAATCAACGTTTATTGGCGTAGTGATACCAGCGCCGATGTTATGGCGTGATTAGATGGTGAAACGTTCGAAAGAAAATAAATATTTCTGCGTTCGGTGGGACCTGAACCCACGACCTTCCACTTGCCGGGCAGAGACTCTACCATCTGAGCTACGAACGACAATATATAATCTCTTTACGAACGTATATATACTGAAGCCGGTTATTTCGCAGAATGGTGTAGTACATGGACTACTATTTAAACCAAATTGCAAAGAGACTGGTATTAAATTGATCGAAATGCACGTTGCAGCATATGTATTTATTTTATATAAATCGAACACTACGCAGATTAAATCAAACAACAATATAAATCAACGTTTATTGGCGTAGTGATACCAGTGCTGGTGTTACGTTGTTTAATTTAATCTGCGTAGTGTTCGATTTATATAAAAACAATGAATGCGTTTTTATTATTTCATTGCGTTCCATTAAATTTATTGCGACTTCATTTAGAACGGCGTAGTTTAAAAAATTTTTACGAGAAATTTGTACTGCTGGAAAAAATAAATGCCTAAATGTTGAATTAGTGTTGTTGTGGCTGGAGGAATTTGAAGTTTCATGCAATTGTTCTGAAAGTCACTATATGTAGATGAGTCAGTGGATCTAATCCAAGAATCCAATATGACACAAGGTGGTAGTGTGTGGGGGGTCTTAAAGTAGAAAGAAGCAATTTAAAAACCCTTCATTCATGATTTCTGTACTCATTTTACAAGATTTTGTGTATGTTTTGTAAACATTAGTGGCACGAAACATGTGTGACGTCAAACTTGAGGCTTAACGGATCTTGTTGATTCACGCAAACGTAACGATTAACCTTTCAATTTTCCATCCATTGATAAGTAAGGGCATATAAAAGTGTATGAGTGGGTCACAGATTACGCGGACGAAACTAAATTTTTTTTTCATCTTTGTGAGATAATGTTCTGTTATTTGGTATGAAATATGCAAAACCACTCTGATCAGCATTAAATATTTCGCTCTTTGAGCAATGTGCAAATGCGTTACGTGATGTTAACACGAATTTAGTTGCTGTGTTTTCTACGGCTTCTTTATTTTAATTTTGTTTAATGGTTTTTTTTTATATGTTTCGTAACTTTACGAGAATATATACTCATATTTTTATTCTGTATATAAAACTCTTTGAAATCATACAGTTCCTAATGTTTAAACCCTTTTCTTTATGATAAGCGCATCTCGTTTAGTCTGCATCATGTACGAATATACACTTACACAGCGTGTTTGAATTTTTCTAATAGTGTACATTGAATTAATTTATATTTCTTCCTATTTGTCTCAAATTCCGTAATATATTTTTTAAAATGACTTATTTCATAATCCACTGCTTTTCGACATCGTCTTTGATTCTGTTGAGGTTTCTTTCTTTTGCAGGAACTGTAAAAGCTCGCAATGTTTCTCATTTCTTCCAAAGTACAATTTTCTCCGAAAAATTCATTGTCAGATGCATAATCTAAACTTTTATGTTATTAAAAGTGTGAATTACAGAACTGTTATTATCGTCAGAAATATAATCTATGTTGCTGTTGCTATTTATGCTATCATCGTTCTTAAAATCTAACGTTACTACTCATTCTCAAAAATTATTCTATTTACTATAATTTCTCCAAATGCAGGTAATGATCTCCCACTTTAATGTAATTGTTCGTAAGTTACACGAATAATGATCGCAGATGGATCTGTTCCGTATTTTTCAATAGCTAAGTTCAAATTACCGGCTAGAATATTGATTAAAGTTCCCATAATTACAATATTTACATTAACTATTATAACACTGCGTTACCCAGTAGTGCATTAATCAACACCAAATTGTTTTAACGAAATGTTTTAAAGCCGTGAATAATAGACGTAGCCAGGATTTGTATTATGGGCAGAACACCATTTTACTACAATTTAAATTTTAATGCCACTTTTAGTTCAGTATTTTTATTTGCTTGATTTAGGGAGCAGCTTCCCCCCACCTCCCTCCGCATACACCCATGCTTGGAATTAAAATTATATAGGAGACTAAAACTCAATAGGCCTTTATAATTTATTCTCATAAAAAAAGGTCATGCTCCCCCCCCTCTCACAACACAAAAAATGCCATAGTTACTCTTCGTTCACGAAATGAAGTCCGATGGAACAGTTAGAAATAACGGGAGGTGACGTCATAAACGGCCTATCCCATTACAGCAGAGGAGGACTCCAATTTCAGAACTTGATTTTGGCGCCGACAAACGTTCACCAAAAACCAGTTCTGAAATTGTAGTCCTCCTCTGCTGTAATGAACTAGCCCGTTTGTGACGTCACCTCCCGTTATTTCTAACTGTTCCATCCAACGTCTTTTCGTGAACGAACAGTATGCCTACGGTGCCTGTAATCGTTCTTTGATTTCTGAATATTTAATCAATTTATATAAATATTAATTTCTGCCATACGCTAGTATGTTAATGAATAAATCATAACTCTACTACGAAAATGGAAAAGTTATATGTTCCATCGTATAGTTCAATAAAAAATAATTACACATTGGTTCTTAGAAATTAGGAATGTTTAGAAGTAGTAGGTGTATCGATATTCCGATAGAGTGATATAGGCGAATATCTATACATTTTTCTGGGAATAAGAATTATCAATACTTTTTCTGGGAATAAGAATTATCAATACTTTTTCTGGGAATAAGAATTATCAATACTTTTTCTGGGAATAAGAATTATCAATACTTTTTTTGGAAATATCGATAAGAAAACCGGTAAGCTTTTAGGGGGGTCATGTCTCCCCCCCAGAAAAATTTCGTAGTTAGGCCTATGCCTATCTTTGAACCGAAGCGTTGGCTCAATTGTGCAACACAGAAATAGGAGGACACGACGTTTGTTCATTCGTATTTGCACAGTCCTTACTACTAATCCTCGATACTTAATGGCAGAAACGTTTCGTTGATTTGTGTAGCTCATAGAAGATAAGCGAATAGGGGATAAGGAAAATGCGGGCCGCGGATGGCTTTTACTCGGCCCGCATCTTCCCAAAGAAAATTGTCAACATTTGTAATGCATATCATATTTCGATTCGCTGTTCGCATATTAAAAATAGTAATTCTATATGTACCATATATCTTCTATAACAGTAAGTCTATGTATTCTATAACATACCCAGTAATTTTGCGCATTATATTATAGCAATTCTGCACATTATATAATAGTAGTTTTGCGCATTATATAATAGTAATTCTGCGCATTATATAATCGTAATTCTGGGTATCATATGATGCCACTTTGCATTACAGGAAACTCTTTCAATAGCGGCGTTCTAATTAATGACCAGTTCCGTTTAACGACGCTGTTTTGTGATCGCAGGAAATGCTTTATACAATTACAGTGTTACTCCCCAATAAAGGACACCCACAGGACCGGACATTTTGCCCCTTGAATAGAGATATCCCTTGTCTTGATACATATACTGGGGACCAGTGGAATCCCCCGAGTTACGTAAGTAAAGCGTTACGTAACTTGAATTTTACGTAGGTTGAATTTGTAAATTGCTGGTGTAACTGTGGTGACCGTTGCAGTCCAGTCCCAAAGATGGTCTTAAAAGACAGGTTCTCCTGTATATGTCGATTTAAAGTCTTCTAGCGTAAGAACCAGCAGGTGAAATGTCACGAAATTTAGTGTGCATACGTTTTAGACAATGGAGAAGAGGTTTCAGTAATAAAAATAAATAAACAAAAAATTCGCCGACGGATGAAAAATGAGGCTTTCAGCGTGTTATGGTGGCCAAACTTGAATATATAAATAAATATAAATAAATATCACGCACGTCTTGAAACATCTAATCGCTATTAAAAGATCTGGGACTGTTCATTTCAATCCCTGATCAACTATGGTTCTCATTTTGCGTGAATGAGCCTTGCTTGCGATGCTGTTTTATTAAAATTCTGAAAACTTGGCGGCAACACTTCGCGATTGCAGAAGCCAAGAAGGATTACGGGAAAATCCGCTCACTGAATATGCATTGCCACGGATGATTCGTAAGTTTAGAGAGACTGGTAGCCTCGCAATTCGAGCACAAAGAAGGCTCAAGACTTCACGAATGTCGAAAGAAATTGCGACAACTCTCGTTGAAGGATCCATTGAGAGCGCTGTAGGTACATGCATCTGCATGTACATACATGCACTGCACGTACATACATGCACTGCACGTACATGCAGTGCAAGTGCAATTCTCAGAAAGTGAAACTTTCTGCATACAACTGTGTGGAGTACTTTGCCAGAAGCTGGCGCAGTATGGCCCAGATTCTCTTGCGCCATAAAACATCCAAACAAATAAACTAACAAACAAACTTTGCCAGAAGCGTTGAACTGCTGTCTGTGTATATTGAACCACAGCCAAATGTTGCACACAGGCAACGCTGAATTCTGATATAATTTTGCATTGACATTTCTGGCCAGCCTGGAGGTTTGCGATGATTGATTTTGGAACATTCTTAGGAGTGATAGAGCACATCTTCATGTTTGTGGAACAATAAACACCCAAAACGACCGTTTGGCGCAGTATAGCCCAGATGCTCTTGCGCCCTAAAACATCCAAACAAACAAACCAAAACGACCGCATCTGGATTATAGAGAATAAATATCATCTATGAACAGCGCCATTATTTCCCCTATCGACGAATTTTGGAACTCTTTTTATTAATATTATTATTATTGAAATATCTTCTGCATTGAGTTTGTAATGTTTGTACGCCAAATTTGGCGACATTTCGCCTGCTGGTTCTCCCTCTAGAAGGCTCTGAGTAGGCATATTTCAATTTGGGTTACTCGGTATAATAGTAAGCTGTAAAGTACGTAGTAACATCTCCTGAACGGGCACACCCGAATAACGGCCACCTCTATTTAACGAACTTTTTTTTTTCAATTCTCAGTCCCAATGCTCGATTCCTAAATAGTGGACAAATTCTCAAATGCCAAGGTGTCTTCTATTCAGAGGCTTTACAGTATAACAGTAATTATGCAAAATTATAAAATAGTAATTTTGATCGTTCTATAACAATAGTTTTGCGCATTATACAATAGTAATTCCATACCCGCTCAAATCTATATTTCAAATTATTTTCGATTTTGTAATTGTCTTTCCACTTATTCAGTCGTGATGGCCAGTGCCGGATTTATAAATGGGCACGTTGGGCACTTGCCCAGGGCACAAGAGGCTGCGGATTTTTCTTTTTTTTTTTTTTTTTTTTTTTTTTCAAATTATATACGGTAGAATTCTGTCGATCAGCTCTCTACGAGAAGGCGCCCTCTACTTTTTTTTTCCAAATCTGAAATCCTGAAAAACTGCGTGAGCCAACCCCTGCCCCACAAGGCCGGATCTAGGCAGGGTGCGTGCGCCCCCCTGAGAATAATAAATTTACATTAAAAATAATTATTTTCAAGTAAAAAATAAAACTAAACTTACAAGTGAAATTTTCAAGCTTTGCGCCCTCCCTGAAATTTTGTTCTGCATCCGCCTTTGCCCCTCCCATAACATTAAAAAATAAAATAAAAAACTCGTCGTCAAATAAACTAAATTTGTTTATAAAAATATCATTATTATATCTTATAATAATGCATATAAGGTAGGCTAACCATAAATGTCGCCCCTTCCCTATCCTCCGAGATTTTTCGTCGAATTTGAGGGGGCGGAAGGACAAAATTTTATTTATTTCTGTAAGCACCGGGGTTATGGGCGTAACTAGCTTCGAAGTCTAGGCGGCTAACTTTTTTCTAGGTGGCGGCTGAACCGTATACCTCAATGCTTAGAAGAAATTTTCTAGAGGAGTTAGCCCCCCTAGTTACGCCAATGGAGGGGGCGCCAAAAATCGTTGTGCCCAGGGCGCCTCGTACCCTAAATCCGGCCGTGGTGATGGCCCTTCTAAGACGGGACCGACAGCTTAATGTGACGAACTCACCGCGCCATGTTTACATGCAATCAAACTTAGAGGAAATCGAATGTCCTCGTTTTAAATTAGGCACTGATTTTACATGAAATTTAATATTTTGTGCTGAACTCTTCCTCACCATTTCTGTACTCGGGGTCAACGGGATGACGTCAGTATCCCCCTCCCCTTCTTCCTGTCTTGAGTGTCATAGGGTGTCAGTTTAACAAGCTCTATACCCTCATTTTCATTGTGAACTTCCGTCTTCCTCACTTAGTGAGTTGTTTCGCCTTTCCTATTCTTTGCAGAAGATACTTTTCTCTGCCCAATATATACCAAGGCCACATCCAAGTTGTCTTTCTCTGAACTTCTCTACCATACACCCATTGTTTGCATTTCTGATGGTTTATTTTCTTTTCTAACCGCATGTTTTCATTTCCAATCATATACTTTCTATCGTTTGGACCGACAAATCACCCAATATGCATCCTGAGTGTACATACTTCCTTGTATGTTACATATGTTGATTGTATTTGCAGTATAAATTATTTAGAATATTCTTTTACAGTATTGATTATTTAGAATAGTTTTTTACAGTACTAAAATAAGTTTTTTACAGTATTAGTGTAGTATTTTACAATATTAGTATGGTTTTTTACAGTATTTGTATAGTTTTTACAGTATTAGTATAGTTTTTTACAGTATTAGTATAGTTTTTACAGTATTAGTGTAGTTTTTTACAGTATTAGTATAGTTTTTTACACTATTAGTGTAGTTTATTTACAGTAATTTCTCTCATTAAAGATATTCAAGACACTCAGAAAAACGTTTTTAAACAGTAACGGACGTTAATTTATGTATGCATTAATTCAGGGGCGGACTGGGTCCTCTCAAAGAGCGCATACCTGGGATTATCAGAGGGCGCGATTCCTTGCCCATTCAGAAGCGCGAGTCCTATCCCTCAAGAGGGCGCACCGGTCCGCCCCTGCATTAATTCCATAAAGCATTTGTCGGGAAATGGCGACATTAAGCGTAAATAATCGTCGATTAGAAAGACGTTATAAAGTGTTTTTACTGTATTATATCAGCTAAATAAAATTTAAAGCATTCTGCAACATCGAAAAGCAATAAATAAACAAATAAATGTGTTATGAACTGAATTCTATCCAGCAAATTTTGTACTAAAAACTTAAAAGTTTATAACCAATACAAAAGACATGTTTTTTTATTTTCTCAACATATTTGTCCCGGAAGTTTTTTGTTTGGAAAAATCGATTAAACCGACATAATCGATTATCGATGAAAGAGAATGAACCTCCGTCAACAGATATTTCTCTCTTTTTGCGGAGAAAATAGTTAATTCTACGCATTTCTGCGATATTTATTGCAGTAGGCGAAGCCTTTTATTGATTTATTTTGACATCGTCTGCCATTCGTTTGCAGTTTTTGGTTTTCTGGCTCGTATCTCGCTAACATATTTTAACTTTCATATCTTTCACAATGAAAATCATGTGTAACTACTCAAATAGTTCAGCAGTGCTAAACTATTAAGAATTATTACAGTCTGTGAGCTCTAACCAGCAGAATCATCCATTCCGAACCACGTTTTTCAATTTCTTGCGGCCTCGTCTTATTTATTAGAAAGTCTCTTCCGAAAAGAAGGAGTTTTATTCTTCATTTGATGAGGATCTGGCAACAGGAATGTTACGATAATAATCGATGTCTATCATTTTTTTTATTAAATACAGTAGGATCTCGGTACCTCGAAACTCGAGGAAAGGGTTTTTACTTCGAGTTATTGAGCTTCAAGGGGTATGAATGTCATTTCAAGTTATTGAGGTTCGAGATATCGAAGTTCTACATGAACTAAATATCGAAGTTGCGAATAATCGATACGATTTTGATGCATATCGATGATGAAATGGAATTGGGCAGGGGAGAATTGGGAAGGGTGGCCGCCGGAGACGGCGCTGTAATCCCAGTCATATCGATGATATGCAGTTACAATCATTGTCTCCGCGAATCATATTTGAAAGGAGATAAGAAAACGAAAAGGAAAAATCGGAGGAATATGCGAAAGAATACTGTACAATGAATGAAAATATATTGAAGAATAAATGGGAAAATTACTAAAAAAAAAAAATAAATACCGAAAAATCATTGATGGAAAGACGCGAGCATGCATTGGGAAAATGCTAAGAGAAGAATGATAGAATATATTGATAGAGTATCAATAGAAAATTTATAAAATGCCTTAATAGAAGACTTAAGAGATATGCTAGAATAGTAACAAAACTAACAAACTAAACAATTAAATTCTACGATAAAATGTTCCTTAATTGAAGGTCAGAAGAAGAATTGTAATTAATCATCCTTTGTATTGTAAAATTAATAATAAGTTTATTCATTATTAGCTGATTTATTAGTAACATTTATTAATTAATATTTAATTTAAGAATATACATACAAAAGGTCATAAAAATTTGATGTCATTTTACTTAGGTGAATGCCTCGCTGTAGAAAATGAAGAACCAGTCTGGCTTGCCCGATTCTGTTCAAGATCAAAACTTATTACTCATCACAAAGTATGTATATTTTAAATATTTTTTATCAAGTATATTGATCTCAATCATATTTCCATTTCAGGAAAAAAAGTAGGCGGTTGTAGGAAGAAATTGGGGATCTTATCTTTAAAAACTCACCATTAGTGTAAATCAAGGCACTATGTTGTAATTGACGTAACTAAGCCTCGGAGCTAAACGCTTGTTACGGTGGAGGGGTGCTCTGAAAGTTGTAAGAGGCCCAAAATTTATTAATGTTTTGATACAATTTATTAATTTTTAATAATATTAAATATCTAAGTAAGCTAATGCATTTAAAATTAAGAAATAAATTTTTTAACGTAAATTTTGCATGGAACATTTATAGAGGTATGCTAAAATTTTTAATTTCCATTTTCCTTATTGTAAAAGACAGTGGTAGAGTAGTTGATTATTTTTATACCAAAATAGCGATCGTTTCTTCAAAGTTGAAAACCTTTATCGCCAAGGTAAATGAAACCGGAAGTGAACAGGAAAATGGAGGCTGATGCCGATACTCACACCTAAGCCTGCAGGCACAATCCCAGACAGCCACATTCAAGTGCCCCTTTCATTCAGGCACCCCCACACACACGCAACAAGTATATAAACAAAACTTGAAATTCTTTATTAAATCTCTCTCTCTCGTGACCTCACATGGAATAACCCTCTCTCGTGACCTCACATGGAATAACCCTCTCTCGTGACCTCATATGGAATAACTCTCACTCGTGATATCATATTGAAGCGTATCCCTGCCCTTTTACATTAAAATCGGAAGTCGTATTATCCATGACTGAATTATTGATATTCAACTGTATATTAAGGTATTAATAATTGATATTTTCATATATCACAGAAACTGGTAAAAATATTCTTTTTAACGGACTACCATCATTAATTGAATAAAGCCCAGCCTCACTGAATGGCGATGAGTTTAATAAAGGCAAATCCATTTTTTATTTCGCCTTTTCATAAGCGGAGTAAAAAATGAAGAAATCTGCATATTAATAACGCTTTTTTCCTCATTAAAAAACGTTGGGTCTAGACCTATTTAATAACATGGCTTTAATCAATTTCCGTTCGCCAATTGTAAAGGGGAAGGTATATGGTAAGTCCTTCTTTCTTCTCGGCGGCAGTCGAAACTGATCCTTTTGAAGAGGAGTATAAATAGGCCCTGGAGAAACTAATAACACTTTGCCTAAATATTCGCTCTCTGGTTAAAAGATTCTTCCCTAAAATATGCAAAGTTGATATTTCCATTTTTATAGATAATTCATCAACGATCTTTTCGAACGTAGTTTAAACCTATTTAAAACGATTTTTACTACCCATTCCTCTTTTCACTGCCTCTCTCTCTCTCTTTCTTTCTTGGAATATTCGGCTGGAGATTTTGGAATCTGGAAGTTTGTGTATATGATATACATACTGTGATTATCATATCAGACTTTCTATTACAATATTTAGTATAAGATTATAAGAGATTATAAAGTCGTGAAGAAAAATGTAGAGAATAAAACACATTATGCGAGTACATATGAATTGCAATTTTATTTTTATTTGAGGGTGTGAGAAGAACACGAAAAGCTCAATAAAAATGGCCAACTGCTAAAGCACTGGACACAAATCCGTTACTTAATTTGATTTAAATTAACGTTAAATCTATGTCTGCTTATATATTTAGCATTATTAAATATATTAATAAAATACATCGAAACATTTACAAATTCTAAGACCCTCTGTAACTTTCAGAGCTCTCCCCGTAACCAAGCGTCTAGCTACGAGTCTGCTTCCAAAATTACACCAGCACATAGGTCTTAATAACGGGATCAGTAATATTTATTATAACTATATATTTTTTTAATCGACTGCACTTATTTTAAAATTAAAAAATAACCAAATTTATCCAAACGTTTTATAACTGTTAAGACTGTCTTTAGTGACAGAGTGGAAATTATGCCCTAAAAAATTATCTCCTTTTCAACCACATGCCTACCATATTTACAATTTCTTCTCCCCTTTCACATTAACCTGTTAACCGGGGAATAAAATTTTGTGAAACTCGTTTCACACTGGGGACTTTTTTTTCACAGTGATATTTAATTAATTTAAGTGATATTAACTATATTCATTATATTTAATTAATTTAAGTGATATTAAATATATTTATTATATTTAATTAATTTAAGTGATATTAAATATATTTATTATATTTAATTAATTTAAGTGATATTAAATATATTTATTATATTTAATTAATTTAAGTGATATTAAATATATTTATTATATTTAATTAATTTAAGTGATATTAAATATATTTATTATATTTAATTAATTTCAGTGATATTAAATATATTTAATTTCAATGACGAAAAATGTCGTCATTCGCATTTTGGTAGTCTTCTGGGCATGACGAAAAATGTCGTCATACCCAGTTAACAGGTTAAGTGACGGATCGCTTCTCATCATTCGCAAGCCAAAACTGAACTTCATTTTTGTTGCAGAGACATAGTATTTTATAGTAATTACCTGTTTTACTTTTAAGCAGAATTTTACACTATTTGAAACTGTAACTGGTAAACATTTTCTTCTATTTATTTTTAATATAAAAAATATTTTTTATATAGTTTTTAGAAATTTCGGAATATTAATACAACTAATGAAGTATGGTGCCTGGCCCCCAATGACGCTAGGTCCTAGTCGATCGCCTGGTCCGCCTTACCCTAAGGCCGGCCCTGATCGGAATATATCCAATCATCCAATATTAAATATATATTGGAATATATATCCTCATTATATTGGATAGTTTCCAATATAGTGAATATTAGCAGTTATAACACGTTTGGCTTAATTTAGTTATTTTTGAATTTCAAAATAAATTCATCAGATGAAAAAAAGAAGAGTTTTAATAAATATCGCTGATTTCGTAATCATTTCCGTTATTACGTGTAAACGTAATTTATTTGGATGTCCGGTTAAGCCATCGATCCCATGCTAAATTATCTAACGCGCTGTATTAAGTATGCAAACAATACAAAGTGTTTGCGAGCAATTTTAGGTATGAATAAACTTATGTCCGACGAAAATATTGTGATTTGTGCAATAATTTAGGTGTGAAGCCAGAGTAAGCTTGCAAAACTAACTTGCGGGTTATAGTGTTCAAATCAGATATTAATGTATTCTGTTATGAACACTTGAGTCATTGCTTAAATATGATTAATATTTAACTGCATATTTTATTTTATTTTAGTAATTTGCTTCTCCCGCCCCTCCTCGTCCGCCCCTCTCAATCAAAAGCATTCAGAAGAGCTTTCAAATAAGTATCACCTATTTATAACGACCATACATTTAGTGAGTTCCCGAATATAGCCAGGAAAATGTAGGTTTTATTTAGTACAATGATTAAATACAATGGAATTCAGTCGTTTTTAATAATCAACATTTTTTCTGGGCGGATGTAGCGAGCATTTTCTTTGGTCCCAAGTTCCTTGTTATATGCTGGTCCTCTTGTAGAGGACCTTGCACAGTACACCCTGTCCAGGTCCGTAGCTAGACACTTGTTACAAGGGGCTCAGAAAGCTACAGAGGGGCTTAAAATTCTTTAATATTTTAATGTATTTTATTAATATATTTAATAATACTAAATATATAAGGAGAGTAATATATTTAAAATTAATAAATAAATTTCTTAAAATAAATTTTGCATTAAAAACTTATAAATTTTAGTATACCTCTCTATAATTTCTCTTATCCTTGTTATAAAGTACATAAGGACCGAAACCTCTGTAAAAAACATTATGTAAACCAGATTTACCGTAGAAATCTATTTTGAATACATTTTTAACGTCAAAGAACAATTCCCATTGTTATGTACAATTTCGTACAAAATAAAAAATTTAAAATAAAATTCTACAATATTTGATTTTGAGAAAAAATATTTTCCAGGGGGGCTGACTACATTTCCGGGGGCAGCCTGGTTACGGTTCTGACCCTGCCTTGGGCCCTCGCCTAGGGCCGCCTCTGTTGCGACAAGCTGCAAGCTCTGCAACACCCCCACACACACACACACACACACGTATTGCCTTTCTATGTATGTTAATCAAGGTTCCCACGCAATTTGGGGGGAACCTGGTATTGTCAGGGAATTTGAAACTGTCCTTAGGGAAAAACACAGGGAAAATGAAAATTTTTGGGCAAACCGGGAAATGTCGGGGGAAACCTTCCTTACCTGTTCTGAATAGTTAAATTCCTCGCAAACCAGAGGCTATTTTCACTGAAACTAAAGTCCAGTTCAAAGTTTTGTTCGCAATCAGTTAGGGAATTTTGTCCGAAAAGTCAGGGAAAAAAATGGAAAATTCAAGGAATTTTTTCCCTACGGTGAATGTGAAACGTGGATAAGGAATGTAAGGCTTTAATATAGTAGAAGACCTTTATCTCGGCTCTCGGATAAATCGACATTCTGGATAATGCAGCTTTTCTTAAAATTTAGTTTGGATTAATGTATTTTTCTTTGGAGAAAAATCTCGCTAATTCGACAACCCAAAATTAATACTCTCTTAAGTTATTGTAAATTCATCTCTTTTTTCGACGAATATTCCTTTGTCCTACATTTACAAATATTTTATATTCGATGGAGAGAAAACTACAATTCAGAACTTTTTTAAATACATTTCAAAATAATATTTATTGTAAAGAGGTTCGAATCTAATCATGCGTCGCAGTAAGTGCTGAATCATCGTGTATTTTAATATAAGCAACAAATTTCTACAAATATTGGTATTAAAGTAAGAAACAATTAGTAAATTATATTATCATTCTTCGGAAAATCATATTAAATTGTGTTAAGATATTTTTTCAAATTTTCTTCTTCTTCCTCGATAATTCGACACCCGTATAATTCGACATAAATCGCTTACCTCTTGTCGTGGCGAATTATCGAGACTACACTGTGTATGGTAATAGCTTATATATATTATTATAAATGCAGCTACAAATCTTTCTATGACAAAGCTGGTGACAACGATATTTTCCGCGGCCCTGACAGATACAGAATGTACAACCACCTGCTAAGTTGGCCAACTTTGAAAATTGACCACTTTCCTAACTTGACCACTTGATAAGGAACCAAACAAGCTCACGTAATTACCCTTAGAATCTTTATAACTTAGCCACTTGTCTAAATTGACCAAAAAGAGTGGATTCTTTTGGTGGTCAGCTTAGTGGGTTTCAATTTAGCTGGTTTAACCTTGTCTATAATTGTAAACTGTCTATAACGATATTTTTTTTAGTCCTTAGAGGATCCCTATAGGCAGATTTCATGGGTGAATAATTTGTCATAGTATATAAGCATATATCTGACATTCTTATGTATAAAATATGCATAATATTTTCTTTTTTCAGTTGCCCATCATCATGGCTGAAACCTTTTACCGTGGATGCTACGATGATTCCTTCTTCAGCCGTGCAAGCGGAACTCAAATGCAGCCCAATGTCAGATGGCAGTGACCAACCTATGTCATTATCTTCCTCAGAACAGCAAACCTCATCTGAAGAAGACGAGGGGAGCGAGGCAGAGACATATCCACTTCTCTCAGAATTTAACAACAAGCAACTGAACCTCATAGCTGACGTTGGTGTCCGTCAGAAAAAGAACAATTTTACTATGAATGGGACTAAAGATAGCGCTTACCAGTATCAGAACTTTGATCCGAAATGCTCCATTACAGGGTCAACAAGATGGAATGAATGGAGCGATGACTGGTGTCCAACTCCTAGAGACATGTGGTTCTCCAGAGCTGAACCTGTTCCTCAAAACGCTAGATCTAACGACCACAACATAAAATTCTCACCGAATCCGATGCTCGAAACCACGGAACTAGCAAACAATAACAGAAATGGTATTAAGTATACGTTTGACAGTGGTATGTGGCATGACTCGGCTTGGAGCCGTCCACGAAGGACTACCGACAAATCTCCAACTTCAAGCTCCAAATCCTTTGAGGATATGATTGTTGATGTACGAGCAATCAGTACTTTGTGCGAGGAACCTCATTCTCAAGCGAAGATGCACATTAATATGAATTCAAATACAGTACCTCTTCGGGAATTAAACCGTGTAGGCAACAGTACTATCTTGACTGCAGAAAACCCATTCGAGCGTTATTTCACTGACGCCGAACCTGTAAATTCTAACATGTCTTTGCAAAAACTTGCACCATTATCATCCGCAGAAATTTCTGGATTCAGTTCCAACGTATCCAACAACTCAGGAGAAATACGGGAAATTCATGTTCAACCCCTTGTGGATGCGAATCCCCAACATAACCTCACAAACATTTTTCCTATCCAGTCTTCCCCCAAAAACGTAAATTTTAAAACAACGCAAGGCTTGTCTTTACCAAAAGAGATAGAAGCTTCAGATGCCAATGATAGGAGGTCTCATAACTTCAATGAAGATGATAAAATACTGAGGAATGCTGTCCTGAATGCTACATCCCATCTAAAACGACATTCTACTGCTTCTGAAACATCCAAGAAATGTGTTCTAGCCGATGATGTGAACTTAGTTACACGTACCTTCAACAATTTTTCTTTGTCCTCCAGCAAACAGAAGGAAATTCTGAGATTGCTACAAGAAAGACGAAAATCAAGAGAGACGAACATTAGTGAAAGCAAAACTTTCAATGAAGAAACTAAAATCCTCAACATCCAAGCTAATCCTCTGAGCAACCATAATGTTCGAAGACGATTTAAAAAGATAGATCGTCAACTAATTGCGGATGGCCTCGTTTTGGAGAAGGTGAGGTACGATCCCAACTGGAAGCGACGCAATAGGATATTGTGCACTTCTGACGAAGTTCTTCGCCATTTCGGTGACCCTCCACGGAAGGATGTGAACGTACCAACTTCAGTACCCACCCAAACGTCTACTTTTAGCACGATGGGAGATAGCAAGACTTGCAAGACTGTGCATCCAGAAAAAAGTATTAACTCCAGTTCCTGCAATCCAGTCCATGTTCCTGAAATGGTAGAATCTCCTACAGATAATGTTACGCTAGTGGACAATGGTGCTCCAGTCTGTTCGGACATCAATAGCAATAAGGATTCTCTAAAAAGTGATGATGCCGAACACCAGAATCAGACTCAACCAAGTAAAAGCCAAACCCTTGAAGCGCCCAAAAGTGCCAAATTACCCAAACATACCTCAGAGCTTTTTGGTGACTTTGACGTGTATAACATTGAGACTACGATGCCCACCATCGATTGGGCTGCAATGGAAGCCCATTTGGCCAGAGCCGCTGAAGAAGACGATTGGCTGACTAGAGTAAGTAGTTGCATGGTTCATACTTCTTTTGTAATGTCTGCAATCTTCTTTTGTAATGTCTGCAATCTTCGTAAAGGAATGGACAAACCTATTTGTTCAACTGTCCCTCTCTCACTTTAGTTCCAACGTGAAAAAGGTAATGGGAAGCAAGGAACTGAATAGATATTAAATAGACTTTTTCTGTGGCCTTTTCCAATTGGCTTCAAATGTTTTCTACTCCCCATTGGAAATAAAAGAAAATACTTCTGCAAAGGCTTTAATTTTCTCACGTAACTATAACAACGTTGTGTTGTGCAAAGAATTCTTATGGCATTATAGCAGGGGCGCCAAATCCAATGGGACCAGATCCCTTTGGCCCTCAAAATAATAGTTGAATATGTGTTGATTTGTCATTGATGACATATATATATTTTGATTTTTTTATTGTACTTTTAACTAACGTTTTTGTGTTGTATCTTGATTTTCCGTGTTGGGGTAATTTTGTTCACGTACAAATTTTGAGATTTTAAATTTCTGCCTGCGGTCATCTTTAAACTTTAATTCTTATTTTATTGTTTGTAAAATTATAGGAGAATGGTGGCTTGCCAAGCAGTTTCTATCTGCTTTTTTCCCCGTTGTCCTACAGGGTTTTATCCCCTGTGAATTAGTCTGTCTGTCTGTCTGTCTGTCTGTCTGTCTATCTGTCTGTCTGTCTGTCTGTCTGTTTAACAAATAGTTGGAAAGGTCGGCCCTCCCAGTAAATAAAGACAGATAGAATATAGTTGAGGATTAAAGACATAACAATCAAAGCATATTGTGGGTTTTTTTCTTTATCTCTAGTTGATTCACTTGACTGCGCATGCTCATTCTTTCATTCAGGGCCCCATATTTTCTTCAAATCGGCGCTCCTGTATTATAATAATATGTTAAATATTTATAAGTTTAACACTCCATACGCTATTGGTATAATTCTGCTTTTTTAAATTAACTGAATGAGGAAAATCAGGAATACATAACGGATATTCGCATAGTCTTAAAATAGTAGTTCTTTATATAGATCACCGTGGTACTTCTTCCTCTTGTATTGTGTTGAATAATTATGCTTTTGCAGTGAGTACTAATGTGACATAAATGCCGCTTTTCCATTCTCTGGTTTGATTTCCATGAAGTGAGGAAAAACTGGGAATGAGTCAAAGATGCCTTTAAACTTTTAATCCCATTTATGACAATATAAAATTTATTTTTTACTTACAAATCAATGAACTTTTTGCTATATGAACTGTTACATAAACATACGCCTTTTTTTTTCCTTTTTTTCTTGTGAAGTTTTACGGGGATTTATTGAGATGGAATTTTTTTCCAAGCACCCACCTTTTATGACTCTCAGTAGGATTATTTTGACCTATTATTTTAAATCTAGATATAGTAAATTTTCCCATTAGCGACGTTCAAATGGTGGATGATAAACGTCTTTTTTTTAAAAAAACAAAAAGGCTTTACTCGAAATGTAATCCTTTTTTCACTTCGCCATTTTCTCATGTATATATGGAGTCGAATTTACGCCCTTTTATCCTTCTTTTCCACGATTTTCTATCCAAGGCTTCTTCTCTACTCCATCCACATTCTTCCAGATCTTTCACCACTTCATCCTCCATCTCAACCGTGGCCTTCCTCTCTCTTCCATTACCACTAGCATATCCTTCGTCTTTCCCATATATTCCTCATTTCTCCGCCATATGTCCAAGCCCTCTCAACTCAAGTTCTTGTATGACTCTTCCCATGAATCCCACCTTGACCGTACCTCTGATTAGTATATTTCTTATTTTTCCTTGTTGCACTGCTCATCCATGATCCATGGATTGTGTGTAATGCTGTGAAACGTTCGCCGAAACGTAAGATATCGTCTTTAAACAGAAATAATTATTAATTTAAACGACATTACTGAGCAAATTTATTGTGTTTTTTCTTTTCTGAAGAACGATATAATTACCATCAAAGTGGTTGAAAAGTCGCTTCCCCCCCCCCCTTCGTTAGGACCTCTTTCCCCTAAAAGAAGCCTTCCATTTGAGGTCTCGTGCGTCAGCCATTTTGATGGCAATTATAT
The DNA here is from genome assembly GCA_006491805.2 of Dysdera silvatica. Lineage (NCBI taxonomy): Eukaryota > Metazoa > Arthropoda > Arachnida > Araneae > Dysderidae > Dysdera > Dysdera silvatica. Next base: position 150,298,306 of record QLNU02014176.1, read on the forward strand.
TGTTCCTGAGAAGACCAACAATATCTCAATTCTTAATAATATATAAAAAACTCTTTAGAATTATAGAACACAAGGACGAATTTAGTGAGAGGGTGCGGGGCCCCCCCTTCAAGGATAACAAATTCACGCTTATTATCACGCACGTATCTGGAAACAGGGCCCTATTACCGGCACGGCGGACGGGGCAACTGTCCAGAGCCCACAAATTTAGGGGCCCAAAAAATTTCTTGCTGGTTGGAAGGCACTTAGTTTATAGATGAAAGGCAATTTTTTTTTATTTTTTTTGTGGAGAGGGGGACCTGCCAAAAGGCCGAGGCCCCACTCTGGATCTTCTAATTTCATTCTCCTTGTACAAAGAATATAATCGGGAAGTTGGGGCCCAAATTTCTTTGCCCTGGGCCCGAGATGGTGATGATCGGGCCCCCGTCTGGCAACAAATTTCGTGGGGGAGGTCTAAATTAGTTTTCAAGCTTTGTGTCTCATAAGTGATTTTCTATATTCACCCCTGATAGAACGTGGGACTTAAAAATTTCGATCCTGCAATCTGTCTAAATTAGTTTTAAATGTGGTATAAGGACTTTGCGTTATACGATGTTACGTGGGACTTCGTTACCTCATATTTCAGTTTGATTTCCAGCAAGAAAATATTCTAAGCTGGGAGGAAAAACGCATTTTATCTTTCACTTCAAGTTTAATATTAAGAATTTACGGACTAAAGAGAAAAATCCCTATCTGAAAATCCCTTTGCAGAAAGGGGAAAATGAAGTCGACTTTCAGTAAATAGGGAAATAACTTTCCCTTTTACTTCACCATTTTTAGGGATTTTTCCCATCAGGAAAAGATATTTCCTTTTAGGTGCCATATATATATACGCTATCGAATCCGAGCAAATAGATACGTAGACGTCAGCTACGTTTGACGTATGTGATATATCGTTTTCACCTCTATAAGGACACAATCCTAGTCTCGACATCTTGTTATTTTGAATAAGTAAAGGGATTTTGAACGGTTTAAAGTGACAGTTTTGGCCGTAAATTGGCCGTAAGCAAGTTTTCTTCAATGGTTTTCTTGTTTGCTGAGGAAAAAAACTAACGTCGATTTCGTCAGCTTTTCAAATTGCATGTTTTTCGCTTTTAAGAATAGAACATATAAAAATATTTATATTTTATATCACACATAATGCGATCATATGAAGTTTGTATGCTAGTTTCGGTGAGGGTGTTCTTTGGGTGTTGAGTTTCTTGGGAAAGGTCATCTGATGTGAGAGCGAGCTACAGTTGATTATAATTGCATTGGATCTTCTTTTCCTTGCCAATATCTGCCTTGTTCTCAGATTTATTTTCTATACACATAAATCAGTGGTGTAGTCAACTGCTATCCATCCTCTACTGGATGAGGGTCTCTCATCTGTCGCCCACGACTTAACGTGACCTCCTTACGTATAGCTTAATATGACCTCTGAACTACAAGACGTTTACATGGGACCAAACTTGGCGGTAATCGAACGTAGCCCAATGTGCTAGATCTTGATTATATTGTATTTTTATTGGGCCACTGAAACAGGGAAAACACAATTTAGAATCTATAATGATGTAGAAACAGTCAGGAGCAAACTGGGTACTGAAACAAAATAATTTTAGAGCAACTCTATTTGATAAGAGAGTGCGAGTTACGATAATATTTTGCCAATTTATAATGAAAATGACATCACTAATTTAATTAAATAATAATAAGCAATATGCACAGCATGGGTATTTTTAGAGGAGTCAAAACTTTCACGAATCGCCGAAAGGTAAGGTTTATAACAGGTAATATTTATGAGAAATTCCTTAAATCTCGCACGAACCTAAATTCTAGCTTCGCCGGCAGTTTCTACTTTTTTCTTCTGAAATTTGATGATAATTCTGCGGACCACCAGTGGTCCGCGGACTACACTTTGAGAAACACTGATAATTCTGCGGACCACCAGTGGTCCGCGGACTACACTTTGAGAAACACTGATTTAAGGGAACCTACAAGTAAAAATTTCGATTTTTTTTTCTAATCTTTTAAAAAAAATTAATCAACTTTCTTTTACTGTTTACTGAAAAAAAAAAAAATTTTTAATGCTTCCAGAACATGATGTAATTTTAGTAACTGGTAGTTTAATTATGGTAGAGTTCAATATTTTGTTTGTTTGTTTGTTTTTTTTATGGCGCAAGAGCATCTGGGCTATACTGCGCCAAACAAACGTATACGTATAAACGTATTTGACTGTTCTTCCTTGCCACGGAAAATATTCCTTACATCATAATTTTCATAAAAAATTTAAAGGACTTTGATGCCATCATGTTTTAATCAGTTTTTGTATTTTTGACTATCGAAAAAAAAATATTTTCTAGATATGTTGGCATAATATATTTTTTTATGTAAGGTATAATGTAGATGCATACTAATCCTAGTAAGATCTTGTTACCACTATAAAAATCTCACTATTATTTTTTTTTTAAGTCGTTACTGAAAAAAAAATTGGATCGCAAGGAAAAATTTTAGCGAATGATAATATCGGTACTTGGAAAATAACAAAAAGAGTAATATTGAAAAAAAAAATAACAATGCTATCAATTTCAAATTTGGTGTGATATTTTGTTATATAGAAATATATTTTACGTAAAAAAATTTAGGAAGTTCTATGAAAAGCTGAAAAAAGTTTAAATTTTCACTTTTAGGGCACCTTAAACTCATTAGAATTTCTTTAAATAGTTTAGAAATGAAACTAAACTTGGAGTGGTTTTTTTTGTACATAAATCATTTAAATTTAATTTATATTTATAAATAAATAATAATTAATTTCCATTTTTTAATAAAATCAAATAAATTATATAGATTAAATTCCCTCATTTATTTTATTTATACGTACACGAAGGTGCATTTATTTAGAGGGGGTGGGGGGGATAAATGCTTTCATGTGAAAATTTTGGGTAATTATTTAAACATTGTCCGAAATCTGTAGCTGCTATTGATGCTTACATATTGCCCAACATTTGTATATATGAGAGCCGATATACAATACATATTGGCGTCATGGGCCCACAATACGTTTTGTTTGGCCAATATGCCATGTAGTGCCGTTTTAACGGTGGGGAGACAACTAAACCCAAGCCCATGAACCCGAAATTGACAAACTTGACATTAATGGTACAGTAGGTCTGCTGTTATCAACAAGTTTTCGTTTATTAAAAATATTTTTCTCATTACAAAAATTTGGAAATTTAAAAGTGGGAAAAGGTCCCCCAAAAATGAACGTGCTTAGGGCCCCCCCAAATGCTTTAAGGTGGCACTGATGCCGCGAATTAATTAATACGTGTTATTTGAAGAGTATAATAAATTATCTTTGTAAAACGTTTTACAGAAGGATCAACGACGAGACCAAATGCCAATTCACACAAATAAGGAATTCAAAAATCCTTTCTGAATACAGTTTGCAATAAAATATCGATCTTCTGAAACTATAATGTTAATTAATGGAAACACAAGGGTGCTCATGAGAAACAACGAGAAGAAATAAACAAAACGTTGTTTCTCATGAGAAACAAAGAGAAGAAATAAACAACACGTTGTCCAATAAATATTACCAAAATCAATATTTAATTTTCTATGTTATTTTTACAAGAAGAAATGCTATTGTAATAAACTGCGCCTATATTTTTTCCGCATGAAATACCACGATTTTGTAAAAATAAAAATGTATTGAAAGTGAAATTATTACCACTGGATGCTCAAATTATCAAATGCCTGAAAAGGCATTGCCATTCTACATTTCAAACGCGACAACGTATATTTATTTGGCGAACTGCATTTTAGTAAATATTTTGGTTTTGTTAATCTTGCCGCTGTCCGCCGGTTGGCCACCTCTGGCTTAAATCGCCAGAGTTGGTGGCGTTCGGATTTGAGTGAGTCAATATTTTTACAGCTGTTTGAAAATAGATCTTTTAAGGTTGACGCTTCCAAGAGTTAAATAGTTTGCTTATGTTTAATGGCGTAAGGACTACTGAAATCATGCGACGTCAGAAGAGTTGAAGCACCCGCTCCCTCCAGTGGCGGATCCAGAAAATATTTTCGGAGAGGGCAGCCGAAGTTTTTAGAAACCAGTTTATACCTATTCCGTGAGAATTCTGGTCGTGCTTAAGCAAGTAATAATAAGTCATAAGTAAGTAAGTAAATGATAATAAATCATAAGTAGGTAATAATAAGTCATAAGTAAGTAATAATAAGTCATACCTAAGTAAATAATAATAAATCGTAAGTAAGTAATAATAAGTCATACCTAAGTAAATAATAATAAATCATAAGTAAGTGAGTAATAATGTCATAAGTAAGTAAGTAATAATGTCGTAAGTAAGTAATAATAAGTCATAAGTAAGTAAGTAATAATAAGTCATAAGTAAGTTAGTAATAATAAGTCATAAGTAAGTAATAATAAGTCATAAGTAAGTAAGTAATAATAACTCACAAGTAAGTAAGTAATAATAAGTCATAAATAAGTAAGTAACAATAAGCCATGAAATGAAAGTAAATAAGTCATAATAAGTCATAAGTAAGTAGGTAATAAGTCTTAAGTAAGTAAGTAATAGAAGTCATAAGTAAGTGAGTAAGTAATAATAGAGAGTCATAAGTAGGAGGTAGGTAAGTAATAATAAGTCATAAGTAAGTAATAAGTCATAAGTAAGAATTGAGTAAGTAATAATAAGTCATAAGTAAGTAATAAAGTCATAAGTAAGTGAGTAAGTAATAATGAGTCATAAAGTAAGTAATAAAATTGTAAGTAAATTGAGTAAGTAATAATAAGTCATAAGTAGTGAGTAGAAAGTAATAATAAGTCATATAAGTAAGTAATAAGTCATAAATGAGGTGAGTAAGTAATAATAAGTCATAAGTAAGTGAGTAAGTAATAATAAGTCATAAGTAAGTAATAAGAGTCATAAGTAAGTAAGTAAGTAATAATAAGTCATAAGTAAGTAAGTAATAATAAGTCATAAGTAAGTAAGTAATAATAAGTCATAAGTAAGTAAGTAAGTAATAATAAGTCATAAGTAAGTAAGTAAGTAATAATAAGTCATAAGTAAGTAAGTAAGTAATAATAAGTTGTAAGTAATAATAAGTCGTAAGTATGTAATGTGTACGATCTCACCTTGATTGGCACAGAATGACCATTGCTGTCCTTGCACTATAAAACTACAACCAACCAACCAAGTAAGTAATAATAAGTCATAAATTAAGTAAGTAATAAATCATAAATTGAGTAAGTAATGAATGAAGTAATAAGTCATAACAAGTCATAAATTAAGTAATAATGTCATAAATTAAATACTAATGTCACGAATTAAGCACTAATGTCATAAATTAAATAATAATGTCATAAATTAAGTGATAAATTGTCATTTTTAGGGTGCGTCTCCCCTCTCGTATTCACACCCTTATACCCCCTCCTACGCACACCTTAAACCTGTGATTCTCAATTAATTTTCATCTCAGGCCATTTTGGATCTGTTTTTTTTTTTCGGTCATCGGGCCAGAAGATATGAAAACAAAATTACCCTACACGATATATTTAAACCTTGACATAAGTAGGGGAGTCCTGGGACGTATCTTCCCACTAAAAATTTTCTAATTCAATGAAATGACATTGAGATAAGAGCTTTAGCCTCCCTCTAAAAAATTAGCCCGCCCCTAGAAAAAAATGTCAGTTTCTTGTCTTTTGTAGCAGTTGTTACTGTTTGCGGGCCGGATCTGGACCGCGGGTCGCCTGTTGCGAATCAGTGCATTAAACCATCACCTATATTCAATGAGTTTGAAAAAATAGAAGTCTTAAGATTTTTTAAAAAGCAGGGGGCTATTGAATTATGGAGATTGGATATCCCTTAAACGCTAACAATGCTAAAGCGGTATACGATTAAGACGATTTCACAGTTTAAATGTCGACACTCCGCTAATCCGCCGCTCCCGCTTAGCCGAACAAGTTCGGTTAAAGGGAATGAAATAAAAAAATAATTTAGAAAATACGTATGTGTTTTTACCTCTGATATGTAGTAATTTTACAGTGTGCGCTTTCAGAACAATGTAAATGAAAATGCTTGCATTTATAGCGGCATTAGAAGGTAGCGTTGCAGGACAGAGAAAATATACCTAAATTCGAACGCTATAAAATAATACTTTAATAATCTCGTTTTGACAAAACCCAGAAGCTTTGAAAACACGAGCGCATGACTTCTTATTATTGTTCCTTCTTCTCGGAAAAAAGTTAAAAAATACGAAATGTAATCAAACAACAATGTCAATCAATCAACGTTTATTGGCGTAGTGATACCAACGCCGATGGTATGGCGTGATTAGATGGTGAAACGTTCGAAAGAAAATAAATATTTCTGCCTTCGGTGGGACCTGAACCCACGACCTTCCACTTGCCGGGCGGAGGCTCTACCCACTGAGCTACGAAGGACAATATATAATCTCTTTACGAACGTATATAGAGACTATTTACTAATACTATTTACAAAATGTAATAAAATAAAAAACGTTTGGTTTCCACACGTCAATATGGGAGCACAACACATTATTATTATTTTATTTAAAACTACTTTTTAATTCCGGACTCTATTGACTCTCTAATAGTTTGTCCCGCGATTTCCACGGGTGCACAAACGTAACAAAATGTGTATATCCCACTGTTTCCACGGGCGTCTATTTTAACTGCTTTATGTATTTGAGCGTCCTATTTTCGGACAATGACGAAGTTTTCATATAAACCTTTTTAAATTGTATTCGGTCTGATGAATGATACAATAGTGTTCCACTGCTTTCTGTTTTTGAACGAACTTGCAGAATTTCATTGGTTAAGCTCAGGGGCGGACTGGGTCCTCTCAAAGGGCGCATACCTTGGATTATCGAAGGGCGCAAGTTCTTGCTTATTTGGAGGCGCGAGTCCTATCGCTTATGAGGGCGCCAAGTTAAGTTGAAGCTGTTTTTTTTTTATAATTACCTTAGTAGTATTTTGCTATTTTACTAATTTAGTTCAGTTTATACTTTAGTTTAAGTTACACAAACACTGGCTTATGTTATGATTTATTTGTAAAATATGGTATATTACCAATTGATAAAATCAATGAATATTGTACGCTAAATCTAATGTATGAAAGGATAATAGAAGGAAAACATTTTGGATAATATTGATATCCAGTATCACGAAAACAACAGAAATTTAAGAAGAAGCAACCAAATTAAGCTACGAGAGATTAGAACGGAAATGTACAGAAAGGAATTGAATATATGGGAATAAAGCTTTGGAATGAATTCCAAATAATCTTAAAAATATTAATAATATAAGATTGTTTAAAAAGAAATTAATTATATACTTATTAAATGGAGTTTGTGCGCCATTAATAGGGTGCGAATTAATAGGGTCCTCAGCCGGTTAAATTTTATAATTTTTACTGTTTGTTTGTTTGGCTTTTTTATGGCGCAAGAGCATCTGGGCTATACTGCGCCAAACATGGTAAAATCAAAGACTGTAGTAAAAACCAGTACTTTTTAAAAATTTAAAAACATGCGTATGCGTATGGTCAGCATGGTCATTTAATTTTTACTGGACACGCGTCACGGGGAAATACAAATTGTATTGGTTTTCCATTCTTTGTGAAATTCCTTATTATGGTACAATAATTTCTAACCAACAGAATATTTATTAGCTACGCGAAAAAAAAATGTAGTACGCATTTTATCCTCAGACACAAGCATACATATCCCATAGCCGTCCTACCATGAGTACGGACTTTTGACAGAGCGTCGAATTTGAAGCAGCTGGGATAGCGGTCATTCCTTGGGAGGGTGACAGAACGAGTCCCTTGTAAGAACAGGACTTCGGCTGTAGTGCCCAAGGTTCGGAAACTTCATTTATTTATAGGTCCAGCTTGTCAACACGTTTGGCCAGCGTGGTAAGCATAAGGCTATTCCTCTATTATACTACGCGCATGCGTGATAACAGGGAGACCTCCATCCTGCAGTCGATTAAAAATGTTGACGATGTGTATGGATAACAAATAGGCGGTAAAAAGTGCAATTTGAGAAAATGGCGGATGAGTCGTAGACACTGCATATATTAAAACATGTGAAAATACAAGAACTCCACTAATCCGACTTACATATAGCCATAATTAGTTCGGATTAGCAGGACTTTGTCGTGTTTCTTTTAACTTCGTTTACTTCTATCCACCCTCCCACACTACTATATCAAATTGAACTTAAACATGCCTTAGTGAGCCTCTGGCTTAAACGATAAATGCACTACTTCTTTCACAGTTGAAGGTTTTTTTGCAAGCTAAAAGCTTTCCCATGCAGTTTAAATGAAAAACGGCTTTTAACAGTGTATTATAACTGGCCCACATGCTGTAGAATTTGCGCGTTCGACTAATTTACAAATAGACAAAAATTGTGTAGGGGACTCTTGAGGCGAAGAAGTGCCAATAAATTATGGAAGAGCGGAAGGAGGTACAAGGGAAAATTAGGGGAAGTCGAAGATGGGAGTTGAATAAGGTTTATACTTGGTTAACCAATCTAATCAAGTTGATTATATCTCGGTTAACCAAGATTCGAACAGAGATAGGTCAAAATGACGCTGATTATAAAACGAGTAGTATTTTGTCACTGGCTTGAAAATAATTTTCTTAAGAAAAGAAAATAGGAAGAAAAACAAGAAAAGCAAAATTAGAATAAGGATAGTAAAAGTGACGAAATGAGGAAAATAGATTAGAAAAACTGACAAAAATAATAAAAGAAAGAAAAAAAAGATAGCGAAAGAAAGGGAAAATTATGTAGGAAGAAATAGAAAGAGGATATAAAAAAAAGAAAAACTTAGTAATGGAATAAGAAAAGTTCCACAACGTTTGATTACAAAGGGCCCAAGTTGTTGATTGATTGTTTGGCTTTTTTATGGCGCAAGAGCATCTGGGCTATACTGCGCCAAACACGGTAAAATCAAATACTGTAGTAAGTCCAAGTTATCAGTAGCGTAGCAATTAAAAACTCATGGGGGTGCTTCAGCGGTTATGGGGCAACGACTCAAGTGGTTTTAAAAGTCATGCGATGCGACCTTGATTTTTGGACAAGGGGGGGGGGATTGGGAAGGGTGGCCGCTGGAGGCGGCGCTGTAATTCCAGACAGGACGCTCAAACAGCGCTTCGAACCGCCTAGTCGGTTTGTGGGGGAGGAAAAAGTCGTATTCGAGAGTCAACCATACACAGCATACAAAGATGCGCGCTCGTATAAGTGTCATCATGTAGAGATGCGACCGTAAATAATGTGTTTTGATAACCAATGGAGTGAGACCTTGAACCCCTCCCTTTTATACGTCGTTGCTTTTACCCAAAGGAGATGCGCCTCTCAGATTGAAGACCACTAGCTAATGTATCATTGTAGCAAATAAAAGTGCAACTCCCCCTTTTAAGATAAAAACTGTTTTTATACTTTTACCTTCAACAATAAAAAAATAGGCGAAGGAGGAAGTAGTCTGCACTTTTCCCAAGATGTCTTCGCAAACATGATGGTGCATTTATGACTTTTTAAGAAAGAAAAAAAAAAAGTGGTGAGTGAGTACGTTTTTTTTTTGTTTTTTTTAGTTTGAAATTCAATCACCAGATGTCTCTTTGCCCGTACCACTCGAACTCTGAGCTGAGTGTCTGTCAACTTTTAGTAGGAGTGTTGCCAGCTGCATTTCGCGGAGGAATGCCCAAAGTGTGACCGGATGCCGTACAACTACCCCCACTTCCGCATTTTAGATTAACCGTTTCCCAGATGGTATTTGGCGGATTTTCCACTCTTTGGCAGGCATACCAACAGAAAGGGCGCCAAAGAAAAAAAACAATGTTTTTTAAGACTTTCTTAAACTCCGATGGCCCATGCATTACCTTAAGCAGAGGCGTAGCCAGGGCGCGGTTTTTGGGGTTGTAACCACCCCCAATGAAATTTTGTATATTTAACATAGGAATATATATGTTGTAGTCTGTAACCACCCCTTATGAGCATTCTGCCTACGCCACTGATCTTAAGCCACCCTTTGACTCATCCCTGAAAAAGATCTGTGAGTGGACGTTCCCGGAGGAAGACTGAAGAATATATTTCCTGAAACTACAACGACCGTTTCCGATTATGAAAATTACAATAATGAATCATTCACTTGCAGTGCCGGGTGAAGGTTTTTAAGGGCCGCAGGCTGGAAAAATAGAATGGGCTCCTAAAAATGTAGCCCTTGGAATATTCGGGCAATAAATCGTCTATTTTTTAAAGTTCTTTGTTTAAAAAAATTCAAGTTTATTCAGTGCCGGAGTAAGACTTTTATGGGCCCCCTAAAAATGTGGCCTGCGCAACATTCAGTCGATAAATCATATTTTTTCTTTGAAGTTCATTATTTTAATATTTAGGTTTACTAGCAATGAAAATTTGTGGGATAATTATAAATAAACAGGGTAATAATAGCGCTTAAACTTACAAATATCAGGTCTCTGCAGGGCCGCAAAATTGTGCGGCCCTAGGCCCCGGCCTACTTGGCCATTACGTAAATCCGGTACTAGGTTTATTAATAACGAGAATTTATAGAACAATAGTAAATAAACAAGATTACAATCATACTTAAATTTAAATAGTACTAAGTCCTCTCCTCTCAAGGCCCCTGTGGGGCCATAGGTCCTGATCTACTTATTATATACGTAAATTCGGCACTGTTCTCATGGGCCAGTAACGTAGCAATTCAAAAATCTTGGGCGGGTGCTCTAGTAATTTTTAAAGAGATTATGTGATACAATCTTAGAGAAATGTGTTTTGATATTCATTGGGGGGAGGGGGTTTGAGCCTCTCCCTTTCTTACGCCACTGACCTGGATAGCACCGGAAGGATTGTAAAGTCTTACCACTTGCATACCCGGAGAGTCATGACCCCCCCCCCCATTGCGATGTAATTTTGCGTACGTATATACGTATGAAAATATGGAGTTGTAGCTCTGTAACGCCCCATTATAAGCCTGTAACGTCCGCTTTCTCTTACGAACCCTCTGTGTACGCTTGCGGGTTTGACCATTTGTTTCTACGTAGACATAGATTGGGAAAGGTGGCCGTCGGAGGCGGCACTGTAATCCCAGACAGTACGCTCAAACAGCGTAACAAACCTCCAAGGCCTCTTGTGGGGAAGAGAGTATCCGAATGTCGACCATACACAGCACACAAAGATAAACGTTCTCATAGTAGGTATCGCCATTTAACGTGAACCGAAATCATCTCCCAGTGGGGCCTCCACGGAGAACAGCCCCAGCTACAAGACCGGAAACACGCCCCGGGGCCGGCCGCGAACAGGAACTGACTAGCGCCGCCAGGGTAGCGGCGCAGAGATGGGAGGATCCGATGATCCAAGAGGCTGGACAGATCTGATCCACTGATTTGACAAGACCCAGACAACAGCGGACAAGAATGAGTTCGTCCCTGAGATAGCCGTAGGCCGGGCACCATTAGGTTCCACAGTAGTATTTCTCGAAGTCTACGGACTAATGGTGGTCCGTAACGGCATATCGAATGGCCCACAGGATTTCTTAGCTAATTTTTTTTTTTTCCAATTTTTTCCGGGTGAGGACGGCGTCCCTAAATTCCCTTATGGTCCGCGACCAATCAAGAAGTGCTTACTAGAGTACAAGGAGTGCACCTGTTACTGCTGCTTGTAGAGTGGACCCCGAGCGACTGAGATTTAGGAAACACTACTCTGAAGATCACTATCAGTTACCATCTGAATAATTTTGTGCCATCCATCGTCGATAAAATTTCAAAAATAACTGCTATCTGGTTTTCACAATAGTTTCTTAAATTGCTTTGATTTCCGCTAACTTTTCACTTTCGGAAATTACTTGGTACTTGCGTTGAATATTTATTCTTTGCCGATCGTTTGTTTTGAATTTTATGGCGCAAGAGCATTTGGGCTATACTGCGCCAAATTTTTTGCCGAACGAAAAAAAAACTTGTTCGATTTTTCGAGTTTTAATGTTAAATATGTTGATGAATAGTGAGGATACTACGCACGATATGAATTAATTTTTTTAAATACTTATTACTCCCGAATATTTATTATTAATTGCTAATTATTATTTTATTTATCCCTAGCGCGTGCCTGTGTTGAAATGGCATCGAGATTTTATAATTAAATTACTCAACGCTAAAAACTTTGTCTTTCCTAAAAAAAATTTAAATTAAATACGTTATTTTATTATTTTTCTCCTGAATTTTCTTGAGTTCCTAAGGACGACACTTACGGAAACACTTGTTTTAAAATCTAATAGAAAGGAGTTCTCAAACTTTTTTTTTTCTCCTTGGAAACCCTTTTCTTAATCCCACGCCTGGCTATGGAAACCTCCTTATAAATATTTAAAGGGAACCCTTAGAAATCCATTGTTTATTACTGCTTGGACGTAAACGCAAAAACAAGCAATAAACCAGTAGTCGTGTTAATTCGAAATAATTGGGACCAACACCTATTCGGATCAGCAAATTTTCGGATTAACCGAAAACTTTGCCATAGAATTAACTACAAGCTATAATTTTTATATTTTGATGTGCACGTTTAACTTACAACAGACGGTGGCAAATTTCTCCTTACTTTGTGAGAAATTTCAATCAGTTGGCAACACTGTTGTTTACGTCTTGTCAGTCGGCAACACTATGCTGTTTGTTTACGTCTTGTCAGTCGGCTGCCGTTGAAAAAAATATCCGGCCGACTGAAGAAAAGTTCGAATCAACCGGATTTTCGAATTAACGTTGTTCGGATTAAAGAGACGGCTGTATAAGAGATTAGGTAATACTTTCCTGTTTTGGGGATATTGGTTACTGTTAGGTAACTTTAAGGGATTGTCACATGGGGGGAAAATTAAAAAAAAATTGCAGATTTTCTTGAAATTTTTGTTAATGTTTTATAAAATTCTTGCGGAACCCCTGGAAGATGGTCGCGGAACGCTGGGATTCCGTGGAACACACTTTGGGAAACACTGATTCAATTAATAAGGTTTTTGCGCGCTATTCTCAATTTACAGAATTATGCACTAGAACTAACGCTTTTCTACAGATGATTTTTTTTTAAATTTTTAAATATACAGGGTGATTCAAGGTAGGTGTTACGGGACTTTTTTCTTTTCTTTTTATCGTTAGTCGTAGAAAAATACTTTCGAAGAGAAAATATTCTCAAATTATATAAGGATCTTTAATATATTATTGTTTTGTAAGGGGTTGCATACAGTAGCTTAGCTGGAGGGGGGCAAGGAGGGCGATCTCCCCGGGCGCTACAATTCGGAGAGCGGCAATTAGTCTTTAAAAAGCAAAACTTGTTCTGTTAATCCATTGGGGAGGGTGTGAGTGACATCCACTCGTCCGAGGCGGCAAAATGTCTACCTACGCCACTGGTTGTACACTGGTGTACCAAAATGCAGGACGGGACAGTTTTTCACATGTAACGTCGCAACCCAGTGTTTCAAATGGGTTCAAAGCATACTGTAACATCATGGAGAAGTAAGGTTATGGGAAAATTAAACAATACTGACCAAGAAAGGAATCCAAAGGATACAAAGGACTTTTATACTAAAGTGGGCTTTCAGCACAGGAGAACACAAACGTCCATGTGACAAGCAGCAGGCAAGAAAAACATAGTTTTTAGTAGGGGATATGATCACCCCTGATTGCGATGCAGGATGTACACCATCTGTTCATGTTCAGTAAGAGGTTGTCGACAAGCTCTTGAGGCATCATGGCCCATTCCTCTTGTAATGCCGATCACAGCTGAGGAATTGTTGCTGGTGGATGACAATGTGCTGTCAAGCATCTCCCGAGAACATTCCACACGTGTTCTATTAGATTCAGGTCCGGAGACCGTGCGGGCCATTCCATACGATGAATATCTTCACTCTCTGACAGCTCAGCGACAGCAGCTGCACAATGAGATGTAGCGTTGTCATCCATGATGAGGAATTCTGGGCCCACAGCACCCCGGAAAATATGGGTATAAGGCAGGAGAACTTCGGTACACTAGTGGTCACCAGCGACTGAACCTCCTTGGAAGATGTGGAGCTTCGTACGGCCATCAAGCATTATGCCTCCCCAAGCCGGAACTCCTCCACCTCCAAATCGGTCCCTTTCGACCATGTTGGAGGGGTGATTGCGTGTTTCCACTCTCTCCAGATGTATAGACATCCAGAATCGCTAATGAGACTAAATCAGCTCTTATAATCGCTAGTGAGACTAAATCAGCTCTTATCCGTAAACGATACTCGACCCCATTGGTGAGTTCCCCATTCCTTGTGTTCCTGGCACCACAGAAAACGTCGTCCCCGATGGATAGATGTTAATTAATTAAGGTATCCAAACACGTTCGTAGTCAATTTTTTTAAATATTGCAAAAATAATTATTTTCTTTTTACTAATTTCATTCATTGTGTATAATATGTTGATAATTAAAAAAAAAAATCCATGTTCATATATTTTTTAAAATGCCAAAAACAAGCAAAAAAAGTGCGAAATTTTACGCATACGGAAAATACGATAACTGAAAATTAAAGTATTCTATTTTAATTTTGTTTTCTCATAAGCTATTGTGACTTTAATACCCATGGAATAAATCTTGGATTTTTACAAATTTCCATTTATAACGATGTGAGGTAAATTTATGCACCATTATTCAATAAAATACTATAAATCGAAACACATTTACAGGTTTATATTAGCATATTTCGGGAAATATTCAACCAAACCTCTACTACCAAAGGTCTACTTTATGCTTATACTTATTATAAATATGTGTAAAAAATTTCAACCATTTTGATGAGGAATTCATTAAAAACACATGTTTTCCGTGGAAAGTCGCAACACGAAAAATAATTTTGAGAAAACTTAAGATAAAGATTTTTGACGCGGTTAGGGTCCTACCCACTTACTGTTCTTTAATGAGCTACTATATGATAATAAAATGGCGATAATTTGCGTTCTCCTGATCCTAGAAACAAAAAATCCAACTGTTTTATAAAGATAATAATTGCAGTTGTCAAAAAATATAAAAAAATCACAAACTTTTTTTGTCAAAAATGCTTTTGTAAACATGGTTGGATACCTTGGCACACACTGTACTGGTCGCCGAGTGAATAAACCGCCTGTGTGCAGTCTCCTAGCCACGGTAAAATGCAATAGCAGCTGTCCAGTAGTGTATTTCATGTGGCTTGTGATTTCACCCGCTGTCAGCCGTCGATCTCTCACCGTCTGTAGAACAAGATACCGGTCCTCCCTTGCCATGGTTGCTCGTGGACAACCACCACTAAACCTTCGGACAGCTGTTCCTGTCGTTCGAAATGCCGTCCATGCTCGTGACACGATGCTGTGTGCGATTACGAACTCCTCGGCCTCACTCGTCACACTTCGACCTTCTTCCAACTTTCCAATGATTCGACCTCGAGTTAAATCATCCAGATGTTGTCTACGGGGCTGTCTGTTGAATATCTCGCACTGCTACAGCAACTTGCCGTCGTTCAAACCGATATACACTGTGCAATAGCTTCCACTACAATGCTGCGCGGGCTTTCTACCCTACTCCACGGACGCTGTTAGCGGAGGACAAGGAGACCCGTCCCCCCCAATGTTGGCATTAGGGTTGGATATCCCCCCTTTAATTTTGGGGGACAAAATGCCTTTTAAAGGCATATTGTCCCGCCTCAATATTTTGGTGCCATCGACGCCGATGCTCTACTCACAAGCCTATATTACGCCATGATGCGTATACGCAAATGCCCTACCGTGTAGGACCCTAGGCAGTCTCCTGATTGGTCTTTCGGTCGGTTCTGCCTGTTCGTTCCGCTGTTACGTTACTTTTTCCATCTCGTCCTTAATTTTTGCACACCAGTGTATATATAAATAAAAATAAGAAATGAACTTTTTTACACAGGGCCTCTTAGTGCCGGATTTACGTATAGGCCAAGCAGGCCCGGGCTCAGTGGCGACCGCCCCCCTCCTTCCTGAATGAAAATTTAACATTGAAAAGATACAAGGTAAAGGTCCAATGAGGTATCATTTTCAAAAATCAAGTCATTAATCGCCACCCTTGAATGACCTCTAAATCCGCCCTTCCCTGGCCTAGAACATCCACGAATTTAGGATCCTGCAGCAGAGGCGGCCACAGACTTCTCTTTGCGGGGTCAAGCATAGAATTTGCCATGATCTTCCTTCATTTATCATGAAAGTTGGAATTTTTTACAGTGAAAAAATATATTTTGGGGGTCATGACCCCTGTGACCTCCCCCTGTGTCCGTCCTTGCCCTGCAGAAGCCTGGTATTTAAGTTTGAGCATTACCATAACCCTGTTTATTTATAATTGTCCCACAAATTTTCATTACTGATCAACCTAAATATTAAAATAAGGAATATCAAGGAAAAACTTGTGATTTATTACAAGGGCCGCATTATTTAGGTACTTATTCTATCCTTCCGGCCTAGGGCCGATAAAAACCTTAATCCGGCACTGGGGCCTCCCCCCAAAAAGACTTCCACATAGAAAAATATTGCATTGTATCTGAGTCAAATAGCCCTGTATTCAGGGGCGGACTGGGTCCTTCAAAGGGCGCATACCTTGAAAGGACTTGCGACGGGCCCGAGTCCTATTGCCCATGAGGGCACGCCGGCCCGGGGGCCGGGGTCCCAGTCCATCCCTGCCTGTATCCAAGTCAAAAGAAAATTTATATTTCTAACACAGGCAGATTGACAATTGTGTCGTCTGCATATTTTGCCGCCGAATCTTACCAAGCTTACTCAGAGGCATATAACAGAGATTTTGGCGCTATTGGCGGATTCTTAATTTGACGTCCCTGATTTCAAATTCATCTTTTCACAGATATTCGCGAATTTGGCTGGGGCCACCATTCTCATCTCTCCACCGCACGATCAATAACAACAATAAAAATGAATCCTTTGACGTCATATCCCTCACACTGAGTCATTACAGACCAGATGACAATCATAATTTGTTATGGACCCACTTTAACAAGTAAAAACGAAAGGTCAAGGGCAATTACTTAATGTCCATGCTTCTCGGTTCCGCAGACGATAACCCTCGAGATTTTTCTACGAAAAAATTCAGGGAAGTTACACAAATTTTCTTAGCGAATCGTTTGCATCTGGAGATACAATTCAATTTGAACATTTTTGGATCAAACCAAGGCCGTGCAAAAGGGAGGGGGGGATTTGGGAGGTTAACCCTCCTTCCCCTTTTTGAAATCCTGTACACGGCCCTGGATGAAACCCACTATTATTTCCAGAAAGATTGATCACACCAAAGCTAACTAGAGACGAAGGCCCTGGCCTGGTTTGAAACCCAGCGATGCCCTGATGATAGGAAACAGTGGAAGCGTCGATGTCATGTTGATGACCCCAAACAGAAAAAATAACGAAGATGAAGAGCTCACCTCAACATATATTTTTTAATTACTGTCTTTGATTTTTTTTAATTTAAATAATTCATTGACAGAAAGTAGCGGAAAGTATTTTTCCTTCACCAGGATGCGCCTGTTGCAATAGGAAGTGGATTATGGATTAATTACGTTACTACTAAAGTTTTTTGAAGGTTTATAAAACCTATAACTTTTTTAGGTATGTTATATCTCATATATAATTCACTGCTAGATATTCAAGTTTCTTCCATGCATGGCTGGCCCGAATTGTTCCCCACGCAATACCAACTTGCTTTCTTATCTCCTTCGTCTGTCGTATCTAAAGACGTTTCCTCAGTCTCCGCTGGTCCTTTTTCAACAAACAAGAACTATTTTTATTTTCTGCAATGTAGCTCGCCGTTCGTCATTTAAGGCTCTTGAGCCTTTCCAACTCTTCGGCGAGGATGGTGCCTGAAGTGGTAACGCGATCACCTAGCGTGCCACTATCCCGGGTTTGACTCCCCACGGTCAGAAAAACGCTTACCAGACTAACTGCACACCGTGGTCCGGTGGTTGGTTTCCTGAGCCTTACGTGGTTCGGATTCCTCGGAAACCTGTAGGTCCCGGCGCAGCATGACCCTTGCTGTCCTTGCGCCGTAAACTCATAAGCGAAATCTTTGGCGCGTCATGACCTTTATTGTCCTTGCGGAATGGCGGATCCAGGATGTCGTTACGTGGGGGGGGGGCGGTTTTAGGGGGCCCTCACCAGGAAAAGTTTTAGTTTTGGACTATTAAATAGTTTAGGTAAATGTTGTTATATTACTAGCCTTCCTTTATACCGATTAAACTATTTAATTTAAGACAATGAATTAAAGATGGTCTTTTCTTTAATTAAACTATATGGTTTAGGGTAGATTATAGTCAAGTATGACAGAAGGATAAGCTAGTAAAGGAGACATATACAATAACCAAAACGATAATTTACAATGTAATTAATAGAACAAGTTTAAATTTAAACTATAAAAACATTGTAATTATTTTACTTTTTTTATAACAAGCAACTTTTAAAAAAAATTAAGTTTAGTAAGTTGAGTAGTTTAGTAATTTATGTTACTTATTTTTATTATATTTATACGTGGGTGTTGAAAATTATTGTGTAGTTTAGTGTTAAGTGCAAAGTCAAGCCATCTTGGTTTCTTTGAAAATTTGTCAATCACTTTATTTACATCAATATGAATATTTTTGTGGGTGTGTATTAAAAGTCTCTTCTGTCATCCGCGTTCGAAGCCAAGTTTAACGGCGCTTCAACTAACGCAACGCTTACTAAAAACGTAGTTTAAAGGGTTATAAATTCGTGCAAAAACCTTTGGATTTCATTTTTCGAAGACCCGGAGACTTTGGACGCCAGTGTAAGACTTTTGTTTATTACAGTCATAACAAACAACACATAAAATAGTCTTTATTCTTTTCATTTGCCTTGACGGGGGATCGCCCTCCGCCCCCTCGCTGGATCCGCCAATGTCCTTGCACAATTGGACTAACTTGTCAACTTCTTGACACACAGTTTTTCTGATTGACCTTTCTATAGAACTTCCTACACTTCTCCGAGTTGTTTGCAACCTCTATATGCTTTTCCACGCTCCGACATACAACTAACAACTAGTCATCATATTTAATAATTATTACTTCACTTTTTTGATGAAAATTTCAAAATGGTTTCTCCATGCATTATTTCCATTGTAATCTGTCCATCACGTTTATTTCATCTGTATTTTTTCTAGGGCGGCTTAACAATTCAAAATTTATGGGATGGGGCTCCCGAAGTGGATTTTTTTGGGGCTGTAAAATGCAGTAGGACCACGCCTGTAGCAAAGCTGCGGCATGGCCCCAGTTGCCCCGTCGAGCTATTTTTATATATATAGGACAGTGCCCCCTACCCCATATGCCCTTTGCCTTGCCCCTACATAATTGCTATAAGCCTGAGTAGGACTGTAGGATTCGCTTTGAACGAGCCCGCATTTAGCGAATTTCCAGATATAGCGAGGAAAATATGGATTTTGTTTGGTATAATGATTAAGCGCAATATAATTTAACCGCTTTTAGCGAATAAGTCTTTTTTTGGACCCCGAAATTAACGAGCAATTAAAAAAGGTAATAAAATTGTCACAAAACTTCAATCTGTTAAAAAATGAAATTTAAATTAGGCATGCTGTGCTTTCTATTTTTTAGTTGAGCGGGGGAGGAGGGGGAGGCATAGATATTGTTCGTTTATGAAAAGTTGTCCGATGGTACCGTTAGAAATAAGGGGAGCTGACGTCACAAAGGGCATAGCCGATTCCAGCAGAGGGAAGGGTGTCATTTCAGAAATGATTCTTACCGAACGTTTGTCTGCGCCAACAACCAGTTCTGAAATGACGTCCTCCCCTCTGCTGTAATCGGCTAGGCCGTTTGCGACGTCAGCTCCCGTTATTTCTAACGGTACCATCGAACTACTTTTCGTGAACGAACTTCATCGAAATTTATATTGCAGGCTAGGTGTTTTTGACTGTATTTCGACTCCTATTGTCGCCAAAGCCGAATAGGTCCATTTTGAAAACCTAGGCGGTAGCTTAGGCCTAGAAAATCCTAGGTTGCATTCTATCTTTTTTTTTTGACTGGCGTGACTTCAACTTTCGGCGTGCGAATCCTCAAGCCGGGACTATATGTCAATAACGGTTAAAATACCTCTTTGAGATTGGCGAAAATTGGCTCTCTTTTTTTTTTCTGAGTAACCCTTGAACTTCTTTAATTTAGCTTCCTGTGTATGGGTCCTAAGTGGTGGGCTATAATTCGCCAACTTTGTCTTCATTGTGCTGTGATAATGAAAGGAGCCGCAACTTTCACCAAGGCGGCTGCATGTGTGCTCTGACAAAATGTATATTTTTTTAACAACTCGTCTGCGTCGAAAATACAGCTTAGAGGTTAACGCGTTTTTTAATTAAAAAGTCGTCTGCTGTTAATCTTTCATTTTGGGATCTGGCAACGGGCTTTATCGGAGCGTCGTCTGCTGAAATGAATTTGAAAAATTCCATGCTCTTCGGAAATGGTATGTTTGAATTATACTGATTGCTCTAAACAAATTTTATGGCGCGTTTTTAATGGCGCATAAAAAGTAGGCGTGAATTCTTTATTTAGTTGAAATGCCTTAAATAAATTAAATTAAATGGCATTTTGAGTTTGCAAATAGGTCTCGTTTTATCGCGTTGCCAAAGACGGAGCGATAAATATTCCTAAGTAATTTAAATTTTATGAAAATGAAGATCGTTTGGATTCATCAGAAGGATAATTATATAGAGCTCTTGAATCTTTAATGCTGAGCCGTTGCCAATTTACGCTTGCTAAATAGCGCATAAAACTCTTTCTAAGTTAGCTTTTTTGTGATTTGCGGTTTATGACGAATACTTCATAATTTTACGGCGCATTATAAACCACATGTTAATTATTTATAACGTCCTTTTATAAATGTATGAAGAAAAGGCCGTGTACATTGTCATATTTAATCTCGAGATTTATGGGGTGCTAAGCCTCTCCTATGCAGTGGCGTAGCAATTAAAAATTATGGGGGGGGGCTTAAGTGGATTAAAGAAGATCACGTGATGCGGTGTTGTTATTGTTGAGCAGTTACAGATGAGAAAGTTGGCCATCGCGTGAAGAGGCGTGTAAAAGAAAAATGTCTTGATATCCAATGGGGAGGCTTGAGCCCCTAAGACCCCCTTTATCCACGCCAGTGCCCCTCACATAGCATTAATTTGTAATTGGCATTTTTATGGGGGCTAAAATATTTTTAGGAAGGCCTAAGCCACCCTAGCTCCATCCCGCTAGTTACGCCAATGGTCTTTTAGCTAAAAGCACTATTCATTTGGATTTTAATGTCCATACCATTTGGTTGCTTGGCAACAACTTTATCCAGACGGTTAACCAAGAGTCTTTAGCGCTGTCATAAGCATGATCTTTGCCCCGGATAAAGATCTCTGGCTGAGGTCAAAGGTTAAACTAACCTCAGAGCAAGCTCCAAAGCGTCGGCTTACGCCACGCTCTCAGATATAAACACAAGTTTACGATAAATAACACACCCAAAACGAAGGGGTTGGATTTTTTATACTGGAAGGTTTGGAGGAAGTGTTTCCTTAATAGACATCCACTGGAATTATTATTATTTTTATTAATTACTGGAATTATTATTATTTTTATTAATTACTGGAATATTATTATTATTATTCACTGGAATTTTTATTTTTATCCGGATAATCGCGCCCGTTTAATTTACCGAATCTTAGTCATTCAATCAGAAACTTGCTCGACCCTATTGTGACCACTACCACAACCTTCGTGAAACTCCAGGCCAGAGAGAGCCTGTTAGTGACGTCACAGCCATAGGCTAGCACCCTTTTCAGTGAAATATAGCTTTTAACGTAATTAAATTAACTTTGCGGGTTTTTTGATGGCTATTTTTATAATTGCAACATAATATTTTATTTAAGCCCTGAAATGCATTTTTATTTATTAACTATAAAAAATATAAATTTTAAAAATGCATCAGAAAAAAATGAATACGTTTTGACTAGATTCAAAAAACCGTTAGTAGTCAATGTACTTTTCTAATATTTATATTATGATTTAGTATTTTAAAAAACCGACGACATGTATAAAATTATCAAACATCACTCGAAATACTAATTATAATCAGGGGCGGACTAAGTCCCCCCAAAGGGCGTATACCTTGGATTATAGGACGGCGCAAGTCCTATCGTCCCTGAAGTCGCACCGGCCCGGGGGCCGTCAGCCCAGTCCGCCCCTGATTATAATGCATGTTCTGCCTGGAATGTTCAAATAAGACACGTATACATGATTTACAAAATGCTCCTTTTATTTGTCTGCATAACAAAAACATTACCAAAATAATAAGTTCGAATATAATGAATATTAAATCAGCATATAAATAACAATAGATTTTAAAAACGCTTTTAATTCATATTACCTTTTTCTTAATATTTACATTATGTTTAAAAAAGGAGGATAAGTATTAAGTTGTCCAATCAGTAGATACGTTAATTATATAGAATACATACTGTGCATTAGCGCTCAGTTGGCGCGTGATACCGTTAGCAGACGGGTTAGTCCATTGCAGTTTAGGGAAGGCCGTCTTGGAGGAACTGGTTTTTCCCGCGCGAAAAACCAGTTTCGGCAAGACGCCCTTCCCTAAACTGCAATGGACTAACCCGTCTGCTAACGGTATCACACGCCAACTGAGCGCGAACGCACAATACTGTTTTTGGAATGTTTTATTTATATATATATAATAAACGAAATGCCCTTTTTTTATCCACATATTAAAAATATTACCAAAACAGAAGTTCCAAATATTTTTATAACAGATTACCATGTTTCATGTTATAAACATGGGCAACCATAAAACTACTGAATTTCTATTGTATATCTATTTTAAATACTCTAGTGATTCAAATTATATATTCACTGGTGTAAACATTCTGTAAGCATATAACGTATATATAATTTTTGCCATACACGCATATTTAGCTCAAAGTGGAGCTTTTTAGTTTTTGGAGAAAAAGAGGCACCGTCCTCATCCTGGATTCGAACCAGGGTCCTTGCATTGAGCCCGTGGTGTCTTGACCTACTAGACGAACGAGGACAAGAACAAACGCATTTTTCTCCGTATGTATAAGGATATAAGATATTATTACCCTTTACAGGGTAACATATTTACCAGATAATGGTCCACAGAAGAGCCTCCGTGGCGAGTTTTTTGTGAGTTTTTTCGTGGGGGAATTTATTATACAATAATTTTTGCCACCCACGTATATTTAGCTCAAACTAGAGCTTTTTCGTTTTTGGAGAAAAAGAGGCGCCGTCCTCATCCTGGACTCGAACCAGGGTCCAGGAACCAGGGTCGTTTAATCCGTGGTGTCTTGACATACTAGACGAACGAGGACAAGAACAAACGTGGGGACCCTGGTTCGAATCCAGGATGAGGAAAGCGTCTCTTTTCACTAAAAGCTAAAAATCTCTTAATTTGAGCTAAATATACGTGGGTGGCAAAAATTATTGTATAATAAATTCCCCCACGAAAAACTCACAAAAATCTCGCCCCGGAGGCTTTTCTGTGTTGACCATATTTGGCAATTGTGTTATCCCTGTGAAGGGTAATAATATCTTACATTAATTTTTATTATTTTTTGGAGCACTCATTCAATGTTTTCAATAAAATATCCCATATTTATTTTTTAGTGTACTCTGGCCTTATATATATATACTCTCCTGTTTTGAAAAAAACATCATTGGAACATGGCAGAAAAAGATTACCCACTCGATAATTGTAAAAATCTAGTCGCCAAGAACGACCAGATTTATTGAGACCTGGATAGATATCCGGATATATCACGGATATATATCCGGATTTATCCGGGGTGGGCACGCATGAGGTCAATGAGAGCTACATTCCAATTTATCATATAGTGTAAAGAACCACCCCATAGTTACATAGTATTAAATATACAAATTTAATTAATATGGTCACATATCGTAAATGCTATACAAAGTACGCATATGAGAAAATATAATTAAGAGAAAGAAAATACAAAATAATTATTTCAAAATTTAATAATAACTCCTAGAAGGACCTATCGATGCAACCGAAGATCTACTTTCGAAGCGATTACGTACGACTTTTACTCTTCATTAACCGATTGATTGATTGATTGTTTGGCTTTTTTATGGCGCAAGAGCATCTGGGCTATACTGCGCCGCATTAACCGATTCATTTTCTTAATTGCCAATTTAACAAGATTCGTAAAAACAATTCTGAAAAAAAAAAGGAGGGGAGGGATTTAAATTTCCGATGGGAGCCGCACTGAACTCAACGAAAAACCGCATTTGTCCAGCCCTGGCATATACAGGGTGTTCAGTTACCACGTGTACACACACTTTAAGTGGTGGCAGGGTATACCAAAGTAAGTAACACGTGTTTTTTTGTTTTTTCGGAAGAGGTTTCCTTACCGAGTTAGGACCCAAAAATTATTTGATGGATGGAAATTGGAAATGTTGATGCTACTACCAATCTGTACATGTGGGCTGTATTTTTCCGAATATGTGTTCTACCATACTGAATATTAAAGAAAATGTCTTTTTTTTTTATTCATTTCCTAGTAGCCAAGAAGAAAAAAGTCGAGAAAACGGACATGATTTATGTACGATTAAGCACCAGCACAATTCGTTCGATAAACAACAGCCTCCATAAAATGTATGCCTCTGGCCTGATGGAGAAAACTACGGAAACGAATAAAAAAAAAAGACATTTTCTTTAATATAAGCACAACTGGGTTTCCGTTGTGCTTATTTTCCTATGTTGGTCAATGTTAATTTTTGCTTACCGGGGGGAGGGGGTTGAAATGGCCAAAATATTGCTTACGTAATACTTGAACTGCTTAGGGGCCAATAAGTCCTGCCCCTAGCCCTAAATTAATTCACTGTCTTGAACATTTAACTTGGGGGGAGGGGTTAAATATAGTGTAAACTTTAGGGGGGTCAAAAAAAATTGTATGGGAAAAAGTACGATTTTGCCTCTTTTCTAAAAAAATGGGAGGAGAAACAATTCTGCTTACACCCGCCAGATTACGCCTATGATATTGAGTGTTTCCTCGAAATAGAGGGTAGAAATTTTTTTCTGTGAGATGAAAATTTGACTGGGAGCCTTGAAGGTAAAGAAAGGGGATATTTCTAAAACTTAAATCGATTTTAAATTAAAATAAATTTTTAGTAATGGTAAAATCGTGAGGAGTAATTAATTTCCACCCCCAACTTCTTAGTCTTTAAAATGTGGTCGTTTTAAGAGGGAAGAATGGTTTCCGATGGACGCTGAAGGAAGGTAAATTTGACATTGAATCTATAGGGAAAAAATGATTGTTAAGGGAGAGAAAAGGAGGGAGACAAGTGCTTAAGAGAGGTGATCGTTTAAGGAGGTTTTAACTTGTATCTGTCTATTGTGAAGCTGGTCTTTTCTTTCCTCAATTCGTTTAACAGCGATTGGCGAGTTGGAGCCGGTTTACGCGATCCGGTTGTAAAATTTTTTGCAATCCCGAGAACTGGTTTCTAAAACTTTGGTAACTAACTATTTTTATGGCTATTATTGGCTGAAAACTAGCTGAAGTGGAAATTGTCAAGGTTTGTTTACTTAAGCCAGATTGCTCCTGATTAGCCTTTTTTTTAGCCACAAATAGGCATAAAGCAAATATGAAAGCATTATATCCGGAAAAACTTTCCACGGCCTTTTTACCTCATGAGCTCAACATAAACAAACATGAAATCTACAAGAAATCACATCCTCTTCCGGCTACTACTTTTCACTCCCTTTAACATAGTGACGTAGTCGAATTTGTGGTCCAATTTAAACATCACTCAGCATATTGTAACCGCGGCCTTACGCAGGCAGAGCCAGAGTGTTTACACCCACATATTTGATGACTGAAACTCCCGTTCTGGCCTAACATTAGTCCAGTCATTGTCAAAGAAAGGCCCAAGACGCTCTCGCATTTGGATCGGAGAAAATGCTCGTAGGTTACCCAGTAATAAGTTTCACCAACGCCAGAAAACGCAATTGACCAGCTTTCAAAGTGAATTTTCAGATGTGTCGATTTCGATATTCGTAGATTTAATCGATTGTGATTATTGATGTGACTCGTTATCGATGCCAGAGATTCGAATCTTCAGCTCGTTGCTGTTGACTTTTCTCGATCCGATATGGTGATGGATCACGTGACCTATGAGCGTCCTGTTGCCAATGACGGAAAAGAAATTATCGAAAATTCTTTCCACAAAACCGGGGATCTTCCTCCGTCGAAATCTAAGCTGTGTTTAGATTTTCGCTGTGCCGTTGACATGTACAGAATTTTTTGCGATTCGAGTGAATTTCAGCCGCTATTAATATCGGTAAGCAAAACTGAATACTTTTTGTTTATATACACTAGCGAATAGGGGTGTACTAAAGATGTAAAGACAAGGAACTGATCACTCCCCCGAGAAACGTTTCATTAGCGAGCAAAAAAAATAAGCTAAACTAATATGTGCGCATGTGCCCTATTCACGAAGAAAGATTTCGTTAACGAAATTGCACATTACTTAATTACACTTTCTGGTTTGTCGAATGCAATACAGCGAAAATCGTTTATAACGACGTCGGTTATGACGACCAACCGCATGTAACGATGGAATTTTTACAAGAAGTTTGGTTTGCTGTACTACTCCATACTGAATAATATCGGTTGTAACGACGAAACCTGCTATAACGACGGCGATTTTGTAGTCTACGTAGATTGTAATTAGGGAAATTCGTATCGGATATAACGACGCGACTTGACAGTCAAGAAGCCGAACCACCTGGATTAATTAGTCATTAAAATTTAAAGTTAGTTATTAAAATTTAAGTGTTATTCTAATCCTGTTTATTTACAAATGTCTGAGAAATTTTTATCACTGCTAAACCTAAATATTAAAGATAGTGAACTTAAAAAGTGATTTATTAATTGAATATCACGAGGGTCATATTCTTTAGGAGTCCATTCTATTGTTTCAGCGTAGAGCCCACAAAACTCTTAAACCGGCACTGTTCTGAAGTCATTAGTATAATATAATAAATATTATTCATTACATTTGTTTTCTACATTATATACTTTAGTCATATTTTCTACAATTTTTTCAATTTAAAAAACTAAGAAAGTACTATGTACTTAGTGTGGCT
>QLNU02014176.1:150350154-150367654 GCA_006491805.2 Dysdera silvatica
TTTTAAATTCAAATCTTGATATATGTTAATATTATAATATTTGTAATGAACTAAAAAAAGCCATCAGAGGAGCGTCAAATTTATTTGGGATTATAGTGACATAATGTCTAAATCTCGTATATTGCTTCTGATAATCATTTTATACTCATTGGTTCTCGGGTACTCTATACCCCATATGACCGTTGCCGTGCCCTAGTTGACCTGATATGAATGGTACAACTTGTGTTTACACGTGCAATACTAAGCAATGATATATATGTGGGCACCTTGGGCAAATGCCCAGGGCGCAAAATTTTAAAAGGCGGCAGACTCTTTTAATTATTATACTTCAACTTGCAACTTATCTACAGTAGAATTGAGTCAATTCGTTCTTCCTAGGAAAGCATCTAATCTTTGTCTTAATTTGAAATTCTGAAAGCGCCTCCTAAATATCAGGGGTGGGGGGATCATCGTCAAATAAAATGGATTTATTCATAAAAATCTATTATATGTGAGACTTATGCTTTAGAATGAAGCACCATGAAGAACTCAATGGATAAATATTATGTCCTTTAATGAATAAAGCAACTACTTCACACAATTACAACGTCGTGTCTTCTATGATAACGCACATAACACAAATTGTCCTAAATCGTCATAAGTATATCGTCGAGGGGGTAATATCCGCTATATTCTTATGCCATCATAAGGGTCGTTGCCCTGCGTCCAACCTCCACCTCAGTTGCTTCATATCTCACAGTCTTCTCCGTTTCCACGCATGCGCTACCGTCACTGTCTACGTCCTCATGGCGTCTCATGTGTATAGGGATGGGTGTTCCAACCCACAGTCGAGTCGGCCTTCCTGACAAGTTCACTCCCGTCAGTGCATGGGCATCTGGTCGCGCGGAATCTACAAAAAAATTTAAAAGAAAGAGTTCTTATTTGGTGGACATCGTCGAGCTAGTCTGCTCCATCAGTTCCGTTTCATCTTCATGTCTGAAAAACACTAAAATATAATTACTAAACAGGTAAGTCAGCAAGTTGCTAGTCTCTTGAGGTAAAAATAACAAAATGTTCAGTTTTCGTTGTTGAAACAAAGATTGTCTTTGGATGTCTAAGTCCATTTCTTCATGTGATCTACTGCAGTTGGTGTGAAATTCGGTTCTTTGTATTGACCAACTTTTTCCACTTCGTGTAGGTCTCTTGATTTCACTGTTATGATTCTGTATGGTCCGAAAAATTTAGGCCCTGATTTAAGTCCTGTTCCGAATTGTGTTCTTTGTATTTCTACTAAATCGTTAACTTTATACGTTGGAGCTTTTCTTCTCTTCTTGTACCTTCAAAATGTTACATTTTTACTTCTTCTCTTATATTGTTTCTATCTTGCATCATACACATGATGTACTTGTCTTCCTCTTGTGCCGATGCAATCCTTGTTATGTCTGGCAATTGAGTCACTAAAAGCACAGTGTTTCGACTCAAGGCGTCTTCCTGTTTCATCTGACTTGCTGGTCTGTGTACAATTTCATATTCAAATTCTTCTAGGAATAAGGCCCATCTTGCAATTTTTGGCGTGTAGTCTTTTCAATCCATAGTTTTTTGGAATGCTGAACAGTCTGTTACTATTTTAAATTTAATGCCTAAGAAATAATTTCTAAATTTTTTCAAGACTTCGATTATGGCAAGCACTTCCAGTTCGTAACTACAGTATTTCTCTTGTTGCGGAGAGTCTTTTTTACTCGTGTAATGAATAGAGTGATGATTTGCATCGTCTTCTTGTTGTAATAAACGCGCACCAAATCCATGACTACTAGCGTCTGTGTGTAATTCTAAAACTTGTCTCAATGTGTGTAGTACAGGTGAAGTAATCAAAATGTTTTAAGCATCTTAAAAGCTTCTCTTTGTTCATAACCGAAATTGAATTCTACGTTACTACGAAGTAAACCACTTAGGGGTTTCGCTATCTTATAATAACCTAGAATGAATTTCTGAAAATAACCCGTTAGTCCCAAAAAGCTTTGGACCTGTTTTGCCGTCTTTGGTTCCGAAAAGTTTTGCTATTGTTTTAGATGGAGAAGGTTTTACTGCGCTATCTTCCAGTACATAGCCTAAGAATTCGATTTTCCGTTGCAAAAATTTACATTTTTTGAAGTTAAGTTCCAACCCGTATTTTGAAGCTTCTTCTTACACACGCCTTAGCTTAAGTATGCCTTCTTCTTCATCGCTTGAAGGGATAATAATATCATCTAAATATACATCTATGGTGTGGTCATTTAAAAGGGTCTCTAAATACATTCTATACATATCTTTGGAATATCGAAGGACTTGTTGATAACCCTGCTTTAACTTTCATAAATTCATACTGACCTTCATGCGCTTCAAAGGATGTGTATTTCGTACTGTGTTCGCCAATGTCAATATGCAAAATCCCATTTTTCAAATCTAATGACGTAAACACTTCAGCTCCCCCAGGATTATCCAAAACATCTTCGATTGATGGAAGCGGAAAATGATCCATAATTATTTTCCTATTTAATTTTCTGTAATCTATGCATAGTCTAGAGCTGCCATCTTTTTTCTTACATAACACTACCGGTGCCGCAAAATCTTAACAACTACGCTTAATAATTTCGTCGTTAAGCTATTCTTTGACTTGTGTTTCAACAATCTTTTGTTCTGTAAACGATAGCCTTCGACAATACTGACTTACTAGTATCTCATCTATTAAAACAATATTCAATTTTAAGTTGGTGCTTCCTGTTTTGAAACGTCGATAACCTTTTATCAGATTGGCAATTTCCTGTCTTTGTTTAGCATTTCGAATATGCATTACATCAACTTGTTGAAAATCTACGGCGTCCGCCATTAAAAAAAATAAAATTATCCGTAGTTGTAGCTGAAGCTTCATTTCTGTGTATGTTTTCGACCTCGGGAGCTGTAACGGGATACTTTAGGGGAAAGAGAGAATTATCGCCTTGGTTAACCCCGACCCTTGCAGGTGGCCTTACCAGTTGTCTGTTCGTCGCGGAAGGGGAATTTGTACCGGCCGTTTGTTTACAATTTGTGTAAACATTCGTAGCATCCGCTGTTCCTCTTTGGATTTTATGGCTCTTCACGCCCACTTGCTGCTTCTCGATATTAAAAACTCTAACGTAGCTAGTATGCTTGGGATTGTCGTTTTTAGAAAACGTAAAATTTAATTGACCTAATACGTCCATTCCTACAATTATTTCACAATTTAGATTTTCAAGAACATAAATGTTAGCGTTAATCCTGTTTTCGTCTGTGATTATGTCTGTATTAAAAAAATCCTAAAGGTGTTATTGCTTCGTTCCCAATTACTACTAGAGACATGATGTTGTAGAACAAATTTGGAGATCCAATTAATTGATAGGAGTCTTTTTTCATCATTGTAACTCCACTTCACTAACACCACACACAAAGGCTTCACAGTAAACTAACTATAACTAATTAATTAACTAACTACTAAATAACTCAATAAGGCTTCAAATTGTTTATCAAAAATATTTACGTTCTTGTGGATTTTTTTGGGTGCAGAATGAATGAAAGTGAGATATATATTTCTGTTTTGTGACCGTGAATTCTTTTCCGAAGAATTATTTGCCTTATGGCCAAAAAAACTACATTTGAAACAGCGAAGACCTTCACTTTTATATTTGCATTCGCTTGATTTATGTCCTCGATCGGAACAGTTATAGCAGATGAGGTTTTGATTATTATTCTTATTTTATGGGATAGGAGAGAATTGGTGTTTAACTTCTGTTGAATCTTTAGTGATGAATGTTTTTACATTTTCTCTTTGATTTCGAGTTTCATGGTGTGTTGCGTACTTTTTAAGTTGTTGCCGGGCTGTTTCATAGCAATCGAGTTTATTAACCACATAGTCCACTTTCTTTATCTTCAGCCATTCATCCATGAAATGTTCCCTAATCTCAGTGGGTACTTTCTTTTTTATATGCTCTGTTACCATTAGCTCTTTTAAGTCTTGAAATTCATTTACGTCTAAACCCTAAATCCATTTTTGAAAAAAAAATACTTAATTTGAACGCATAGTCCCTCAAAGTGAACGTACTATCTTTTTTGTGTGTGATGAATTTTAATTGGAATTGTTGTGGCGTTAGTTTAAATCGTTTAAGTAGTATTTGTTTTACATGGTCATGATCATTTGCCACTTTAGCTGGTTCTCTCGTTATTAGTTGAACTATTTCTAGTGGAATTAGATCTAATAAGTATGCAACCCATTCCTCTTTGGGAATGTTAATGCGGTCTATTTTGTCTTTCAAAAAGCCTTAGATAAATACTCAATTCGCCGTTCCCATCAAATCGATTTTATGAGTTTGAATAAATCATTGTTTGCCACTTTTCTTATGGGATGACTCTGAAAATTTTCGTTAGGAATTTGGGTATTTGCGGCCGCTACTAATTCTAATTTTTTAAGCTCAAATTCACGTTCGATTTTTAAGTTTTCTGCCTGTTCTAGTCTCTCAGTAATTATATTGTCAAGTACTGATTTGGCGAACTCTTCATCATAATTTTGGGCGTCTACAATTACTGATTTTAAAGTCGCAATTTTAGGTTGCTCGGGAATAGTATGTCCTAAGTTCACTTCTTCTTTTTTCAAACGTTCAAATTTTTAACGTATAAGTATTTTTATTTTCGTTCATCCTGGACGAGCACCCATTTGTGGGACTTATGCTTTAGAATGAAGAACTCTATGGATAAATATTATGTCCTTTAATGAATAATTGCTACAGCTACTTCACATAGTTACAATGTTGTGTCTTCTACATTAAAGCACATAACACAAATTATCCTAATTCTTCATAACTATATCGTCACAGCTATATATCATCGCGGTGGCAATATCCGCTATATTCCTAATGTCCTTATAAGCGTCGCTGCCCTGCGTCCAACCTCTATCTCGGTTGCTTCATGTCTCCCAGTCTTCTCCGTTTCCACGCATGCGCTACCGTCACTATCTACACACTCATGGCGTCTGGTGTATAGGGATGGGTGTCCCAACCCACATATATATTACTATTTTATCTTATAATATTGTACATAAAGTAATCGTAAACGCCCCCTGCCCTACATTTTTCGCGGGGGGACGGGCTGGTAGAGAGTTATGCCTATACTAAAATCTGTGGCGTATAGTGACCACCTGTTTATGGTAAACGTTGCAGTCCAATCCTAAAGGTGATCACTTTAGGCAGGTTCTACTGTATACATATGTTTACATACGCATAGAGTTGTAAAAAAAATCGGGAATTTTGGGCACATTGTAAACTTTGAATATAGAAATGAAAATAGCTAGAATAAAGGAGGTAGTCCCGCCTTTCTTCCTATTGGTCGATTCGACACAATCGACCAATAGGAAGAAAGGTGCGGACGGGACTACCTCCTTTATTCTAGCTATCTTGGTTTCTTCCCATCAAAGTTTCCAATGTGTCCAAAATTCCCGGGTTTTTTACAACTCTACACACGTACATAATAAAACCTTCCTTAATGGACACCTAATTACGAAATATAGTGTGACGGGTGAAAAAAAAAAGATCCTTGTGTCTAGGGCAACAATGTGCAATACAACATACGTAAACCTTCTTTACATATTAATAAATCTACCATATATAGTAAAACCTGCCTAAAGTGACCACCTCAGTAAATTGACCACTTGAATAAGGTAATCACTTTCTATGACAAAACTAGTAGAGACTTAATTAGGCCTATACCAAAATATATCTTGTATAATGTTTCACCTGTCTATGGTGGCCATTGCAGTCCAGTCCCAAAGGTGGTCACTTTAGGCAGGTTCTACTGTACACACTTTAGCTTATATAAAATGCTACCAAAGCAATCTTTTCTTGAAAAGAGGTGCACTGATGGAACTCTTAGAAGTGTGCACCAAATTATTTGAGAGTACCCCCTTTTGAAACTTCAGGACAGTTCCATTAATACAATAGAACCTGCCTGAAGTGACCACCTTTGGGACTGGACTGCAATCAATGGTCGTTATAGACAGGTGGTCACTACATACAACAGACTTTTGGTATAGGCATGTTTAAGTTTCTACCAGTTCTCTCTTATAAAAAGTGGGCATCTTATGCAGGTGATCACTTTACCAGGTTCCACTGTATATAAAGAAATTAAACTACTACAGCTTAACATTTAGTGAAGTACAATGGTTTGTTCAGTTGCCCTTCCCAAAATTTATTATTTTTCTGACGTAACAATGCTGTAATATCTATGGTTAAAAAATTTAAGATTTAATATCACTTTTGAATAATAATTTCTGATACGTAGCTTGACATGACACAGCAAGTTATTATAATTGCATAAAATCTGATGACGTAACTCTATATGATACTTTAAATTAACAAATGTTCGTGTTTCCTACGTGTGTAACCATAAAAATTATTGCCCTTAAAAATTTTCATGTTTGTTTTTTTTTTTAAAGGTCACAATGAAGACTTGGTCCACTTCCTCCTGAAAAGAGACGATCTGCATATGGAGCAGGACTCCATGTTGGTTGATATTGAGGACCTAACGCGATACTTGTAAGGGGAATACGAACCTCATAAAATCTCAAATATTCTCCTCGGAAACAAAGTTAATTAACTTTAAATTAAATCAATGCCTTTTAAGTCAATACTAAATCACTGAACTTTGTCAGTTAAATCAGTGAATTTTAAAATAATTTTAAACTATTTAATTTATAAAATCAATTTTGATCAATGAACGTTCAGTTAAGTAATTTTAAAAAAACTGTAAATTCTAGGTGAAATAAGTAATTTTAAAATTGATTAATTCTAGGTAAATTAACTAATTTTAAAAACTGAATAATTTTAGATGAATTCGGTAATTTTAAAATAATTAATTGAAAATTAGTCAATTAATTTACTTTTTTTTTTTTTTTTTTCAGGGGAGCCAAAGAAGAAACACAGCTGCTTCAACAACTGCCAAAAGATGCGAACGACTGCAAAAGCAAGTAGTACTCACTCTACTGCACTTATAGCTTCTCTTCTGAGAAATAAAATAAATACTTTTTTTGTCTACAAAATACTGTGACAGTGCTGATTTCTACGACAGCATGAACTTCTTGTATAGTAGTACTTGGTGTGATGATTCTAGGTATCTTTTCAATGGGAGTTGACTTGCACAACTGCGGAAATGTGGCAAAGCATATGAAAAAGTTCCTTCTCTGTATTTATTTCTATCTTAAAAAGAACCGTGTGTGTGGAACCAAACTGAGAGGGACATCTCATAATCGCATTTGCGTGATGCCAATTCATGAAGCAGAAATGTTCAAAATTAAATTATGAAACGTAATTATGATTACTTGAATGTACATAAAAAGGGTCGATTTGAAAGGAAACAAGCCACAACAATGCAATATTCACTAACTCATGGATCCGGGTACGCCAAAAAATTCTGTAACAATGTAAGAAGCACATGCGATAGAAAATGTTTAGTTTTTCCACAGGACAGTTTTTTTTTTCATATTGAATTATACTTTAAATATTTTTATTTCTAGAGTAGAAGTAGCTAGATTTTATAAAATTTAAAGAATGACTTTGTAGCCATGGTTTATGGTAACAGAGAATGTATCGCAGTATTTAAACCACAAGAGTTAAGTCATGGACAATCCAGTCAGGATGCTTATACTACCTAAAACTGTTGACCAATGGGAGTAAGAGGATAACAGGATTAATCAATCAGAAGCGATGGGTAGGGATGGGTTGACTAATAAGAATAAGAGATGGCCAGGGGTGAATCGCTATTCGTCATTACAAAACCAGGACTATGTCCCATCAGCATGTCACGTCACTTAAAAATCTCATTTTAAAAGTAATTTTTCTAAATTAGAAAATATAATTCATTAGAAAAACAACGTTTGCCAGTCCAATGAACGAAGAAGAAACTTTAAAATTACAAACTACAAAATTAAATTTCTTGAAAGCTCAAACAAATTTTTAAAGGCTAGTTGCAAATTAACCAAAAAGTATGCTTAACGTGGTAAAACACGCAAGACTGATTTTTCAAATAAAAAATATAATTTAATAAATAATTCAATGAAATTTTTAGTTGTTAAATTCATTAAAATTTTAATTACACATACAGGAGACAAAGATGAAAAAAAAAAAAATAAAAGAAAAAAGAAGTTAATCTTAAATACTCGTTAATGTGGAACTTTCAAAACATCAAATAGTTTTGTAGAATTCAAAAGTAATAATGCTCTCAAACCAGTAAATAATAATGTTAAACTATTTGTTAATTTAGCCCAGGGTTGTCCAACATACGTCCCATGGGCCACAATCCAGCTTGCCAACATCGTTAATCTGGCCCGCCGACAGTTGTTTGAAATAAAAAAAAAAAATCCAAAACAACAATTTTAGATTTTTTTTTTTTTCAGAAATAAGGAACAGAGTCCTTTCTGTATCTAAAGTAAATAAAAAATGTAACTGGAACAAATTTTGATGGGAGGTTTTATTTTTTTGTAAATCACTGGCCCATGAGATGAGTGAAAATTTTTTAGTGGACTGCTGCCTAAAAAGGGTGAATAACCGTGATCTTGCCCATCTTTAAATAAATCATTAAACTATAGAAAATTCCCCCAAGATAAGTATAGTTCTATACGAGCAAGGGCAGAATAAGAATTTTGTATTCATTCAAGCTATGGGAAATATACATTGAATTGCTGTATTTAAATTTGTTTATCTGTAAATTAAGCCATGCTCTCACCAACTTTTTTTTTTTTTGGATTTCAGGAAATTAAAATCCTTTTCTCCTAGTCTCCTCTGATTTTATCAGGGCTACCTCTCAAAATTGGAGAAAAAATTTCCCTAAGTAATCGCAAACAGAACTTTGAAATTAACTTCAGATTCAGGGTAAATAGCTTAATGTTAAATTTAGCTATTCAGAACAGAAGTTGAAAAGATTTTCCTCGACTTTTCCAGGTTTGACCAAAAAATCTCTTTTTTTCCTGATTTCTGGAGACAATTTCAAATTCCCCAACAAATCCAGGTTTTTCCCAGGGGGGGGGGCTGTTTATGGCACAGGTTGAACCAAAGATAATTCCACGGAGAAGAAAACAAAATGATTCTTCCCAGTTGAAAATGCAGTATATTTAAACTTGTGGTGTTTATGAAAAGCGAAATTATTTTAGGAAGCATATTGTATAATGTATCACCACATTGTTTTATTTTGTGAAAAATGGCACCAGTGTCTAAGTGCAATGGTAATACTTTTGCTAAATATTGGGAAAAGTGTGTACTGCAAGGTGCTGCACCCCTTCTTTCTTTACTTACCTGTCTACTGTGTGCAAATTCTTTCTATTTATATTTTTTACATATATACACTCCCTGCTAATTATCATTATATTGCTTGTTCACATACTTGGGATAAGCATTATAACATCGACCTTCCCACTCCACCTGGACATGGGCGTCGTCACATGTCAGATCAAGATTCTCCATGTCCTTGAGTGCTCTTAACTAGAGGTCACTAACCTCCCACTCTCTAAACAGTTTTCAAAAGTGGTTGACCTTTTAGTGTACAATAACACAAGCGAAAGTGTTAAGAAAGAAAAATCATGCAAACAAGAGGAAGTTACAGTATTATGCACATAAGAAAAACAAGCATTTTCAAAATAGTGACCTCTTATAAGTGAAATTACTAAAACTTTGGTACCTGCTAATAGCCCAAGTACACCTGGACCCTTGAATACAGAAAAGTTGGTAACTCTAAAAGATCTTATCATCCAAGAGGTAAATTTGGAAATATATAATTCAAATTTATTAAGCCAATCACCTATATTGTGCCCCTGGTCTCCATTATGTCTGAAATCCACAATTTGGGTGTTTTAATGTACTATCTTCTATGGGAATATAACTTGAGAACATCCATAAAGTACACAAAAAGCAACTAAATCATTGTTTCTGCGGAAATACTCAAAGTATAATAATCGCTGTAAATATGTATCTCTTCATTTTGTTTGTTTAAAAATATAATTTAAAATTAGCTGTACAAATTGCTACTTAGTGAATGTTTGTATGTTTGTTCAGATCTGTGCAATGTCTATAACTAAAGATACGTTACAACTTGAGTACCAATTGTGCTTTAATTTTTACTATTATTAATCGTATTTGAAAATTATTAATGACATTATTAATCTAATTATGTACTTGTGCCTCATTCCTACTTTCAGAATGTGTTGTCATGTAAAAAAAATTACGACTTGACACCCTCTGCTTCCCATCCCTGTAAATAGACGTCAATACTTATGACATGTATAAATACATGATACTATAGACTTACAGAGCCAAAGAAGAACATTTTAGTACATAACCATGTTTAGTATAATCTTGAATATATGTCACGTTGGGTAAATTGTGAATAAATATTGTAGAAGCAGCTGGTACAATGCATAAAATGTACAAAATAGCTATGTTGGTACTCAAAACTATAGTATAATCTACGAAATTGTACATAATTTACAGTATAGTAGTATTCCCTCTCAAATAGATAAAGACTGCTAGCGATTTGTTCAGTCAATTCAAAAATTAAGTATTTGTGCATATATATATATACACATACACACTCCTATTTCTACAAAGTATGTTTGTTTGTTTTTTGGTTTTACGGCTCAAAGACTACAGTGGTCATGCTGCGCCGGGACCTACTGTTTTCCGAGGAATCCGAACCTCTTAAGGCCTAGGGAACCAAACCCCGGACTACAGTGAGCAGTGCGATCTTTATGAGATCTCTGAGTAAGCGTTCTTTTTGCACTGCTGGGAGTCGAACCCGGATTAGCTACAGAAACAAGTTACTACACACACTGCCCAAGAGGGCCTTATACAAAGTAAACCGAAAAGTCCATATAAACATATAAAAAAGAGGAAAAATAAGCATACTGAAATGTGGTTTAGGCAATAAATATTTGAACGTGTTTTTTTTTTTTTTTAATACAATAAGGAAGTTAGTTCAAAGGCAATCGATAGGTGGTGCTGAAATTAACATATCCGCTAGAAGTATTCAAATGAAGCTATTAGAAAAAACTTTTAAATGGTCAGTGTAATCTTATTCCATTCATTAATAAAACACAGCGTAAAGAACAAGTTTTTGCAAAATCATTAACCTTGCCAGAGCAAGCTTTGTCAGTGAAATCATTTTGCGTGGATAAAGTCAGGATCAGACGCTTTGCGAAAATTCTGTTTACACAGAAATTTAAAGACTGGAAAATTGTATCATGCACTGGGGTTGGATGTTATGTCAGATATTTGCAAGTGTAGTACGCAAATTGAACGGTAACCAGCTCACACAGTATCCATTCTTTTCATTATTTTCAAATGTCAAAGCACCACCCCAGGATCTTT
The DNA here is from genome assembly GCA_006491805.2 of Dysdera silvatica. Classification (NCBI taxonomy): domain Eukaryota; kingdom Metazoa; phylum Arthropoda; class Arachnida; order Araneae; family Dysderidae; genus Dysdera; species Dysdera silvatica. The sequence goes on from QLNU02014176.1 coordinate 150,361,527, forward strand.
GAACCAAAATATTTTATTGTGTTTAAAAGAAAAAAAAAATTCCAGGTATCCAGGAATCATACAAATCACACTTCAATGCAATGTTTTCTTTTAGTGGACTTTTAAAGTTTATAGACTTTTAGTTCACCCTGTATACTGTAAATAATAAAATTAACCTGACCAGGCTGCTGTTATAGGGTTAAAAGCAGAAATACTTCATTGTAGTTTTTAAATATATGTAGATATTAAATTTAGAAAGTTATTTTCAATTCCCCTATACAAATAGGCAAATAAGCAAAATCGACATACATACAAAACGATTTTTTTTCCATGCCACAAATTTTAGAAATTTTACATCACTAGTCCTAAGATGTGATGACTGCAATGCGCGTTCGAAAAATCAGTGCTCAATGTGTCCTGCAATTCACACCAAGTCTCGCAGCTGGCTGCGTTCTTCATCGACCCGTGAGCCGAGTGATCCACTGCTCAGAGTTGTCAGTCATTTTTCTTTTTCAATTCGATTCGAAACGGCCCGTGCGCACGTGGGTGCGCGTAGGGCACTCAGTCAAGACAATGGCGAATTTCTCGGTGAGGAGAAAAAGGGGGCACGGAAAAAGGCTACAAATCGAGTTTTAGATCTCCGGACAGAGCCGGCCGCACCGTTCGACGGCGGTGACGGCCTGGAGCTCCGCGCTGCTCCTCGGAAACTCTGCCCGACGATCGATATGCATGGCGCACGTGGGGGAGGGCGGCGCGCGTCTCGATCGGTTCGACGCGAACGCTCTTCGAACCTAGCGGCCGGCCGAAGCCAGCCACCTCCCCCGCCGCGTTTCGACGGGGGAAACAAAGGTACCCTCACGAGGCCTCCCACGGCAGCCATGGCGGTCGGTCAGTCGAAGAACGAATCGACAAAACGTCGTTCGGTAATGATCCTTCCGAAGGTTCACCTACGGAAACCTTGTTACGACTTTTACTTCCTCTAAATGATCAAGTTTGGTCATCTTTCCGGCACGTCGGCGCGGCCAATGGTCGCTACGAGCGCCAGTCCGAAGACCTCACTAAATCATTCAATCGGTAGTAGCGACGGGCGGTGTGTACAAAGGGCAGGGACGTAATCAACACGAGCTTATGACTCGTGCTTACTGGGAATTCCTCGTTCAAGGGGAAGAATTACAAGCCCCTATCCCTATCACGAAGGAGGTTTAACGGGTTACCCAGTCCTACCAGACAGGGAAAGCACACGCTGATTCCTTCAGTGTAGCGCGCGTGCGGCCCCGGACATCTAAGGGCATCACAGACCTGTTATTGCTCTGTCTCGTGCGGCTAAAAGCCGCCTGTCCCTCTAAGAAGAACGTCCGACATAAAGGATCGGAACGCCTATTTAGTAGGCTAGAGTCTCGTTCGTTATCGGAATTAACCAGACAAATCGCTCCACCAACTAAGAATGGCCATGCACCACCACCCACTGAATCAAGAAAGAGCTCTTAATCTGTCAATCCTTCCAGTGTCCGGGCCGGGTAAGTTTTCCCGTGTTGAGTCAAATTAAGCCGCAGGCTCCACTCCTGGTGGTGCCCTTCCGTCAATTCCTTTAAGTTTCAGCTTTGCAACCATACTTCCCCCGGAACCCAAACACTTTGGTTTCCCGGAAGCTGCCCGCCGAGTCATTTGAGGAACTCAGGCGGATCGCTGGTTGGCATCGTTTATGGTTAGAACTAGGGCGGTATCTGATCGCCTTCGAACCTCTAACTTTCGTTCTTGATTAATGAAAACATTCTTGGCAAATGCTTTCGCAGTAGTTCGTCTTGCGGTGGTCCAAGAATTTCACCTCTAGCACCGCAATACGAATGCCCCCGTCTGTCCCTCTTAATCATTACCTCGTGTTCCGAAAACCAACAAAATAGAACCGAGGTCCTATTCCATTATTCCATGCACCATTATTCAGGCGTCACGCCTGCTTTGAGCACTCTAATTTTTTCAAAGTAAACGTGTCGGTCACCCAAGACAACCGATGAAGATGATCTAGGGAAACCGACTGGTTGTTCAGGCCAGGCAGTAACCACCGTTAGGCGGACCGCCCGTCTGGAACTGAGATCCAACTACGAGCTTTTTAACCGCAACAACTTTAATATACGCTATTGGAGCTGGAATTACCGCGGCTGCTGGCACCAGACTTGCCCTCCAATAGATCCTCGTTAAAGGATTTAGAGTGTACTCATTCCAATTACGGGGTCTCAAAAGAGTCCCGTATTGTTATTTTTCGTCACTACCTCCCCGTGCCGGGAGTGGGTAATTTGCGCGCCTGCTGCCTTCCTTGGATGTGGTAGCCGTTTCTCAGGCTCCCTCTCCGGAATCGAACCCTGATTCCCCGTTACCCGTTACGACCATGGTAGGCGCATAACCTACCATCGACAGTTGATAAGGCAGACACTTGAAAGATGCGTCGCCGGGACGAGCCCATGCGATCAGCCCAAAGTTATACAGAGTCGCCACAAAGAACGGACACGAGGTCCGATTGGTCTTGGTCTAATAAAAGCGCTCGTCCCCAGAGGGTCGGAGCTCCGCTGCATGTATTAGCTCTAGAATTACCACAGTTATCCAAGTAGTAAGGTACGATCTAAGGAACCATAACTGATTTAATGAGCCATTCGCGGTTTCGCCTTAGTGAGGCATGTACTTAGACATGCATGGCTTAATCTTTGAGACAAGCATATGACTACTGGCAGGATCAACCAGGTAGCTTTCTTTCTTTCTCTACCGAAAGCATTTCGCGTTCCCCCCCCGGGAGGGGGGAACGCCAAGCAAGACGTCTCCGGGAGTACCGCAATCGACGGCGGACTCCCTCGTAACGGCACTTGCATCGAACGAAATTTCCGACGTACTGCGGTTGCGGTTCGACATCACGACTTCTTTCACGCCGCACGGACGGAAAGCGAGTACGGGACCGTCGAGTTCACAATCTCAGCGTCGAGTCCAAAAGCAGGAATCCCTCCACGAAACAAACGCGCCCGCAACGAGGACAACGGCGAAAAACCGAGCCCAACGCAGGCATGCCGAGAAGACATTGGAACTTGGCGAGAGGGAACGAACTGCCTACGAGCAGCCGGTCGCCGAACGCGCGAAAAACGCCACGTACCTCAAGCCGGCGTCGCCAAACAGCGAACACCTTCGAGAAAGCACGCGCGCTTTTCACTCGACAACCCTCCCCCTACATATATAGTGACGACATTGCACCCGATGAAAAGGAGCCGTTTTTACGCCTTTCCGCTGACGCGCGCCAACCCGCCCTTGCGCGGAAGATCTCGGAGAAACTGGTTCCGCTACGTCCAGGGTTGCCTTAACAACGGGGCCAAAAACGGGAAGTGTGCGCGAAAATCGATGATGAGTGGGGGGAGGGGGTAACTCGCTTCTTTTTCAAAGTCCGGTTTATTCCTTGGCGGGGTACGGGTTCATTCCTTTCGCGGCTTACGGGTTCGTTCGTTTCGATGCCGCGGCACTTTCTCTTCCACGACCCGGCACGTTTCACAATGGACGCGTCAACGACAAACTTTACATATACGCGGTTTTCGCATACATGCGCCTTACAAATATCCGAGAAACTTTTACTACTGTCAAAACTGAATATTTACGATAACGAACCTCATAAAAAACAAACAAACCGTTATTTATTCATTGAATGTCACGAAGGTCATGTTCAAGGTCATACAGTGAGCAGTGCGATCTTTTACGAGATCTCTGCGGAGTAAGCGTTCATTGAATGTCACGAAGGTCATGATCAAGGCTCAAAGGTCATGTTCAAGGTCATACAGTGAGCAGTGCGATCTTTTACGAGATCTCTGCTGAGTAAGCGTTCATTGAATGTCACGAAGGTCATGATCAAGGCTCAAAGGTCATGTTCAAGGTCATACAGTGAGCAGTGCGATCTTTTACGAGATCTCTGCTGAGGCCGTTGCTGCGGGGAACCCGAGTTACGGCGGCGCGCGGAAGGTGCCACACCGCCGCACGGTATGATTATTCAATACATATGTTTTCTGCATTCCATACTTCAGTGCTTTTTTCAATTTTTAAATGTAAAACATAAAAAGTACTACGTATTTACTTGCGGCTATAAATAGGATTTAATAGAAATTTATTTAGTTTTAGAAAACAAAAAGTTTAATAACTCTTATTATCAATACCGCAGGCTACAAGGATTATGAAAATAAATCTTTTATAAGCACTATCTTTTATAAGGACCGACTATTCTCGGTCCCTTGAAGGTCTTTATGACCGATTTTCACTGCAGGCGGTTTCGGCTGTACTATTGTACGAAAACTGCTGTAATATGCAATAATACATCCCCTTTTTTAACCATCCCCCTTCATTTTTCCCAACAACACGTGTAACTTTATAAATATACACTTTTCGCTTACTCCGTTCGACGTGCAGCAAAAAAGACCACCTTCCAAATGACCGGTTCACCCACCCAGTCTTTTTCATAATTATTCCCCATCCCCCCAGTAAAACATCATTCCATAACGCTATTAATAATAACCGAACTTAGTTGTGCTCAGGATACATTCCATACTCCAGTGCTTTTTACAATTTTTAAATTTAAAACATAAAAAGTATTACGTATTTACTTGCGGCTATAAATAGGATTTAATAGAAACGAAAAATAAACTCATTGTAATTAAAGACGTTTTTATTCAGATTTTGAAACCAAAAACTTTAATAAATCTTATTATCAATACCGTAGGATAACGAACCTCAAAAAAAAAAACAAGCAAACAAATCGTTATTCATTCCTGGAATGTCACGAAGGTCATGATCAAGGTTCAAAGGTCAGGTTCAAGGTCATACAATGAGCAGTGCGATCTTTTACGAGATCTCTGCGGAGTAAGCGTTCATTGAATGTCAAGAAGGTCATGTTCAAGGTCATACAATGAGCAGTGCGATCTCTTACGAGATCTCTGCTGAGTAAGCGTTCTTTATTGCACGGGGGAACCCGGATTAGCGGCGCACTTGGAGAAGGCGTTACCACACTGCAGGGCAATAAACATTATTCAATGGATATGTTTTCTGCATTCCGTACTTTTTACAATTTTTAAATTTAAAACATAGAAAGTACTACGAAATTACTTGCGGCTATAAAAATGATAACGAAACTCATTGTAATTAAAGAAATTTTCATTTAGACTTTGAAACCAAAATCTTTAATACATCTTATTATCAATACCGTAGGCTACAAGGATTTTAAAAATGAATCTTTTATAAGGACCGACTATTCTCGGTCCCTTGAAGGTCTTTATGACCGATTTTCACTGCACGCGGTTTCGGCTGTACTATTGTACGAAAATTGGCGAAATATGCGATTACATATATATCTATTTTAACCACCCACCGTCTTTTTTTCCCAACAACACGTGTAACTTTATAAATATACACTTTTCGCTCACTCCGTTCGACGTGCAGCAAAAAAGACCACCTTCCAAATGACCGGTTCACCCACCCAGTCTTTTTCATAATTATTCCCCATCCCCCCAGTAAAACATCATTCCATAACGCTATTTATAATAATCGAACTTAGTTGTGCTCAGGATACATTAACGTATCTATTAAAAAGCTTCTCAGCCACCTTCCACGAGATTTTTCGATTGAAAAAACAAACTTTGCTGCCTCGCCACTCCCAAGCAAGAACACGTATCTCCTTCAACATGGACAGATGACGTTTTCGTTTCTCGTTCTATCTATAAACGTTGTACGCATGAGATTCTTTCTTTTACACCCTTCTCCCTAATTTTCTACGCCTCATACAAAAAACAGAACTTCATTTCATCCACTCATTCAAAAGTTAGGACCGTTTTGGGCTTTCAAAATTCTCGCATATTTAATGAGCTGATTTAACATGCATATATCGCATTTCCGTTCCTCATTCCGTCCGAACACCTTATACAGATGCCATTCTTTTTTTATACGCTTCTTCCTACTTTTCTACGCCACGGACAAAGAACAGAATTCTATTTCATCCACTCAATCAAAAGTTAGGACCGTTTGGGTCTTTCTAATTTTGCGCATAATTAATGAGCTCGTCCGTGTCGCCGTCGAAAGCTACAAAAATCCAAATCTCCCTCATTTCTCACTCTTTTTCCAGGCCGTTTTTTGTTGCCTTC
>QLNU02014176.1:150390371-150417923 GCA_006491805.2 Dysdera silvatica
GGGTTAATGGTACCATAGAGACAAATACATCGTAACTAAGCTGCCATAGGGCAATGGACTCGCATTTTTCTGACAAATACAAGATTCTTAAAACCTACAGAACCACACCCTGGATTACAACGAACAGTTACATGGTAGACTTCCTTTTTTTTTCCCTTCAATTGCCATTGAGGTCCAATCTGAGTTAACTGCAGGTGAATGTGTTACCATTCGTATTTTCGCACAATTGAATTCATTCGAAGAGTCGCTGACTAGAACAGATCCTTGCTTTTACGCATTTTTTAAGTTTATGCCTATAGAGGACTTACTTTGGCTGTGGAAGACAGAATAGGAAAATTTACCCGTTTAATGGGTTTAACTGAAAATTAAAGATTTCAAATTCTTTCAAATCAAACTTAACTACTATTGTACTTTTCACCTTTATGAATACATTTTAACAGTATTGCATAATTGCTAAAGTAAATACTGTACACAATTTTAATTAAACTTAGAAATAGGAATATGTAATTTAATAACACAATACTTTTAAAAATTCAGCTGAAAATACCTTATACATACAGTTTTATGTTTGTGGTTTTACAGTTCAAGGACTACAGTGCTCATGCTGCGCCAGACCTACAGTTTTCCGAGGAATTTGAACCTCTTAAGACTTAGGGAACTATTTCCTGGAATGAAGGCATAGTGTTTTAAAACAGCCCATTTAAGTGCACAGAATTTTGCTGCTACGTCATTATGTACTTGCAAATTTTTGACTATAATTAAGTTTGCAATTGACATGAGATTGTTTTCCTTCACTATCTCACAGTAAGGAGAACATGAGATTGTTTTCCTTCACTATCTCCTTACTGTGAATTAATGGCTTGTCATATTAATGACATTATGTTATCAATGTTACCATTATGTCATCAATATGACATTATGTCGTCATTCCTTTGTATCATAGATTGAGTCAGGATGGATCCGAAGCTTGAAAACTAATGTAAATACCTACAATAAGTGTGAATGTGTTATCTTCAGAGGAGTTAAGATGGATAGGTCTTTGAGTTTAGGCTCGGTATCATACCAGAATACTTATGTCATTAATGCCATTAAAAATATGGAATATTTAGGCCATACATACCACCATTGACATAAAATATTGGAGTGGTTATGAAATATGGTTTAACTGCAGAATGACACCCACGAATAAAAATTTTGTAAAACCTATAGGAACTTAGCCTTTCAAGACCCTGCAAGAAACAAACGGTACACATGAAACACTCTCTTTAAAAATCAACAAGATGAATCAGCTTAAAAATGAAGTCACAAATGAATGAATGAAATATTATTTACCACATGGCTCAAAACATGCGCCATAAAAATCGGACACATACTTCAGATAGGAACCCAGGAACTAAATTGAATAAAAGCATTTTAACATCTAGTTATAACAACAGTGTAAATGCTTAATTGACACCCTTTCACATTATCCTTTGCCCTAAGCTAATGTATTCTATTTAAAATATTGCCTGAATAGCATGGATTCCAGCTATCTATGATTATTAAAAATATTATTTTTGAAAAAATTATTAAAATTATTTAAAATTATTTAAACTATTATTAAAATTATTGAAATTTATTATTAAAATTATTATTAAAATTATTTAATTATTATTAAAATTATTTAAATTATTATTAAAATTATTTAAATTATTATTAAAATCATTATTAAATTATTATTAAAATTATTATTAAAATTATTTAAATTATTATTAAAATTATTTAAAATGCAAAAAACATGTTTTTGTTCTCATTTTTAATGTATATACGAAATTGTGTTTCAGTTTAAAAAAATACACAATTGATTTTAATGGCGAGTTTTTATTAAATTTAGATTTTCATAACAATTTGCGGATTAACTGCAGATTTCATCATAAGCGGAAATCATGCCACCCAATTCCGCAGTTAATCGGGGGTTTACTGTATATGCAAAACGTTACAAAGACCACATATCAAAATTTACTTTTAAAAACAACTTGCCAGAAGTAAAGCTAGCTCACGGTATGTTGATGGGTGTGAAGAGTTCGAAATCTGAAGAAAGGGTAAAAGCTATAGAAGTAGGAAACACAGAAAAGAGTCTTGAAAAGAAAAAGTCAGTGCTTGATAAACAAAAACCAACAGTCATTACTTCTTTACATTCTAAAAAAAAAAAAAGATGACAGTGAACAGAAACTGAAATAAAAGATTGCTAGAGCTAAACTAAATTGTAAAAGGAAGTTAAAAAAAATGTCATATTCCATCCACAACCCTAACTGGTTTTAACTGGCTTATTTTGGTAAGGGCTTTTTTTTTTATAAAAAAAAAAAAAAATCATATTGGTCTATGTACTCAATAAGACTGAGATCTGATACACAATTAGAATTATCGTTTAGACATTTTAACTGACAAATTGTACATAAAGTATAGTCAATTCCTCATTCGTCTAGCGGTCCAAGACACTCCGGGCTAAACGGAGGGACCCTGGTTCGAATCCAGGATGGGGAAAGCGTCTCTTTTTCTCCAAAATTACACAAGCTCTAGTTTGAGCTATAATTAATACGTGGGTGGCAGAAATTATTGTATAAAGTATAGTCAAGTCATAATGTGACCATAAGGAAGAGTCACTCTTTTGGTAAAATAAGCCATCTTTTTAAAAAAATTAGTCACTTTTTAATCACCTTTTTCGTAAAGTTGGTCACCTTTTTCTTAAAATTAGTCACCTTTCTCACCTTTTTGAAGGCTATCAAGTGCTCCTCACCCTGGTATTATGCCTGAGTAACCAAAACATATAATACAAATAGGTAGTTTGGGTATAGTACAGAATATGGTAAGTGCGCCAACTTCTGCATAACTCCAGCAGCTATGGCAACCCCATCCTGTTTCTGAGAAATATGGCAACCACACTGAATTTCTGCAATGATTCCGCCATTTTAAGAAAAATTTTATTTTTAGTACATTTAGGTAAAGGAAATCAATAAAAAAAAATTTTACTGGTGCACCTTTAATTTTAATATTAAATCTCGTTGTTGTAGCATCCATATCACAAATAACAAAATTCGAATGGTTGAATGTAAACAAATCAAAATGGTAAATAAGGAAAAGAAATAGTTTATATAAGAATTATGTTTATTGTTGATGGAAGATTATTTTAACCCCATTCCGTTTCTGAGAAATATGGCAACCATGCTAAATTTCCGCAACGATTCCGCCATTTGGAGAAAAATTTTATTTCTAGTATATTTAGGGAAACGAAATCAATAAAAAACAAATTTTTATCCGGAAAAAAAAACTTGATTGGTGTACTATTTATTTTAATATTAAATCTCGTAGTATCCATATCACAAATAACAAAATTCGAATGGTTGTACGTAAGCAAATCAAAATGGTAATTAAGGAAAAGAAATAGTTTATATAAGAATTATGTTTTTTATTGATGAAAGATTGTTTTGTAATGGTTGTTGCCCAATTTATCCTGCTTATTGCATTTTTTCAACGTTTTTCTGTACCAAAAATAAATTGCCTTTTCAAAACGGTGGAATTGCATTGCAGGTGTTCTTTTATATCATTAATAACTTCCATTTTGACGAATGTTTCTTGCCTAAGTAAAAAAAAGTTGATTTTAAATCTGAAAAAAAAAATAGTATTGAAAAAAGAAAACCAGAAAAATCAAAGGGTGCAGGATGCCATTAAGAGTTTAGAGATCTATCGATGAACAGAAGCCTTCACCCGAGCTCAGTAGTTATTTTTTTTAATTGACATTACGGAATTAAAAAAAAAGCAAAGATAAAAAGTAAGCAAAAACCAAGATTTCAAGGACATAGGGGGCAGTTACAAATTTCGTGGTCTATCAATAAGAAAGGGTCTCTCACCGGCACTCGGTGATTATTTTTTCTATTCAAAACTATGAAATTAGACAAAAAAAAAAATAAAAAAAATAACCAAGAATCAAAGTAAAAAAAAAAAATGCATATAAACACAAAATCGCCAAAACAGAGGTAGCGACTATATTGTAAAAAAGCACCCGGTTGCTGTACTTGATAATCGTGGAGGAGTTGCCATAGTTGGCGCACTTACCGTATTCTATACTATACCCAGGCAGTTCATTTGTAAACAATCATGGCGGCTGGAAATAAAGTGAACAGGTAAAACAACAAATCATGATGACGTAACCCGGGAAAGATACTAACGCGCCTTGGCGACTAAGCAAGTATGGGATTCATCTGTACTGTGGCCATAATGTGAACCGAATACTCAACCCAAGAGTTAACACACAAAAATGATTAAATTTGGAATTGCTAGATATACCTATATAACAATAGCACGTCTCAAGGCCAAATACGAATTTACAGATTCGGGCGTCAGCGACCTAATTAACTGAAATTCGGCTGCATTGGCGTATCGCAGTTTTGTGACGGGGTCTGTGTATTTGGCTTTCAAACCGCTGACATCCGAGTATTTCTTCACGGGCTTAAGAGATGGTGGGCTATCAACACAAGAGTAAGTAACAGCGTTCAATATGGCTTTTTCAGACGTAGTGATCTGTTTCAGCGACTTCCAGACTCTGTTTTTCTTGCCTGACACGCTTTTCCCTGAGTGAACGAACTTCGAATTCTTGAAGACAGGGATATGTTCCAGCGTTTCTACGTCTGTGGAGGGCGTGTTTGATTCCTTCTCAACGCTTTGGTTGCTGGATTGATCGGGTTCTGGAACGGGAGTTTCCGGTTGCGATGAAGGCCCAGGTCTCTTCTTTTTCGCCATTAAAACCTTCTATAATTCATAAGAAAAATCATGTCTAAATATTGATATTCTATTGTAAAATACAGCAGCGAGTTGATTGTGAATAGCGATGTATTGATTCGGTCTCGTATTTGTTTATTTTCGGAGTAAATTGCCGCCGGTTGTAGTTAAACGTGTTTAACTTGACTTTTGCAGTACTTTCTGGGAACGTTGGCCACAAAAGTTCATATTTAAAGGCATTAAACTTTTGGAAGGAATAATAGTTGAAAGCAGTGGCGTAGCTAGATATTTTGCCACCCGGGGCGAATGACTGTCATTGCCCCCACCCCACCCAATGGGGTAACAAAACAAATAAATTTTGTTTTTTAAAGGCTAATTGCCGCCCTCCGAATTGTGGTGCCCTGGGTCACCATCTCCTTGCCCCCCCCCCTAGTCACGCTACTGGTTGAAAGTACAGTTAGTTCAAAAATAAAACAGTTTAGAAACTGATATCGTAAAATCTGTAAATGGCGGTCACCACGGGAGTTGAGAATCTGTCCTCTATTCAGGAAATTTAGGGCATACAAACATGAAGATTGAAAATTGAAAAAGTGTCCGTTGAAAAAGGTGCCCGCTATTCCGAAGTACCTGTTGTGGAGATTTTACTATATTTCACTCTATTAAACAATAAAAAGGCAGATTTTCATAGCTACAGACATTTTTCAGCTCGTCAACGTCGATTTCAACAATACCGTGCAGATTCAAGCACTGGCATAGGAAAGGGAGAGGGGAGCTTAGGCGCCGAAATCCACTGGAAATTAAGTAATATTATCTTTAGCGTCGCATCACATAATTTTCGTTAAAGCTTGCTGAGCCCTATATAATTTTGCATTTACTATGCCACTGGATTTGGGCAATTCATAACAGAATAGTTGTTTACTACCAGAGGACGCATTACGTTACTCGCCCACGCAATTAGCAATGCATGGAAAGGAACGGAAAAAAAAAATGAACAACCGGGAAAACGCTCTTTTATCACTGTATTGAAATTTTATTGTATTTATTTTTAACCGTAATTAATTGGGGGGGGGGGTGCAAACCCAAATTAGTTTCTAAATCGGCCGGTGCTGGTGGGCATAGGCGTAGAGATATAAGGTTACGTGGGGCCCAAGCCCCTCCCCCCAATAATCTGAAATAAATTGCGATTTTACATATACTGTAATGTATAAATGTACATAAAATGTGTTGGGGCACCCCAATAATTTTGAAAACTCTACTTTGAGGATCGTGGGTGAAACTTCTCATGACGACAAAATAATGGTAGTTCAGTGGTTTCCATTAAAGCATTTATAATAAAGTTTAATATACTCTATGCGTGTTTCAGTCTCCAGGAACAAGAAAATTTCCTTTCCTGCCTCTTGATGGGGCGTCAATGCCTTTGATGAGTTTTAGTGCAAATCTTCTTAAAAATGTAACGAAAACGAAAATGCTGAAAAAGGAAAAGGAAAAAAGAAAACACGATAAGACGATTTGTAGGAAAAACAGGTCAAAAGACTTTTAAAAAATATAGAAATTTGAATATAATAAAAGCTGTTGAAAATAGTTCCTGTATATTGACGTGAATACTCCCAAGTTCTGGGGGGCTATTGAATTCTAAGCGGGGAAGGTTAGTTCAGGGTTATCGATATTCTTTCTCAACTTCATGATGTCCCCGGTTAGTCCCCACAAATGTGATATTCGACACATTGCATTCAAGCGCAATTTTCGATTTTCTAAGGATTAATAAACTTTTTCAAAGTGAGAGCTTAGCTCCTAGTCCCCGCCTAGTTACACTAAAGGATCCGTATAAAAATTTTTGCTGCAAGAACTTTGTAAACTATGATAATATTTTGGGTATTTATTTACTCTCATTACACACATTTCAAAGAAAGAATAAACATACTAACCGCTGCATGTAAAATATATTTAAAGGAATTTGGTAATTTGATATTTTATTTTCCAGTTATCTATAAAAATTTATGTTCATTAAATGACATAAGTGAGCAGTACAGTCATAACCAAAATTCATTGCCATTTATGTCCATTAAATGACATAAGTGAGAAGTGCAGCCGTAACCAGAAATCATTGTCATTTATGCCCATTAAATGGCATAAGTAAGCAATGCAGTCGTAACCATAAATTATTTTTATTTATGTCTATTAAGTTAAATAAGTAAACAATGCAGCCGTAACCAAAAATCATTGATGAAAAATTGGTGGCAAGCCCGAACGTTGCTGCCATCTACGTTTTGAGTGTGTAACTACAATTTTAAATTTTCTAAAATTTTTTTAAATTAACGTCATTCCTCTCTAAACTGTTTGCTTCGATGATGTTTTAGTTTGTTTATTTTGCATTTTTACGTTGTAAAACTGCTTAGTAGATTACCTGAGATGGAGATAAGAACTCAACGAGACCTCCGAAACATGATATATTTCATAGAGGATCCAACCATAGGAGTAGCCATGAGGAAGTTTTGGGGGTTGTAACACCCCCATTGCAATGAAATTTTAACATAGGAATATATCAGTTGTAGCTCTGTAATACCCCTCATTGTGACTATAACCGCCCCTTATGAATTTTTTGTTTACGACTATGGATTCAACTACTGTTTTTTACCGATTATAGCATTAACGACAGTAGAATGAAGAGGCGTTAAAGTTTATTAAACAAATAGAGAGTGCTCCATCCGGTTTAAAACCAAGAAATTTATTGTAACATTAAATATTTACTACCGTTAAACCACTTAGGCACTAAATATCACTAAGGATGTGATACTGCTCCAATTCCAAGTGCTTAGTATTTAATATATTAATTCTGTGCCTAATATTTTTGCAGAAGTGAATCTAGGAAGTGACTTTTTTTTTTCTTTTTTTTTTTCGGAGGGATTAGCTTTTTTGAAGAAATCCATCGTTATATATGGTTGTTCGTTATAACCGATTCCCCCCATATTTCTATGGATTAAAGGTGGGGGATTTTCCTAATTTCCCTCCAGTGGATCCGCCATTGTAAGGCCAGCGAACGATTAAACTTAATCTATGATTTCTAATAATTCTTTGTTCAAAGGGAAGGTAGTTCATGGACCAGTATTGCCGAATAGTATTGCCTATTGGACAAAATAAAATTTTAAAAAGTTAATAATGTAATATAAAGGCTATCATTACTCAAACGAGAAAAAAAAACAAGATTAGCAAATAAACAAAACAGTTAGAATCGACGCCCGTGGAAATAGCGGGATGAACAATTATGCTGCTTTTTGCTTTGTGCCCGTGAAAATCTCGTGATGAACAAATTATGCTATGTTTGCGTTGTGCCATGGAAATCGCGCAATAAGCAGTTAGAAGATTAAGGACGTAATAACTTCACTAACTTCGGGTACTCTATCTAAGAAGAATGTCAGTACACCACCTTCAATAGATTATTTAAATTCAAAAATAAAAGAAACTAAATAGAGTGATATATATATATTTAAGAAGAAACCGCAAAGAAAATGGACATGGAAACACCCAAATGGGGGAACTAGTGAAATTGACTATATCCTGGCAAACAAGAAATCAATTATTGAAGATTGCAGCGTACTGAACAGATTTAATACTGGAAGTGATCATCGAATGGTGAGATGTAAAATGCACTTAAATACTAAATTAGAAAGACAGAAGCTCATTAGGAAACAAGTAAGTAAGAGGGTGGATTTAAAGAAACTGAAAGTAAATACCGAGGCATTCAAGTTGGAATTAAAAAATCGCTTTTCTGCACTGGAAGGACTTATTGAAGAAGTTGACATCTCAGAAGCAAATGAAAACATTGTTAAGACAATAGTTGAAACTGCTGGGGAAATTGGTGGTGTAACCTGTAAAAAGCACAATAGCAAATTATCTGAGAAGACGAAACAGCTCATGAAAAGGCGAAGAGATATGAAGGTGGACAATCGAAATACCAGTTCCAGGATTGAGTACATAGAACTTTGTAAAACTCTGCGCAAAAGCATGAAAGAAGACATAAGAAAATTCAACTGTGAGCTAGTAAGGAAAGCCATTGAAAATAACAAGAGCCTTAGGGTTGTTAAAGGAAGTTTATCTGTTGGGAAGAAACACATCATTGCATTAAAAGGAGAGGATGGCACTGTAACAAGAAATAGGGAAGAAATACTTAGAAGAGTTGAAGAATTCTACAGAAAGCTGTATGAGGGAAACAGTGGATTAAACGAAGACTCTGAGATAGTCGAAGGAACAGCTCCTAAAATCTTAAAAGAAGAAGTAGCATTTGCAATAAAAAGTATGAAGAAAGGAAGATCCCCTGGCGATGATGGCATTACATTAGATATCTTAAAAGAAGCTGGAGAACATGTAGAAGACATACTCGCAAAATTCTTTACCAAATGCCTCAACAGTGGTAACATACCAAACCAATGGGATTCTGCAACAGTAATTCTTTTGCATAAAAAAGGTGATAAAGAGGATTTGAAAAATTACCGACCAATTAGCTTGTTACCTGCTATTTATAAAATCTTCACAAAAGTGCTAACACATCGCCTGCAGAAAAAATTAGATGCAGCTCAACCAAGAGAACAAGCTGGATTTCGAAGTGGATTCAGTACAGTGGACCATATTCAAGTATTAAGAGAATTAATTGAAAGAACACATGAATATGAACTTCCATTGTGTGTTGCATTTATTGACTATGAGAAGGCCTTTGACTCTATTAAAACATCAGCAGTCATCAACTCTTTAAGATCAACAGACATTGAGGATGTGTACATTGACATGGTGAAACGTGTGTATAAAAATGCAAGTGCAAAATTTCGGTTACATAAAGATACCAAAACTATCAAACTTGGCAAAGGGGTGAGGCAGGGAGATACCATTTCTCCAAAACTTTTTACTTCTGCTTTACAGATGATTTTTCAGCTGATAAATTGGAATAACAAGGGAATAAAAATAAATGGTGAATATTTAAATCATCTGCGGTTTGCTGATGACATTGTTATTTTTTCAACGGACCCATTAGAACTCCAAGACATGGTACAAGAGCTCTCAACTAGAAGTGAAGAAGTTGGACTCAAGATGAACCTACAAAAAACTAAGATCATGTTCAATAATTTCGTAGAGGAAACAAAAATACAAGTTGACAACATTGAGCTAGAAATTGCTGATTCATATATTTACCTTGGCCAGCTGATTTCAATGGATGGCAACATTATGAAAGAACTCAACAGACGTATTAAACTTGGCTGGAGTGCATTTGGAAGAAACAGTTTTATCCTGAAGGGGAAATTGCCTTTGTGTCTAAAAAGAAAGGTCTTCAACCAGTGTGTATTGCCAGTCCTCTCTTATGGATCAGAGACATGGAGTCTAACAGTTGGAGCAATACGAAAGTTACAGACAACGCAAAGGAGCATGGAGAGGTGCATGCTTGGAATAACTAGGAGAGATCGAAAAAGAAACACTTGGGTGAGAGAGCAAACTAGAGTAGAGGACATCATTGTTAAAGTAAAAGGACTGAAATGGCGATGGGCTGGGCATATTGCAAGAAGAACTGATCAACGATGGACAACAGAAATTCTGAACTGGATTCCAAGAGACCACCGAAGACCTAGAAAACGTCCTCAAACTAGATGGGTGGATGAAATAAGAAAACAGGTTGGGGTGACGTGGAAGCGAATTGCTCAGGATAGACTTGTGTGGAAAGCATTTGGAGAGACCTTCATCCAGCAGTGGATAGATATTCATAGCAATAATATGTATATATTTTTTTTTTATTTATTTAAACAAATTCGGCTCAATATCACATGAAAATACACACTATCCAAGATTTCTATGCATTATATGGTTGATATCTCGCCACGGCAGCGCCAGAAAAAAGTAAATTTGACAAAGCCGGTGCTGCCCCTATGAGTCGACAATATCATAATAAAAAAAAAAATCTTTTTTTTTTTTTCCTCTTCATTCTTTCCTTTTCTGTAATCGTGACAAAAGAAGCTTATGATAGTACGAAAATAAGAGCAACATGAAACACTATAAAAATGTTGAACACAACAACAAGAACTCAGAAAAAACACAAAACACAATGATTTGGTCAAACTCTTTTTAAATTCAATATACCACAGGAACGAATTCCTCCCCCCCGTCCCTTACTATCCCCTTATTTCTCTCGTCCACTCCTCTCCCCCTTCCCCTCAAATTATCCCCTATTTCTTCCCTATTATTCCACTATCCCCTCATCCCATCCACTTTCCCTTTTTTTATTTTATTTTTTTTCAATTTATTTCCCCCATTTTCTCCCCTCCTCACAATAATAATAATTAAGAAAAATCACAGTGTCAATTTAGTCTATAACATACATAATGAGTCAATTAATAACAATTTAAAGAAATACATAAAAAATTTATGGTATGTTAATGGAAGGATGTTAAGAGCCAAAAGTTAGAAGATAACAGGGTTTTATTTGGATTGAATGTCGTACTACCGTGAAAATAGGTAAGTACATATATAGTTTTTTTGAATGTGGCCAGAGAGAGGATACTTGTAATTTCTGCTGAGAGAGCATTCCACAGAGTTGGAGCAGAGTATCCTCGTCGACGTTTGGAAAGTTCAAGGCGGGCTTTAATCGGAATCAAGTTGGAGCTATTAGAGGTGGGAAATCCACGTGTAGGAGTTCTTAGAGGAATGAATTGATTATATTGGTTGGAATTTATCCTATGAAACATAGTTAGGAGGACTCTCATCGTGTAAATTTCACTAATATTCAGCAGCTTGTGATTTTTACGAATATCAAAATTGCAGGAGAACGGTATGGAATTGTAAACGATGTTTATGTATTTATTTTGAAGTATTGCAAGACGGCTATATTGGAAAAATGAATCCGATTCTCAAACAGGGGTGCAGTAGTTCAAGTGAGATTCGATTAAAGTGTGATATAAATGGACCAAAATATTTGAAGGTAAAATGTATTTAATTTTATTAATCGCTCCAATATTTCTACTAATTTTTAGGCAAATGTTTCTGAGATTCTCTTCTCAGCTTAAATTAGACTGAAACTTAACACCCAGGAAATCTATCTCTTTGGAGAGCGATATACGTTCGCTGTTCATCATGAATGATATGTCATAAAGAACTATCTTTTTTTTTTTGTAAAAAGAACAATTTTTGTTTTGTTGGTATTTAACGTTAAAAATATTTAGCAAAAAATTTCGTGATGATGGAGAGACTGTGGGTCACATTTCTTATTGAAGTTTCAATGTCAGCAAGACGGAAGAAGATCGAAGTATCGTCAGCATAGCAGATAGTTTTATCATTAATGTCAAGATGGAAGCTGTCATTAATATAGAAAATGAAAAGCAATGGGCCCAAAACTGATCCCTGTGGAACACCTTATCACTGTTGTCTGATACGTGAGACTTGACTTTTTAATTTAACCATTTGATATCTGCCGGATAAATAGTTTTGCAGCAAAGATGAACCCAATCCTCTGAAACCAGCAAGAGTTAGTTTGTGAATTAATCGGTCATGGTTAATGGTATCAAAAGCTTTAGTTAGGTCGAAAAATAAGTCGATGACGGATTCAGAATTATTAATAGAAGAGTAAATAAAGTCAGTTGCAATTAATAGAGCCAGTTCTGTAGATAGGCCCTTTAAAAATCCAAATTGGTGTTTATGAATAATATTGTGCCACTGTAGAAAAGAAATCAAACGTGAAAATATTGTTTTTTTTTCCAAGGTCTTTGAGAAAACAGAGAGAATTGAGATTAGGCGATAGTTAGAGATTTCCATCTTATCTCCTTTTTTTGTAAATCGGTGTTTTTCATTGAGGTTTATCATGTATTTGAGGATTATCATTGAGGTTTTAAGTGGGGATGGAATAATTCCAGTAAGAAAGATCAGATTGAAGATATGTGCAAGTGGGTATGAAACAATCTCTGCCACCTCGAATATTACTTTTGGTCTAAATCCATCAAACCCAGATCCCATTTTATTACCAATTAATCTTATCGTTTTCATAATTTCTGTATTTGTAATGGGACTAATAAAAAAAAGAGTCATTAACATAGTAATCAAAACAGTTCTCAAAAGTTTGATTATTATTAACATGGGAATTAGAGTGTATCATAGGAAAGTCCGTAAAGCCTGTGAAAGCACAACAGATTTCACCGTGATCTATAAGAATATGATCATTTTCAATTATCTTAATAACATTGTTGCTAGTGGTCTGAGTTTTTCCCATGAGCTCATTTATTTTCAACCAGATTTTTTCCTGGTCATTCGAATGAAAAATTCGATTGAAATATTGTTTTTGGTAGTTCTTATTTTTTTATTCAAAAAATTGCGGAATTTACGAAATGCAATAAGATTTGCATGGGTTTTGTGTTGGAGGAAAAAGGAAAAAGTTTATTTTGTTTCTTAACGTCTGAAACAATAGAGTTCGTAATCCAGCGCTTCCTTATATTTTTATGGCTTGAACATAGTTGGGGTTGAAAAAAAACTGTTATAAAGTGGTGAAAAAAATTTTAAAATTTTTTTAAAGGATTGTTTAGGTACATCGTTACTATGTCGTTACGATCTCATGAAGTCGAAAAGAGAGGTGATCGAAAACAGACGATGTTGTGCAGAGAGAGATCAACAAAGTAGTAGGATCTAGATAGAGGCAGAAGACAAATTGGGATAAAAAATTTTACAACAAGCAATATTGGTAAGTGGTCGCTTATATGAAATGGGAGAGTACATGCTGTGAGCGAATTTAGGTTAGTTATAGCCAAATCAAGGAGTGTTTGGGAGGTGTCAGTGATGCGAGTTGGGGTTTTAATATAATTATCAAAGCTGTTCGTTAGTTAGTAATTGTTCTGTCAGTTAGTAATTGTGCATGGGGACTTTGGAGTGATTGTACGTAAGTCAATATTTAGGTCGCCTATTAGGATTAGTCTTCCCCTCTCTTCGTTTATGAAGGTTAAGTAATTTTGCAGGAAATCAAAGAATTCATGATCTGGTTGGTTGTTTGGAATTCTATACATTGATGAAATGTAGTAGTGTGCAGATCTGATAGTAATAATATCAAAGGAAGAGAAGATACCTGGCCGTCTCTGGATTACATCACTCTTCAAGCTTTCATGGGTATAAATCGAGACCCCACTACCATGACCTAAAAGACGGGATTTTGACAAACACTGCAATTTGATAAGCCCAGAGAGAATGCATCCGCAAACCATGTTTCGGTAATACAGATGTGGTGTATAGTTTTATTTAATAATTCTAGCAGACTGCAAACAATTCTAATTTATTTTGTAAACTGCGTGATTTATGTGTAATATCAAACGTTTGCTTTCACGGTAGTCAATGTTTTGGAAGACATTATCGAGAGGAGTCTGGGGTGAGGTGGGGAAGTGGGTAGGTGGTCGTGCGTCTGTGCTAGGGAGTCATTGAAAACATCGTTTAAACTTCAAGTAAGGTAACCAACGAGAAACACCAGTAATTCGTATATACAGTCCAGTAACCTTGTAAATGAAATTGGATTTAACTGAGAGCACAATAACACAAAATAGATATATAATACGAGTCGGGACAGGACAACAGAAAACTGCTAGCAGTCAAAATGATACAAATCAGAAGTCTACAATCATTGATTGACAATATAAATATGATTAATGTAGATACTATGAGATTCAGTTCAGTCATCAGGAGACAATCCCAAAATGACATTAATATTAGTTTAGTAATTTGTAAATAATTGTAAATATTCACCCGATTTTGCAATAGCATATGTAACATCAAATCCTTTCATACTGCAACTAGTATATATCCAGACACTAAGCAAATAGTCCCCTACATCAGCTCTACCCTAGTATGGATTAAAGATAAGTCAGAAATCAAGCTAATCATGATGTACAAGGCCAAGTGTATACATATCCATACCATAATAGAGAATTATTTGACTCAATTTGTGTTTTATGATAGATTTATAAATAGGGATGTCCAAAACGTTAAGAACATTAAACGTCGTTACAATTCAGAAAATTTGTATAAAGAAGGGGACCTACCACTCTATGTACATTATTCCAAATGGGTAGTTATATAATATATAGAATAATATAAAAATTTCATAGCAATAGGGTCGTTACAACCCCCATTAACTGCCTCCTTGTGTACGCTAGTGCTATGTCCATTTTACTCTTACCTGTGACATATACATTAGTGCCAATAGACTGTCTAACTGTTTAGTTTTACGACGCGAAAACAGCAGAGGACATGCTACGTTGTAAATTATGAAGAATCCCCCTCACTCCCCCCCCCCACTTGAGAGTAGGTTGGTCCTTAAGTTTATTAGTTGTTTGTTAATGTTGTACGGCACAAGAGCTCTTAACACCATGCTATCTCTTACGATGGAGTGGACCTACGATCTTCTGAAGGATTAGATCGTCTGTCACCTGCGGATTCCAACTCGGAACACGCATCCCCTGGGAAAGTTGGCGCAGTATAGCCCAGATGCTCTTGCGCCATAAAAAAGCCAAACAAACAAACAAACAAACCAGGGAAAGCGAAAATGTTCGATACCAGCGGGAATGAAACCCGGATGTTTCGCTCTGCAGACAAATTATTACCTCTATGCCTCCATATGCGCTGATGTATTGTGAAGACACATAACCATTATGCAGGAGGTTTAGTGATCTGCTGCTGCTGCTGAAGATTTTGATGATTGTGAAGATGATGTTGATGATTGTGAAGAAAATTTAAATGATTATGAGAAGGTCTCGATGATCATGAAGAAGATTATGCGTTAGAAATGAACGACGCCATGCTCTTCTAAACATAAAAATATTCCCTTTATTTTCATATCCATCTGCGAATATCTACTTTGATGCAAAATACACTTCTCCCTTTAAAAGTTTACTGCCAGCCTTTTTTAAAATCCTTTTTTACAACTACTACGTCACATGTATTTCCATGATAACAGTGTTATCAAAGACAATATAAAATTAAATATAAAATTGCTGGCAATCCACCTTTATTTATTTGATTTACAATAGAACATTGAAATTGATCAGGAAGAAATTTGTTAATTTCTGAACCTTGTTATATCGTCTATATAAAAATAATGCCTATAATTATATAATTTTAATCAAAAGTAACCTTATATAAGCGTTTAATAATAATAATCTTATAAGTATATACTAATCCAATAACTATACAATAATAATCTCTAATTTTTGAACCCTATTCCTAATAATAATAATAATCATTTAACTATAAAATTATAACCCGTAATTCCTGAATCCTATCTCTCATGATAATAATAATAACTATAACTATTTAATATTTCCTAAACGTTGTGAAATTTTTTTGTGCCGTTGGCAAATTTTGCTTTTTATTCTCTTTTTTCTTTCTATCAAATTTTCCTTTTAGTTTATCTTCCCTTACCTTTATTTTCTTTTATTTTCGCAAGTTTTCTAATCTATTTTCATCTTTCTATTACTTTTACTATTTTTATTCCATTTTACTTTTCTACTCTAATTATTTTTTATTTTTTCTATTTCTTTTTTTTCCTTTCTCGTTTGCGTTCAGACCGGGGATAAAAATTTTACATGCCATGTTAAGTCCTTATCAACCGTTAAATTCTTTTGTATAATATTTCACCTATTTCCTGTGAATCTTGTCTTTAATAATGATTCTATAATTATAATTCCATAATTCCTAAGCTCTATTCTGATAATTATTGCCTGAAATGAGAAAAAATTGCTGTACTACAGTAGCGGTAGGCGGCGAGATTTAAAGGAAGTTGCTTGAAGCTAATTTACCAAAACACATTAATTTACGGTTTTACATTAATTTACCATATTTGCCAAGAAAGTTGTTTTTACCTCATTCAGTAAGTATGAAAGAAATTTACAGTAACCTTGAGTTTTGGTGAATTGGTATCACGCAACTTCCATTACATCTCGCCAAGGGCCGTCACTGTTTCATTCTTTATAAAAAAAGAGTTATATTTACAGTAAATTATCCCATTAATGGATTTCAAGGGTTGAAGAAAATACACCCTTAAAAGGGACGTTAATCAGGGTATTAGAAGCAAACACGGATGTTCGGGACGCCACCAGGACTTCTGCTGTAGGGTGAACAACAGGGCCTGATCACCGTAAAGGCGTCCAAAGCCCGGGCTTTGGGACTAGACTCTAGCAGGAGTGGGAACTGCACGGTGAACAATCCTTCTGCGCATGTGCGTGGTCCACGCACATGGGTAGAATAGAATCTAGTCCCAAAGCCCGGGCTTTGGACCAAAACACGGACGTGAATAGGACAACCTCAGGACGTCCTGTATCGATATCTTTCGCCCGTCCTATGCCGATATCCTCTACCCGTCTTAAAATGACGTCCTGAGGATGTCCAAAAAACGTCCCTTACGTCCTAGAACCAAACACAGACGTTCTGGATGTCCTAAGGATGTGCGAAAAACACCTATTACGTACTCGGAACAAACACGGATGTTCTGAACATCCTCAGGACTTTTGCTGTAGGATGACCTAAACAAGGACGTGAATAAGACATCCTCAAGGCGTTCTGTGTCGATGTTCTCCGCCCGTCCTAAAATGGCGTCCTGAGGATGTCCGAAAAACATCCCCTACGTCTTAAAACTCCTAAGACCAAACACGGACGTTCTAGACGTCCTGAGGATGTGCGAAAAGCACCCATTATTAGGAGCAAACACTGATGTTCTGGACATCCTCAGAGTTTTTGCTGCATAATAGTGTTTTTATCAAATTTGATTTAATCGATTGCGATTCTTTAAAATGCGATCGTTTATGATAAACATGGCAACCCTGTCTTTCATTGCGATACTGGTTATCGATGGTTTCAGTAATCGATGATTCCGATAACTTCTCAATCCGTAATCGATGGTTTCCATAATAAGAGGAAATCTAAGACAAACATGATTTTTGAATTTTAATGTAGTTTTATATGCCACGACAACAACAACGTGTAATTTAGAACAGCAACTGTCAACCTAATTTCGCAACTGAACTACTTTTCACGTTTGATGTTTATCAAGGAGCTACTTCCATATTTGCATATTAAAAAAATTCCCTAATTTTCAACATAGAGTGTCACCTCGAATGGAGGGGAAGCCCAAGCCCTCCTCCATTCGGATATTTATTGGATATAAAAACACACTCCTCTCTTTTATATTGCATCACGTGAACTTATCGAATCCCTTCCATAATTTTTGAAAAGGAGAATAATATACTTTTTATGAGATATTATTACTCTTCATAGAATTAACATAATTTCCAAACGAGTCAACACATAAAGTCACCGGGTGTATTTTTTGGAATTTTTCGTGGGGAATTGATATGGATAATCATTTTTTTTTACGCCCATATTATTAGCTCACGCTAGAGCTTTCTATATAGAATAAATAAAGGATATTCTATATATAACGCTCTAGTTTCTAATAACGTGGGTGTCAAAATCGATTACTCATAGTAATTCCCCACGAAAAATTCCAAAAGACGTGATAGGGTGGAATCAAACAATAATATAAATCAACGTTTATTGGCGTAGTGATACCAGCGTCGATGTTATGGCGTGATTAGATGGTGAAACGTTCGAAAGAAAATAAATATTTCTGCGTTCGGTGGGACCTGAAGTGGAAGGTCGTGGGTTCAGGTCCCACCGAAGGCAGAAATATTTATTTTCTTTCGAACGTTTCACCATCTAATCACGCCATACCATCGGCGTTGGTATCACTACGCCAATAAACGTTGATTGATATTGTTGTTTGATTTAATCTGCGTAGTGTTCGATTTATATAAATATGATAGGGTGGTTTTATGCGTTGGCGAGTTTGGTAATTGTGTTAATTCTGCGAAGTGTAATATTATCCTATAAAATCCCAAATACGAAAACAAAAAGGAGCATCATTAGCTAGGTCTAGTCCACCCTACTACCCCCTACGGCCAACCTTCACACATCAACGTCATCAGACGCCCTGGTCAGGTAACAACGCTTCCAAGAAGTGGCAACATGGCTTTGTTCACAACTTCCCGAAGAAGACTAGCCAAGCTTGGTGGAAATGTGCATTGTGTGATTTAATTTTAGTTTTATACGCAGATATAACCTTGTTTAAAAAGTTTCACTATTTAAGTTTGCGTAGTTTCGACAGAATTCATTCATCAAAAGGGAGCAGCGTTCTTGCCCTGGTGGTCGAGCAGTTAAAGCACCCCGGATGCAACGGAGGATTCCCAGTTCCACTCTGGGTTAGGGCGACGGCTCTCTTTTTCTTTTATATACAGGGTGTTCTTAAACCGTTTTGACAAAATAGGATGGGTGATAGTATCCATTAGTGGCGGCCCGTGGCGAGATTTCAGGGAAGTTGCGAGAAGCTAATTCACCAAGACACATTAATTTGTTGTTTATACTCGCCAGGAAACTGGTTTTTACCTCATTCAGTAAATAAGAAAGAAATTTACAGTAACCTTGGGTTTTGGTAAATTGGCTTCACACAACTTCACTTAAATCTCGCTACGGGCCGCCACTAGTACCCATAAAAACGAGCAAAATTCACCATAGAATCTAGAGTTGTAAACCACTCACAGCGCCAATTCTAAAAGCCGTCCAGCATGCACAAATAGGGCCAGATACAGCTCAGGTCAGGTCGGCTATTCAAGTGCATAACTGCTTAGGACATCGCATTTTGCGCTTCTCATGCACTGGTTGTCACTATTTGTGCATGCTGGACGGTTTTAGAACTGGCGCTGTGAGTGGTTTGCGACCCTAGGTTCTATGACAAATATTGTTCCTCTTTATGGTTCCTCTTTATTGTTCCTCGTTACTATCACCCCTCTTACCTTGTCAAAAAAATTCACGAACACTCTGTATTAAGGCTCCTAGAAAAGAGATGTGGTGTATTGCCGCCATTTTTCTGCCATTGTATCACGTGATCCCATTTTTAGCCGCCATTTTCTTACCATCGTGTCACGTGATCCTATTCACTGCTGCGTTAAAGTTGAGTGATTTACAAGTGTGTTATTTTTAATAAAATAAGGTGAAATGGGTGAGTGTTCCACTGGGAATTGTTCTAATCATTCGAGGAATAAACATAGAATGTTTGCAGCGTAAAGTTTGTTTTGATTATTTGCATTATAATTTTACATTAATCAAAAACTAAGCTACGGTTGCAAATTGTATTTATTGGCGACATCTTAAAAGTTGCGCCAATGTTTACATTCGTCGGGTAATTGCGAATTGTTGATTATTTTTATGCCAAAATAGCGATCATCGTTCCAAAGTTAAATACCTTTATCGCCAAGGTAAATGAAACCGGAAGTGTGCAGGAAAATGGCGGCTGATGTTCCGGCCTATAATTCTAGGGGGTTCTTCTACTCTATATAAAGCTCTAGTTTGAGTTAATGACATGGATATCAAAAATGATTATTTATAATACATGCCTACTTCGTTCACCAAATATGAGGAAGTCTTACGCCTCTAAGTCGTTCTCTTTCTGCGATACCTTCTGAAAGCTCTTGCATACTAGTTATTAAGCAGTTATTCCGATTTAAGTGTAACACCCCCAAAATCTGCGAAAATAGGAATGAACAATACAAATATATATTTTATAGATTTTGGAAACTAACTTTTATAATATAATATTTTATTTACTATATAACAAGTGGTAATCACAATAGAGAGAGTAAAATTATAACCCGCTCTATCTAGTTAAATCATAAATTGAAATTTGGAATTCTAGCAACACGAAAAACTGCAGAGATAAAGCTATTCTTGATAGACTCCTATAGGATGTGCACGCCTCGTCTGTTAACATCTTTAGAAGGGGGTGAGAGCATCCCGATGTGTGTAATACCTGTAACGAACTTTTGTCGGTAGGTCTGTCTGTCTGAAAAACTTCTGATCGGTGGTTTAATACTAGATTGACTCCCAACGGCGCCAAATAACAACGCTTGGCGACAAACTGCTTTTTGTAATCCAGAATTTGGCTTCCTAGGCCTGTAGAGGCTCGGATTCCGTGGAAAACTGCGGGTCATAGCGCAGCATGAGCTCTGGCGTTCTTGCGTCATAAAATTTAATCAACTGATTATTTATCGCACATAAACACAAAGGTTAAAGGTAAAGGTCTTGTGTTTTACGACGCAAGGTCAAGCTGAACCGGGACCTGCAGTTTTCCTAGAAATCAGAACTCCTGTTGCCTAGACAACCAAAACCTGGATTTCGGTGGATCGAAGAAACGACCGGCGTTCTACGGTACCGTCAGAATCGAATTCAGGTTAAGGGCACAAGGAAAGAACGCCCTACCTCTGTGCCACTATAGAGTTAAAAGATGTTATGAATGGAAGAACCTTCACAACATACAAACGAAATCTCCCAATATTGGGTACAAAATACCCTTAGTCTTGAAAACAGCTTTTTTTTTTTTTTTTTTTAATTAAAACCACACCTACACAGGGAGTCTCCTACACACCCTTAACACCCCTAAATTTCTTGGCGTACTCCCAAATTCCTTGACAACCCCCCTCCCTAAAACTCGAAATTCGTATACCCGCTAAATCAGTGGTCCCCAAACCTTTGCAAGCCGCGACCCACTTTTGAAGTAGCAAGTAATCCGCGACCCCCTTTTATAGTAACCAAAAGATCTGTAACCCCACTTTATCCGCCGCCACCACATCTGCATAGTAAATGCATTTTTAACGAATAAAGAAGACAGATTAAATATAAAGTTATATCATATTAATTATGTTTATTATAATTAGTATGTATATTATATTAATTATATATATATTAAGTTAACAACCATTAGTAGAATATTGCAATGTGTGTAGCCATGTTGAAATATAAAAGCGTTGTAAGTATTTGGTAGGAAACTCCTTATAAAAGTTATTATAACTAAAAATAATTGTGGCGACCCCCCAGAAACCTGTTCACGACCCCCAAGTTGGGAACTACTGCGCTAAACATTAAAATTACAAGAAGGAGAAGAAAATACTGCGCAAAATATTTTTCTATACTTTATGTACATATATACATAGTGTTCATACGTTACATTGTAATAATATATGCGCATATATATACATTATGTGCATATGTAAATTGTAATAATCTTTTATATGTAGCAATATTTCAAAGAAAAATATGGATAAAGATACCAAGGGGGGGAAAGGAACCACAGGAAGTGAAATCCTAAATTGTCAACTGTGTGTGAATAGGTTAAATGTCCAAAAAAAACCAAAAAAAACACTTGAATTTTGTTTTCCTCCAAATAAAAAACATGAACTTTTTTTGTGTAAATGTAAACGAATTATTTCATAACTACCGAATATTTTATTTCGTTTCTTTTCTGGTAAGTACATTTTATAAAAAAAATTAAAATTTTGAAGGTAAATTTGACACCCCCAAATAAAGTTTGACACCCTCCTCGAGCAAACATTCTGGTAGACACCCTGCATCTGCATTGTTACTGCCATTTCATTACACTACCACAGGTTTATAGACAAGTCAAATTCAGCAGGGGCGCGACCCCACTTGCCCTATGCTTGTGCCGCACTTGCCCCATCGAGCTATTTTTTTGTATGGAAAAATACCTGGGTACCCTGTGGCCCATATGCCTTTTGTCTGACTGTAGTTGCTTCTTCATTCTGACTACAGGTCTGCACTACCATATGGCTAAACTGACCAAAACTACACGTACTAATTACAAAAAAAAAATCCCAAATTACAAAAAAACAAACAAACCTGTAGTTTGACAGACTATCAAAAATGTGGGTGCAACGTGTCAGTAAAGTCATTAACAAATTTAATTTTTTTTCAACTGCGATCAGGGGAGGCTCGAGGTTGATTTTGAACCCGGGCGGCCTGACACAGATTGCTTTTTGGCGCCCCCTCCAGCGAAAACAGGAGATTTTCACAGATGCACAGTGAGCCATATAGCCTACGCGATAAAAGTGGCCAACAGTCTCTGAAAGAAATTCTCTAAAGATGTCTCTAAAAATTTCTTTAAACTTGTCTCTTTTTAAACAGATTTTCTACTATTGGATTAGTTAAAAAAATTTAAACTTGGCTTCAGTTTGGCCCCCTCATTAAAACGGGGCCCCGGGCGGCCGCCCAGGTCTCCCGTCCGTTAAACCGCCCCTGACTGCGATGAACGCTAAAGACTTCCCACCATTATTTGAGACGAATACTGGCTGCCGAAAACTTGTAATTAGTATGTGTCTGGTACATTTAAGATGCGGGAACTGAATGAAGCAATGTGAATGAATCGATCAATGAAAAACGTCACACGTCTATTGCGCATGCGCAATATGTGCATGCATCCAGTCTGTTTAACGCCAAGAATGCGCGGAATGGAATGTTATATCGAGTTACTATTACATAAAAAAATACTTTTAAACATATATTTTAATAATAATTGAAATGTACAAAATAATAATTATTATTACTATTAACGATGAAAATATTTTTACTGGGCTGAAACCTACAACTTTCTTTTTCTTTTTTTGTAACAATTTTTTGTAACTTTTTTCCCCCCACATTTTAATTCAAGATTTCTCATCAACTTTCGCCAATTTTAAGCCTTTAAGACAGAATAACGTTTTTAGCGTTAATTCATTTTTAATTTAAATAAATGTCAAATTTATTATTAATATTGTTGTCGTGGAGATGGAAATGGCAATTAATATTAAATACTAACATTAATTACAAATTAATTCATTATAATATTAAATTATAGCGTTAACGACGAGTATATATTAAGGGCTCTCATTGTATAAATAAATGCTTACTTCAATGAAATCGTCATGTTATGCAGTGAAATCTGCCTATAGAGGTATTTTTCGCGGTCCTGATAGATTTAAAGTGCTATAACGTAATTTATAAGTATCTATATATTTTCCTGGTGAAGAAAAAAGTGATGTTACAGACAGGTCTCACTGTATAACAAATGGAGACCCGCGTCATAAAAAATTAACGCTGTGTGTGATTGCAATATTTGGATTCTGAATGATGTGCTTATCTTATGTTATTTCTTTCTTTTTTTTAATATTGTTTTTCTCTCGTGTTAATTGATATAGATTAGGTCGCTCTGGAATTGGGGTTCTGAAAATTTAGGTCGCGAGAAAAAGAGGTTGACAAATGCTGGAGACGATATCACGATTTTGGCGGGAAAAGATCTCGCCAAATCAGCACTGTATAGCCAAAACCAATGCCCGTTTAACATGCATTATGTATTATAACGGAATTTTGAAGTACACAAATTAAGAATACGTAAGTTTGAAATACACAAATTATGAATATGTAATTTGATTATAATATGTAATATGATTATGTCCCGCGTAATCATCGTGGAAGGGCGCCTAGGGAGCTCCTCAAACATAGTCACCAGAAATCATGCCTTCGCATTATTTTTTTTTTACATTTGCAAAAAAATTTGAAATGTGTACACTGTAAAAATGAAATAAAATATTTACTCGTTACATTATAAAACTCATATTTAGTAGTAAGGGGCGCCAAAATTACTTCGGCCTCATGCACCACCTTATCTGCTTATGTGCTTCGACCGCTTATGTGCTCCTCCTCACAATTTCTTGGTGACAGACTCCAGTTCCTATTTAGACTTTATTCACTATCCTTTCGTTTACTTAAAAGTAAATCTAAAACATATATAAATTGAAACACCTATGCAATTTTGAAACGTGTGTGTGAATTCAATATACATTTGCCCAAGCCACTGTAGTGTCGTTTTCTGAGAAAGGATAAGTGCCCTATCCCTTTTTTGGCGCTGGTTTGCAGATGCCCCAATCGCTTGGTTATTTACACAAGCTGCTGGTTGGGCTTTACGGTAACCATTTACGGAATTCATTATATTTTGATTAACCGAAATGGTTACGGTGAAAACTAACCAGCAACTTGAATTTATTACGAAGTAATTGGGGCACTTGTAAAACGGCGCAAAAAGGGGGGGGGGTAATTCGAGGGAAGTAAGCGTCTACATTCAGAGAAGTCATATTCGTGAGATGGAGCGTTGCTTAGTGCCACAAAGCAAAACGATCCAATTTGTAGCAATTTTCAAACTGGGCATCACCACAGTGCGACCTTTGCTACCCTTGCGTCATAAAAATACAACCGACAATAATAAAATTGAGGAAAGTTGGTTGTGTCCTCGAAGAAGGCACCTTTGATTCTGTTTAGATTTAAAACAAAAAAAGGTGTATAACCTTTATGCTGTGACCTTACAGATAACTGGCTTGTTCATTCTCCTCAAGTACGTGTTTGAAGATGTGCTCTGAGGCTTTCTGTGATGGCAGGAAGGGGGTTTGTTTACTATTTATTTTTTCTCATCACCTGTAAGATAAGGTTCTCTTTTCTGATTGGACCTCCATGCTTTTTCTTTTGTTGTTCTTGGCACATTCTTGTAACATTCGGTTTGGGAAAGTAACTTTATTTAATGTCCAGTGTAAAGCTGTCAAATATCTCTTTTTTTTTCTCTTAAAGTGGCTCGCTTAAACCCACTGTCCCTAAATGGAGCCCCAATGATAATTTTGAGTGTCAAGGATTTGGACACAGGGATCTGGCAATAGATACAACCAAGGTTATTGCTTATCTTCTTCTTCTTCTTCTTCTTCGTCCTCTTCTTATTTTGAATGTCAAGGTTGGCAGTTGCATTTGAGACTTATCTGCAGCCTTCGTCCGAACGACACCATTCCCCACTTTTCCAAAGCGATTATTGGAAATAAGCAGTTTGAGTTATAGCAAAGCCTTTGATATCAGCCTAAAATTAGCTAGTCACTGCCGTTAATAGCGAAAAATATATATTTTTAGCTCAAAAATACGACGTATTCGTAATTTTTCGGAGCTAGCTATAAACTGAGGGTGGTATCATTCTCTTTTTATCCTGAGGGTGGTATCATTCTCTTTTTATCCAGGGAAAATAGTTCACAATTATAGACCATTGCAGGACATGTTTCTCGAATTGTGCGTTTATTAATAGGCGACGGATAACCGGATTCGTGCGTACCCTGGTCATGTAACAGGTTTGTTCCAGATCGTACAGCGAACCACTACCTTTTATCATTTGTACCATCATGTGGCTAATAATGGTTTAATAGTATTTTTAAGCAGCAAAGTGGCTTAACCAGCTGGAAACTAACTTAAAAAAAGCGCTTAAAATTCAAGAAAATGCCATACTTACTTCCATTCAGTCTATTTATATTTTGCCTTCGAAGACTCACTGTCAGGGGCGGACTGGGCCGCCGGCCGGAACGCCCTCATGGGCTATAGGACTCGCGCCCTCCGATAATCTAAGATATTCGCCCTTTGAGAGGAAGAAGTCCGCCCCTGGGACTCACATAAAATCGAAAAAAGAAAAATTATCGATTGATTCAGATTGAAATTTTTTTGGGGTTTGTTTCTGGACAATGTATTTTTGTGGTGTGCAGGTGGGAAGTGGAAAAGGTGGCCGCCGATCTCGACAGTATCACATCGTTAAAATTGTGGTATAAACAAATACGACATTTTATAAAAAGGGGCATTGGTTTGCCAGATCGTCTTATGAAAAAAATCGTCGTAATATGAAGCATTACTGTGGATGTCGAGTGAAATGAATTTATTTAAGGGGCCTACACATAGTTTCGGCCGACATAGAGGCCGGCCTTTGTGACCTCTCCCGTTTATAGAGCTATGATAATGTATAAAGTGATAATGATCTGTAAAGTCAGAGCGGTTGGCAAGATATAAGTGTTTTATAAAGCCATCATATAAATTTTCATGTACACAGATATCACATAAATATAAATACGTCGCATAAGGATGTTTTCCTCCTTCGGGATAAGTATGTAAAGCAAAGAATTTGGCTCTAAGTAGGGACTGAAGGGGGAAGCTGTGCTTTTCCCCTCCCTAGAAAAATGTTGCCTCCCCACTAGAAAAAGGTTGTCTCCCCACTAGAAAAAGGTTGACTCCCCACTAGAAAAACAGAAATTACAAATGACTGCTATGAGTGGATTGAGGACTGTAGCCCTCCCTAAGCCTTAAGACTAAATACGCTAGTAGCAAAGGATACAGTTCTGAGATGAGCAGGAATAAGACTTATTTCTAAATAAATTAATATACTCAGTGATTTATTTCTAAATAAATTAATGTACTCGGTGACTTATTTCTAAATAAATTAGTACACTCGGTGACTTTTTTCTAAATAAATTCATGTACTTTATGACTTATTTCTAAATAAATGAATACACTAGGTGACTTATTTCTAAATAAATTAATATACTTGATGACTTATTTCTAAATAAATAAATACACTCGGTGACTTATTTCTAAATAAATAAATACAATCGGTGACTTATTTCTAAATAAATGAATACACTCGATGACTTATTTCTAAATAAATTAATATACTCAGTGACATTTCTAAATAAATTAATATACCCAATGACTTATTTAAAAATAAATGACTATACTCAGTGACTTATTTTTAAATAAATTAATATACTCAATGACTTATTTCTAAATAAATTAATATATTCAATGACTTATTTCTAAATAAATTAATATACTTAATGACTTATTTCTAAATACATTAATTAACTGCAGGCCAAAACTAATAACCCGGAATACTAGAAATCAAAATAAATAACGTATAATTGAAATTAAATAAAGATGAAAGGTCTATTTTTCTTCCACAGAAGTGAACAATTATTATTATTATTAATGATTTGTGAGTATCATATTGCTTATTAATTAACATAGAGATAACTTAAAAGTGTTTACCGTTATCAGTTCAGTTATCAGTTTCAT
>QLNU02014176.1:150432270-150457879 GCA_006491805.2 Dysdera silvatica
GAGCACCACTGTTGCGGCTACTGTCTTTCGCTTGCCATGCTATGCCTTTCTGGCCTCTATTCTGTCCGCTCCGCGTACGCTCGTTCTGTGCAGCTGTGTGTCTTGCATGTTCAGCCGTCTGTTGTTTTGGTCGCCTTCTCATCATCTAGCTCCTGTCCTTCTTCATCAAATCGCACCAGGCTTCATCCTACCTTTTTTTGAATCATGGAACTACGCCATGTTTCGAATCATCCTTCATACTTCATTACTCGGAGGGCAGGACTAGTGCTGCTTCATTATGGTATTAAAACCATACCTCTCATTGAAGTACGGGCTGCTGAAGCAGCCAACTTTTCCATTCACCTGTGCGTACTTCAACAAATTCTGCTTATCTGTTATGGTTGGGAGGAATCGTTGATTTAGATCACCAAACGATTCTTTCCATCCATAGCAGATGGGCAGAACGGCTCACTGGTTCAATCCGTTAACGAATCGTCTCATTTCTAATCAAAATGGTTCTTTTATGCTTAAAAAAGTAAACTAATACGTTTAAATAAAATAATACATACTATTTAAAAAAATGTTGCCCCCAAAATCAATCATTTTTATAGGTGCAACATTTTTTTGACAAAGAACGCATATGTTGATGTGGTTGAACACAAACTTTTTGGTGGTTGCTTCGTTGTACTTTATAAAAATATAAAATTCACCGCTATCTACTGAGTTTTAAGTTTAATTGCTTAGGATTTAATAAATAAGTAAATTAATTAATTAAATTAATAGTAATGATGATTAGCTAATTAATTAATTAGAGTAATAGTGTATATTAATAGAATAAATAGTTTAATAGAATAAGTAGGTTAATTAATTTATTAAATTAATTAATAATCACTTAATTAATTAATTTTACTGGCCATAAATTTAATTCAAAGAAAGAATTACAGTGCGTTGTTAGAAGAAAATATGAAATAAACTAATATTTAATTAAACCAATAGTTAACAGAATTAAGATCGTAATGCGATGTAAACTAAGTAAAATCTATATATATGTGGGAAACAAAACTTTTGATTAAGAGATGCTATACAACACAATTTAACTTACTTCATAATCTCACTCAAAAACTATATCATGAAAAACGCGCCAAAATCGAGATAAAGAAGGCAGCAGGACAAAATGGAATGCGATGGTTTGTACCTATAAAAAAGCAAAAGATTATAATAAAGTTTAAAGGTATACCGGTTGTTATACATATAATTGCTCAAAATTTATTATCATCGATAATTAAACAAAATGTATTATCATCGACAATTAAACAAAATATATTATCATCGTCAATTAAACAAAATGTATTATTATCATCAATTAAACAAAACGAATTATCATCTTCAATTAAACAAAATGTACTATCATCATCAATTAAACAAAACGTATTATCATCGACAATTAAACAAAATGAATGTTTAATCGATTTTTTAAACAAGGTTATTATCTATTGAAATCAAATACTTAGATTACCATTTTCTAAAGCATAGAGATACAATTGTCTGTCACTATTTATATTTTATGCTCCCGCGAACACATTTTTAAAAAACGAAGTAACAAATTAGCTATTTTTTAAAAATAAAACTAAACTTTGTTAACATTTGGTCGTAAGGTCTTTTAAGAAATGCGGTTTAAACTAGTAAAATCTTTCAGAATAGCAAAATCTCGAAGAAATAACAACGTACATCTTTCCAATGCAATCCATCAATGCCACTGCAAGTAGCAAATGAAAGTGACACATTATCTACAATAAAGATGAGGTTCAATCTTTTTTACCATTTATAACATTAAATAAATTTACTATCACGATAATTCATTTATTGTAAAAAAAATCATGACATTTTTCGTTTCAGCCTTGTTGAGAAATTTTCAATCATTTATTTGACGCAAAGCTTGAAATTAAATTAAATCTCTTACGCTTTTAAGGCGATATTAATGCTTTTGCAACGTTTTGTAACTGCATAAACTAAAGGAAGCATTTCCAAAAGCAGAATTTTAATTCGAAATTAACTTTTAAAAGACTCTAATTCAGCGATTTTACAGAAAAAGTGAAAATTTTAAGTCAACCACCACAAATTTCATATCTGTTTTGAATAACACTAGACAATATTATACACAAACTCAACGAACATATTCGATTTTTTTGGACAAAAAAATATTACCTTGGGGAAATTTCCTTTTATATTGCGGAAAAAAATCTTTTTAAGGGCCTCACCTTTCTGTCAGTTCATATCTGTAACTCGAAAAAATTTATTCCTAGCAAACAGTGTAGCCCATTAATTGCTGAAATTTGGAAAAATTGATAAAAAAAGTAATAAAAACTAATAAAATTCAGAAAAAATAATGGAAGAGTAGAAAACAGTGGTGGGTTAGAAACATTTTAGATGAGGCTATAAGCTTAAAAACAGTGAACTCATTAGATTGCAAGTATCAATCAGCAACAATCGAAATTTTTGACTGGATGCAGATTAGTAACGGCAAGGAAAACAATCTCAAACTGAATGAATGAATGAATGAATGAATGAATGAATGAATGAATGAATGAATTGAAAAAAAAAGCATGGAGAATAAGAATTCGGGTGAGACATATGCGGGAAAATTAGAGAATTATTAGCAAAACAAAAGCAATGGCCCATGATTACACGAATCATCTGCTGTGGTATTTTTTATATGTATCGTATACAACTCATGTACAAATTAAAAGAACCACTGGAGTTTCGCAATAACGAATTGATATTGCTTAAGAATAGCAATTTGAATTTAGTTTTTACTGGATTAAAGGGACACAACCTAAAAATAAATCAGCCAGTGACTATTACTTCTTCCGGCCATCAGAGAGCAAGAACAGGAGAGCAAGTACCTAATCCAATGTGTGTAATAATTTTGCAATAATTGACTGTTTGCTTGCTAGCTGCGTTGACGTCACTTACATGCGAAGAGAGCGATGCCCTTTACATTATGTAGATCACGATTTCAATCTTTGAGACCGAATTTGCTTGATGACGTCGACAAGGTCTTCTCAGGCCATGGGCTCTCATGTTTGACATTGAATACCTAATCTCGCATAATCAGAACGGCCATTGCGCAAGCCGTTGCCCTTCACCAGGGAAACCAACGCACAAACCAATGGAAAGATTATACACGGACATAGATATAACAAGGACCTAACATTTCAACATTTGTATCACTCACGTGTTTCCTGATCATGTGTGTACTCGCGTTGCTTGAGATGACACAGGCTTGTTTTATGGTCACTCATGACTTAAACAGTCGATGCTTACCCTCTTCAGATATTGATGTTCAGCTGGTCACATCGCCAAGGATTCAGCAAGAAGAGTAGTAAAGTAAGCAATTGCTTTAATTAGCCTTCCTTCCTTTCATGGTATGTTGCAATTCAGCTAATAAGATTCTGCGGACACCATTCCCAACTCCTTGTCATGCTTAAATCTCTCTCTCTCTCTCTTTTACAAGACAGTGGTGGTAAACGAGTAGATGATGTAGGTACAAAAATATATAAAGTTTTATATTTTCTAACACACAGCCCATACTTCCACGGGATTTTCCATGATATAAAGGATAGCGCATTCAAAAATTTATGAAATGAGACATCAACGAACGTACACCCTGTGCAAGGACGTTGTTGCAAAGGTAACTTATGGATACACTGTACATATAGTCAACTCTTGATTATTCGCAACACCACCACCACTACCTCGAACAATCTTAAAATAATGATAATAGAAATACTGAGAAAACATTAAAATTTCAGAAAATTACTCTTTATTATTACAAATATGTATACATTACATAGTAAAATCCGAAGCTGTAGAAAGAAAAATTTAAAAAAAATTATATATTTTAGGGCATTATTTGGGAATAGCCTTTGTCCAACTGTCGTGAGAATGAACATCACGCAGCGATTGGGAAATTTTCCCCATAGTGGTGGTCACTGACGCTGAAAGGTCCGCAAACTATTGTACATTATGTGGAAATGCAGTTTGTCGTCTATTATCAGTATGTTAACTGCGATTAATCACATATTTGGGTTTCGCAATTTTTTCCAAATCGTATGGATGAACTGTAGTTTAAAATGACATCAAGAATACAAACGGGATCAAATTTTTATACAGTATTTAAAACTTGAGTTTCATCGTCAGGTCTAATCGGTAATCTCTCATGATGTAAAATTACGTTGTTTTCAACAATCAATCAATTTCTCTTGTCTTTTTTCAAGTCTTTGATCTTTTGGACGCGGATCATCGAGAGTCTACTGTCTATGTGCTCATGCAGTATTATGAGAGTTATATGTGCAGTATTATGAGAGCCGTACGTGCCGTATTATGAGAGTATATGTGCAGTATTATGAGAGTTATGTATGCAATATTATAAGAGTTATGTGTGCAGTATGGTGAGAGTTATATGTGCAGTATTATGAGAGTTATGTGTAGCATTATGAGAGCCGTATGTGCCGTATTATGAGAGTAATATGTGTAGCATTACGAGAGTTATATATGCAGTATTATGAGAGTTAGGGGAGTAGTATTATGAGAGTTATGTGTGCAGTATTCTGAGATTTATGTGTGCAGTACTGTGAGAGTTATATGTACAGTATTATGAGAGTCACATGTACAGTATTATGAGAGTTATATGTGCATATTATGAGCGTTATACGTGCAGTATTATGAGAGTTATATGTGCAGTACTATAAAAGTTATATGTATAGAATTAAAGGAGTTATATGTTCAGTGTTATGAGAGTTATATGTATAGTATTATGGAAGTTATATGTGCAGTATTATGAGAGTTATATGTGCAATATTATAAGAGTTATATGTCCAGTATTTTGAGCATCATATGTGCAATATTATAAGAGTTATATGTCTAGAATTATGAGCGTTGTATGTGTAGTATTATAAGAGTTATATGTGCAGTATTATAAGAGTTATATATGCAGTATTATAAGAGTTATATGTGCAGTATTATGAGAGTTATGTGTGCACAGTAATATGATGATAAAAGGGAGAGAGTAACAAATACGTAAAAATGATGAAATTTTTTTATGCTGGTTCTGAAGACACCATTTACCCTTTTAATGATTCTAGATCCCATAACAGATATTTTGCGTCAAAAAGCAGAAATAATAATAAATAAAAATTGAAGTGCTATGGGAAATTATGGGAGCCTGACTTCTAAATACTTTCAAATAATTTCCATCCCGTGATTACATGAAACAAATTGTTGTGAGATATATTTTTGGGACAAAATTATTGTTAATAATTACTATTATTATTAAATAATTATTATTATAAATGTTGGCAGAGAATATTCAAAGACAAAGAGTGGATCTATGGATAAATTTTCCAGCATTAAGAATAGATTAACTACTACTCGAATATCATCCTCTATAATTATGAATGCTTGGAAAATCCAAGTTTTGACAGTTCATGAGGTTTCCATTTTTTTTTTTAAGTGACGGGCGAAGCGAAGAGACCTAAAAATCATTTTGAAATAGATTATTTCATTTGTAGTTATGTGTAAAGTGACATGACGAGGTGAGAACACCTGGGAATGCATAAAAATAAAAAAGGTTCTTCCATTGGTCTTGGTGAAATTCAAGGGACTCAAAACAAAAAGCAATGCCATCAATGCCAATAAAAAGAACTCTTCTTATGTATATACAGGGTGATCTAAAAGAAATTTCCGCCATTTACGCGGCTCTAATAACTGCAATTTTTTAAGCATTAAGATAAAATTCGATATCTAGATTTTAAACAATACGCGTTCCAACTATATATAGGTAAAAAGTATTTATAGTTTCGTGATTACTGTTAAAGCGTACCAATTTCGGAAAATTGCAATATGTCAATTCTACTTTATTTGGTAATTAGCATATATGGAACCACAAAAAAAAGTGCATTTTTAGGCTAAAAAACAACCGAGAAATGGTATTTTTAAATTCAGTGGGAATTTAAATAAAAAAAAAATAATAAATGAAAATAAGCTGTAAATAAACCTTCAATGAAGCATTGACCCCATCTTAAGCAAATGGAAGGGATATTTTTGATTAAATATTTATTTATTAGCAGAAGTCTCGTCACTTCCAGTTCTTTCTACCGCAAATTCTCACTAAATATGGAAGTGCTATTTCTCAGTCAATTTTTCGTCCGAAAAATTACAATTTGACAATTTTCTATGGTTTCTGTATATGCTGATCAAAATGAGATTAAAACACTAGTGTTCCCATTGTAAATTTTCGAATTCGTGCGCTCTAACCATAACCACGAAAATACAAGTACATTTTACATTTGTACACCTGTATGTAACCCGTACTTTTTAAACTCTAACTTTCGTTTTTTTACTTTCAATTTCTTTTAGATGATCCTGTACAAAATAGCAGGAAAGACAATGAAGAAATCTTCATATATATTATATGATATGATGTCATACACAAAAAGAAATCACCGAAAGATAAATTTACAAGAAAAATAATACATGCGTAATGTGTCCAATGTATTTGGTCATGAGGATACTAAATCGACACGTTAGTGTACAGTAAACTCCAAATTATACGTGCTGCGTATTATTCAAGAACAAAAACTGAAAATGACATAATTGAGCACCATTAATATTACCAATTGGCCCCAACACCGAAACTTAGAAGTACTATCTATGGAAATTTAATCCCGTTTAAAGCCTTGACGTTATTTCAAACTATAGTCCATTTATACGATTTGACAAAACTCTAAAGCCAGAGAGGGAGAGAGGAACCGTATTTAACACACTAACAGTTAACCAATTGCTTTTTCACATAATATAAAATAATCTGTGAGCCTTTCAAATTCAGATAGTATTCTTGAAAAAATTCTGTTTGCGGCTGTGTGATAAATGTTCCCACAACATCTGAATAAAAACTATTCCTGCCCTCCAAAAACAAAAATATTTTTTACAGCTTCTAGTTTTTCTACATAATGTGTACGTATTTATACTCTTTAGTAAAACGTATTTGTAATAATAAATAGCAGTTTTCGAGCTTTTTTTTAATGTTTTCTTTGTATTTTTACTATTAATTCTCGATTTTCCGCGGTAATGGTACCACCCATTACCGTAGATAATCAAGAGTTTACTGTATTATAATTCTGTTTAATACTGAAGATATTTGTTAGTATGTTGTATATTATATTCTTGGATTTACTTTTACTATTAATTGTATTCATACATTCTTCATTCTCGTAGAGGGTTTTTCAGCTAGCTAAAGCCTTCTACTTTCTTTCATTTTCAACCTGTCTATAAAAATACCTATGTCTATATTTATTTCAGAAGGTTCAATGTGAGGAAACCTTTATTTGTTCGCCGTTATATATGCTTGAGATTCAATATGCATAGTCTTATTATTGCAGTCGAATCTGGCTATAACTAGAAGAAGTCAAAAAAATTTTTTGGTTATATTCGAAAGTTTTTTTATTTATTTCTTTTCCAACGGATTATAAATATTGTTTTCCCTAAAAATGCAATATACAACATTATAACAGTAATTTAAATTTATGATTTATAATTGTTCATTTTACACAATATGATTTCTATACATACTTTAAAATTAGCTGAAGACACAAGGGTTAAAGACAGTAATTTACTATTTTACAAGTCCATAAACCCACTGCCGCTACAATGCTCTCTATTATCAAAGTATTAATCAAATATTAGAAGACACACCATCAATTAATCAAATATTAGAAGATACATCATCAATTAATCAAATAT
The DNA here is from genome assembly GCA_006491805.2 of Dysdera silvatica. Classification (NCBI taxonomy): domain Eukaryota; kingdom Metazoa; phylum Arthropoda; class Arachnida; order Araneae; family Dysderidae; genus Dysdera; species Dysdera silvatica. The sequence goes on from QLNU02014176.1 coordinate 150,440,050, forward strand.
TAGAAGATACATCATCAATTAATCAAATATTAGAAGATACATCATCATCAATTAATCAAATAATAGAAGATACATCATCAATCGATCAAATATTAGAAGACACGTCATCAATTAATCAAATATTATATGACGCATCATCAGTTAATCAAATATTAGAATACACATCATCAATTAATTAAATATTATAATACACATCATAAATTAATCAAAGATTAGGATACGCATCATCAATTAATCAAATATTAGAAGACACATCATCAATCAATCAAATATTAGAAGATACATCATCAATTAATCAAATGTTGGAAGACACGTCATCAATTAATCAAATATTAGATGACGCATCATCAATTAATCAAATATTATAATACACACCATCAATTAATCAAATATTAGAATACACGTTATAAATTAATCGAAGATTAGAATACACATCATCAATTAATCAAATATTAGAAGATAGATTATCAATTAATATTTGGAGATTAGGATAACATCAAAGATTTTAATTCCCTGAAACTGTTAATTTCATTTTTGCTTTTTAAATAATCAGAATTTTTATTTGGAGGTTTAGGTTCTAATGCATTTATATTTTGTGTCAAGTACTTCCACTTCGCAATTTTAGGATTCATTTTTCTTCCAAAACGTATATTGTAATTATGCTCATGGAATTTCAACCCTCTACTATAAAATAATATAATTTTTCCCACTGCTGTTATGTGGTGTATTATGAACTAGGTGCTTGCAAAATTTCGAGGGAGATTATTATGATACTATAAAGTTCGTATATAATTTTTCTCAATTTCTCAAAATCATCCGAGAAAGTACTTCATTCCAAATTAATCTATAAGCTTCATTTAATTGACCTTGATATACAACTCTTGTCATGGCTTAAAGCTTTTATTAAAGGATCGAAAGCAGTATGTGCTCATACTCAATACTATTTCCGAATTCTTAGATATATATTCAGGCACTCCTCAGGGTGCAGTTTTATCTCCCCTTCATTTCCTGATTTTTATTAATGACATCGCTTCACCTATTTCTGTTCAGATTAGGCCATTTGAAGATAATTGAATAATTTATAATCAAATATCCTCATTAAATGATCACTGGCATTTATAATCTAACCTTGATCCCATTTCTCAATGGTGCACCCCGTGGTCTTTACATTAAACTCATCTAAGGCAGTTCTTTTATCTATTCACAGGAAAACTAATCCTTTATCCTTCTCCTATAAAATCCAATCCACTATAATTCAAGAAGTGAAACATTTCAGATACCTAGGGATAACATTTACTTCTGGTCTCCGATGGAATTGTTAATCAAGCTGAATCAAAATTATTTTTTATCTACAGGGACAATTAAAACATTCCACTAAATCCATCAGATTATTGTTACAAAACTTACATTTTCTCAATATTAAATTAAGCTTCCCAAACCTGATATCCCTTTACAGACCTCAATATCAACCACTCACAATCTATTCAAAGTCTGCCTGCACGTTTCATATTGAATAACTGGTCTCCTAATGTCTCGTTAACATCTTTTAAAGCTTCTTTGACCCTAATTTCGCTTTTCCTTCACCGTAAACACCTGCGTCTTACTCTTTTATATAAAAATTCTTTATAATCACTATAAATGTAATTTCTTACAATACGTGAGACCTGCCGACTATATTTCTTCTCGTATTGATCACTCTTTCAAATTATAATTATTTACCGCACACAGCAATACTCATAAATTTATTTTTTTTTTTTTTTGCTCAAACGATTGACAATTGGAATAAGCTTAACTCAAAATGTGTTTCTTCAATTAATATCAATGCATTTGTTCATAATATTCGGCAATATATGGCATCTTAAGTCTGTATTATATACCTCTGCCTATGCCCTGACTGGCCAAATAGTATTGTATAAATAAATAAAGTTTACTTAAATTTGACAAAGAGTACACAACCAGAAATTTATAAATTTTATGTGCAATTTCATCAATTTCAGTCCAAATCTGAAAATAGTATATGCTGTTAATAGTATATGCTTAATATGCTATTAATTTCGAGTTAGTCGTAAATGTATTAGACAAATTATTCCTATTATTTAGAGAATATGTAATTATTAATATTTAATCATAAGTAGTAATTAATTATAAATAATATTCACGATTAATAAATTACTAGCAGATTAATTAAGATTTATAGGTTAATTTTGTAATTTTGCTGCAGGAAGTGAAAGTGGGGTTTCAAATTTTTTACTTAACCTGTTTAAAAAACTTACTATCTAATATTTTTCAACTTTAACGAATTCATAAATAATCGCAAATTAACGTATAATGTTATGTGCAAATAATGTAGTGAAGTTGTGTGAAAATAATACTTAACTTTATACATAAATAGTGTACAACGTCATGTGTAAATAGTATATAATATTAGATGTTAACAATATTTTATGTAAATATTATGCAACGCAGTATTTTGCATAAACAACGTATATTTTGTGTGAACAGTATGCAGTGTTATGTGAAAATAAGATTAATCTTGTAATATGTATAGATAATGTGCACTAATATATGAATTATTAAATATAAATAATGTGAGATATTATGTGCATTGTTAAGCGTAACTAATACGTAAATAATGAAATATACCCCATGTACAAATAATGGTTCTATTTTGTAAAAACAACGTTTAATATCATTGGAAAATAATGTTCAATATTATATGCAAACAATGTTTAATATCATTGGAAAATAATGTTCAATATTATATGCAAACAATGTTTAATATTACATGTGGACGCTGTATAATGTCATGTGTAAACAATGTGCAATATTATGTAAATAATGCAAAATAACAACAGAATAATAAGAGTCTTGCCTAGCAACAACGTTTATTTGGAACCAAGATGATGGTTCTAGAAAATGGAATTAAAAAAAGCACAACAGAAACCGGATGGGAAACATGTCAAGAAGAAAATAGTTAAGAAGCTGTAGAGAGATTGGCCTACGAAGGAAAACGTGAATACGATCTTAATCTTGGTCATTTTGTGCAGAAAAATAAAAGCCAATACTACTCTACAAAGTACCTGCGCAGAGATATTGAACTGCATTCTAACAGGTTCCCCTATCAAGGCAAGGTGACATTGCTGCAGTGGAAGACATTGCTGAGAGAAGAGCAAGGAAAAGATAGAGAAGGGGGAAAAAAGGATACTCTCGTTGGACAACAAATATTTCTTTTTGATAGCCATTCCCCGCCCCTATGTTTGTTTCAGCGCCTAGAGGTTGAATATTTTCTCTGATGTCACGAGGTTTTAAATTCTGAGAAAAATAAAACGAACTACATCTTAGTTTTCATTCCCTACTGCTTGGGAAAAAATTGCCTTAAAGTTTTCAACTTGCCAAGTCCTTGATCTATGAATTCATTTTTGAACCAACTTTTGCAAACGTTCAAAATAACATCTTAACGTGAAGACAATGCTTTTAAATTTAAGTAGTTTTCATACCACTTGCGTATTAATTATTGCTGTATTTGGAAACAAAATATCTATGTAATTGTTGAATGTAGGGAAATGATTTGACTATTTATAAAATTAAAATTTGTGTATATTTAAAGTGGTATTCTCTTTACTAGAAGTAAACACATCTTAGAAAGATCTTACTTAGTTCATAAATTTAAAGGCAAATTTATTATTTGTTTATGAAATTATATTTTATCTACTTCTAAAAATTAGGTTTCATTTTCTTAAATTAGGAATTTTTTCTTATCTCTAAAAATGAAGGATCCCATTTATTTTTAAAAAATTTTCTGTTTTTAAATTAATTTTCAGTTATATTTTATACAGGAGTTTATTTCTCTAATTAAGTCTTGTTTACTTCTAAGGTAAAACAAATGAAATTCCACTCCTTTTAAATTCCGTTTTTCTTTTAAATTTCGGTTGCAAACTTTCATTTATTATTTTAAAATTAACTTTTTTATTTTATTTTAAAATTAGCCGTTATTTATTTTAAAATTATTGCTATTTATTTTAAAAAATACATGTTATTTATTTTAAAATACTTGTTATCCATTTTAAAAATAACTGTTATTTATTTTGAAAATAACTGTTATTTGTTTTGAAAATAACTGGTATTTGTTTTAAAATAACTGTTATTTGTTTTAAAATAACTGTTATTTGTTTTAAAATTACTTTTATTTATTTTAAAAATAACTGTTATTTATTTTGAAATTAATTTTTATTTATTTTAAAATTAACTTTTATTTATTTTAAAATTAACTTTCATTTACTGTTAAAAGTAACTTTCATCGATTTTTCAAAAGCATCTTTCTCTCATTTATTTTCAAAGTCAGCTTTCGTTTATTTTCAGACTCACCTTTCCTTTATTTTTAAGTTTAGATTTTGTTTATTCCTAGATTTATATTTTTTGTTCTAAAATTTAGCCTTAGTTTTCTCAAAAAAAACAAAAACTTTTCTGAATAAAAAATACATAATCGGTTGGGAAAAGCAAAAGACGCACACTTTGCTCCCCAATGGAAGTGTCCCATTGCTATGAAGCTTTGTACACGTCATGGCTGTATGAAGATAAAGCAATGATGCCATTTTCATTACGAAAAGACTTTTTGTCAGAGCAGTGAAAACATAGAGGTTACATATTGATGAGGGCTCTAGTTGGAATAAAAGTTGACATACAATGTGGCATGAAGTGAACTTTATCCTGTTACCAATTCTGACAGATATTCTTTCGATAGTTGATCTAATTTGTTTATATTTCGCGTTCGATTCGATAATTTTTTTAGCACATCTCAGGCATGCTTGATTAGCGAGAGGTCTGGAATATATAGATATATATATATATATATCTCCATAGAGGGGAGATGTTATGAATGTCACATAGGGGCACTGTTGAACAAGTCTTGCGGTGTGAGCTCTTGCATTATCATACTGGTAAGTTACCTCAGGATGGCGTGACAACATAGGCAATATAATTAACTGCAGGATGCTTTTAACGTACAGGCGTGCTGTAGCAAAAATAGGGAAGATAATGTATCAGAAGATGGATTTTCAAGTATGGGAGTTGTATGCTTCTCAGCCACTGCAGTTACATTAGAGAGATAAACACATCACCTTCATACACAGATATGGCGACCATCTGCACTCTGCACAAAGAGAAAAACGAGATTCGTTGTTGATCACAACACGGCTTCAAGAAGACGCCATCTTGGATTCTCGGCACCACTCCAAATAATGCTACCTATTCGTTAAAATCAAACAATTTTAACACAACCAGCAATGAGGTAATATTAGATAATGAATAACTCTAAAAGAAAATAATGATCTCTCAGTGCCTAGACCGAACCTATGCTCTCTTAATAAGCAGCCGAGTGTTCCCTTTCCCATTGAACTGCAAGTGCATATCAAACTCTCCTCTGCGAGCGAATATGAAGCTCCATTATGGACGTTCGCGATTAATGGGGCAGTGCTTGGACTGCCTTTTAAACCAAAACCATGTCAGAGAAGCAAACGTGCTTTAGACGAGACTAGCTTTGATATTTATTGAAATCAAGCGATTCTCATCATAGTCGACGATGTGGTAATATTTAGATATTAAATTAGTGCTATCCATGTTGAGTCGGGTAGGGGTCAGTGGTAGGTACCGTAAGCAACGATAATGAAGGCCTGCGTTTCCAGTCGACGTCAAATGATATCTCTTGATACCAGAGACGGATATAGCTCATATGGCGCCCGGTGCGAACCAGAAAAATTTGGAGCCCCCCCCCCGCTAAATATTAATTATTTTCAAAATAATTCCTTTTCTGACGCAATACTTTTAAGGGATCTCCTCAATGGGCTATTGAATCTTATTACAAAAAATATTCAATCTTATTACAAAAAATATTCAATCTTATTACAAAAAATATTCAATCTTATCACAAAAAATATTCAATCTTATTACAAGAAATATTGAATCTTATTACAAAAAATATTGAATCTTATTACAAAAAATATTGAATCTTATTACAAGGTGGAAAGCCAGGATAACAGTTGAAACTCCCTTACAACAAGTAACATGCAAGTAAATAACAGGTACTGTTTTTTTTTAATGCGCTAAAAATTAAATTTATTTAACATTAAAATTAAAGCCTTACATGAGATTCAATAATCTGGAATTTCCTAAGTACAGTCAAGTAAGTTCATTCATTTTAATCTAATTTTTACTTTCCCAATTTCTTACTTGCAGCGTCATATTGTGGTTGAAATTGTTGGAGAAAAGCTTTTTCACTTTCTTACACACTAACTTATTTAAATATATTATAGCACAGAACAGTTTATACACGGAATGAATAAGGGGTAATAATAAAAGGCTAATGAATTTTGAATTTATTAAAAAATTAAATAAGGTTTAAAACATTTTATGTTTTAAAAAGTTAATAAGGTAAATATTTGTAAAATGTTTTTGCACTTCGCGATCATTAGGCGACTTTGGCGCCCAGTGCGACGGCACCGGTCTCACCGCCCTTAATCCTTCACTGCTTGATACTACATAATCCTAAGGAAGCGTTTTTATGTTTGGATGGAGGTTATGGACGTCATTGACTATTCTTCTTCTTCTTCTTATCCTTCCTTCCTTCCCCCTTTTCTTTCTTTCTTTCTTTCTTTCTTTCTCTCTCTCTCTCTCTCTCTCTACCTTCCTTCCTTCCTTCCTTCCTCTCTCTCTTTCTTTCTTTAGTCCCCTCAAGCCTTTGTTCCCTCTTTCTTAGATGTCCAAATCAAGGGCCGGGTATAGGGGGAAAATCCCAAAGGTCCAGAGCGAAATGTTAATTGTATAACACAAATATATTTGATTATAATTATATATATTAAACATAAGTAATTGGGATGCATGATCTTCTAAATTATCTGTAAGTTCTTAAATCCTGCCCCCATTATCGATTGTGGTTATGTGTGCACTTATTCTTGGTCCTTCCTTGCTGCCCACATCTTTTTTCCATTTCATCTCTCCAAACAAGATGGCGGCTGACAGTCTCACCTAACCAGCTTGTTTCTCTTAAACTTACGATTTGACCTCTTGCAAAATCATTTAGTTGATCATCATCATATTCAACCATTATCTATCCACTGCTGGATGAAGGTCTCTCCAAATGCTTTCCACACAAGTCTATCCTGAGCAATTCGCTTCCACGTCACCCCAACCTGTTTTCTTATTATAGTTATTATATTATTAGTTAATCATACCACCAATACGTGCATCGTGGATACATTTGCAAAAGTTAGCGCAATGAAATAGTAAACTTAGTTACATTTGTACGCCCGTGCGAATCGTGCTCCTTATATTGTCTCCTTTTCATGTACCCTGTGAATACTTTATATGTGTATTGGCTATGAAAACCTGGTCACTTTCATGTCGAGCCAAAAGGCATTTTCACAAAGATTTTCGTGGTTCTTATTTTATTTTGAAGGGGTACTATTTTTCCAACAAAGTGCATTAATAATGTAACCGATCTCCGGGCTAAACGGAGGGACCCTGGTTCGAATCCAGGATGAGGACGGCGTCTCCTTTTCTCCAAAATCAAAAAAGATCCATCTTGAGCTATTTATACATGGGTGCAAAAAATTATTGTATAATAAATTCCCCCACGAAAACTCACAAAAATCTCGCCCCGGAGGCTTTGTGTGTTGACCATATTTGGCAATTGTGTTATCCCTGCGGAGGGTAATAATATCTTACATCCTTACATACGGAGAAAGAGAGCGTTGTTTCCTGTCCTCATTCGTCTAGCGGTTAAGATATGGGGACGGCGTCTCTTTTTCTCCTAAAACAAAAAAGCTCTAGTTTGAGCTATTTATACGTGGGTGCTGAAAATTATTATATAATAACTGATGTTATAGAATTATTTGCAATAAGTCGTGTCTCCTCCTTCAATCTAATTTACTTGCAATTATTTTTTATGAATCAAATTTATTAAGCATATTCAATTTTACAAACATGGCGATGGTAAGTGTGAAGAGTAAGAGGAATGGTTTTATTTTTAAATATAATTGCAAAAATATTTCTTGTTAACGTTGTTCTGGTTAACGACGATACTTTGTGGTTTGTAACGTAGCAATTTAAAACTCATGGAGGGGGAGGGGGGGTTCAAGTGCCTTTAAGAAAAATTTTTTGATGAGGCCCATTAGAAAAGATACCCAATGGGGGCTTGACCCCTGAACCCCTCCCCTTCGTACGTCACTGTGTGTGGTCCGGAAAAATACTTCATGGATTTGATTACACATATTCCTATTGACAGCCTTTTCTGTTCATCGACGTCTTTTCTTCATCCTTCCAATATATTAATAGGAATTAATAACAATTTCATAATTTTATGGGAAATATTAGTGTATTACCAATGGAGCTTTATTTAAATTTAAAATTATCTATGATTTCGATGTTTTATTTAATCATCATCGTCATTCGATAACTATAATTAATGTATATTACTTATTGATTATTCACAATAATAATTTTTCATATTATATTATGACGATCGTGGTTATTCTACATATTATCAACTAAAAATATCATATAGTATTTCAGGATCAATTTTAATAAGAAGTAAGTAATAAAAGAAAAAAATCAAACGACATATTTTATATATTTTTTAATTTTTTGTATTTTTTAACTCCCGAGAAGAATAGAGTTTCTAACACTTAGAAGATATGGGCGCGAAGTATTTAAAAAATGAATGTGTGTTTATGTATTTAGGGTTGTACCCTCCTTAAATACTTTAATATGTTTTAATCAATATTATTAATTAATTGTTGTTATTATTGTTATTAATTACTAGCTTCTGAAGTAAATTTAATTTATTCTAAGGCCCCCGTTTCGTAACTACTCGCCTTAGTTATGCAAGACGATTTTTTTCCTCTTCTTCAAAACATCTTAAGCAACGCCGAGAAAATGTGCTGCCCCCTTCCCTGCTTCTCGGTTGTCTTTCAGTACTTTCGATTAAGAGGCTATCGAAACTCATCCCAAGGACTTATTAATTTCACCATATTATTACAAATAACTGCCAAAAACTTGTTTTAACTGCTTTCCAAGGGCAAAATAAATTACAATAAGAGTGTTAGAAATCTGTTCCGGCAATGGGCTGCGCCGTGTAGTTGCTAGGTTCGCTGACGCAGCATTGTCTCTTAATAACGCAGTACTAAATAACGAATATTCCTGTTTAACGACGATATTTTGCAGTTGCAATAAATGATTCATAGATCCGCATTCATTTCGATCAGTAGCGTAGCAATTCAAAACTCATGGGGGGGGGGCTCAAAGTCTTTAAAGAAAATTTTATGATGCGGTCTATGAGAAAATAATTTGTTTTGATATCCAATGGGGTTTGAGCTCCTCATTTTCCTATGCCACTAATTCCAATTAATGTCTTTTTAGGTTGAACGACATTTTCTCTCCTTCCCATAGAAGTCATTAATGGGAAAATTTACTGTACAATTAAAGAGGTTAAAGTCACAACTAGCGGTGGTATGTGTAAGTATTTATTGGGTAGAATAGTGCTTCCCAACCGCCGGGCCGCTGATCGGTACCGGCCCGGCATCAATTACATCGGGCTGCACAAGATTGTAATTTGTAATTTCAGTTTTCCGAGGATTTTTCGGGAATAAATACTTTATCGTGGAAATTTTTTAAGGAGAATGGTAGTCGTGGAGGTGCCGAAAAGCTCAGATCCAGAATGGCTAAATAACACCCGTGCAGAAAATGCCAGTGACCAATCCATGTATTTTCAAATATGTAAGCGTTCATGAATGGTCGAGAAATTTCAGACATTGAAACCTTTTAGCATTCGAGAAAAAGGTATACCACTCATTATTCCTAGGTTCGACTCCCAGCAGTGCAAAAAGAACGCTTACTCAGAGATCTCATAAAGATCGCACTGCTCACTGTAGTCCGGGGTTTGGTTCCCCAGGCCTTAAGAGGTTCGGATTCCTCGGAAAACAGTAGGTCCCGGCGCAGCATGACCACTGTAGTCTTTGAGCCGTAAAACCAAAAAACAAACAAATCATTATTCCTGGACATAAAAAAATGACTGTAAGCTGATTACAATAATGTGCGATGATCATCTGTTCTTAAGACTGAAGTAAATAACATCAGTTGTAAATGCTAAAGACCAATCAGTAAGGAAATATCAGCAAAGTGTAGAAGGAATATACTGGTGCTCTTCATGATTACGCCATAATTAATCATCGATACTTATGGTATCTTAATATAAGAACCTTACAAAATGGAAAGGTATTTTACGAGTAGATTTTTGGGACCAGGTCCCCAAAACAACGCAGTTTATCATGCCACTAAAAGTTGAAAATTTATAGAATAAGAATATGTATTGTTTTTATAATTTCAAGAATTTCTATGGGATATCCTGTATAGAATTCCCATACTTATATAGGATATTCTGTGTAGGATTATATATTTATATAAGATATTCTATACAGGATTATATATTCTATATAAATATTCTGTATAGGTTCATATATTCTATATAAAATATGCTGTATAGAGCCTATATTTTACATAGGATATTCCATATAGGATTGATATACATTGTGTTTGTATAGTGTATTCCCGCTAATGATTATATATTCTATATAGTATATTCTGTATAAGATTATACATTTTATATAGAATATCTGTACAGTATCATATTCTACATAGGATATTCTGTATAGGATTACATGTTCTATATAAAATATTCTGCATAAAATTATATATTTTATGTAAGATATTCTATATAGGATTTTACACATTTTATATAGCATATTCCCTATACGATTGTATATTCTATGTAGGATATTCTGTACAGGATTATATATTTTATATAGAATATTTTGTATAGGATTATATATTTTATATAGGATATTCTATACGATTATATATCCCAGGATATTCTGTATAGGGATCATATGTTCCCATATAGATTATACACATTTACATTGGTTGTTCTATAGGATTAACGAACAGTTATTTCCACACTGGCGTAAGGTTTAAAAACACGACGTTTCGGGAGCCAACTGCTCCCTTTGTCAAGTGCTGCAGGAGGAAATATATAGATTATACGCATTTTATATAGACATTCCCTATACGATTATATATGTCTATAGGATATTCTGTATAGGATTATATATTTTATATAGAATATTCTGTATGGGATTATATGTCTTACATAGAATATTCTGTATGGGATTAAATATTTTATATAAGATATTCTGTATAGGATTAAATATTTTATGTAAGATATTCTGTACAGAATTACAGACTTTATATAGGATACTCTACGTAGTATGTGTCTTTCGTGATTCTGCATGAAAATAGGAGTAAACGTAAGAGCTTAGTGTAAAGTAATTGGATTCAAACTTGTCATTTTTTTTTCGCAAACTGACAAACGATTATTTCTATGACAGTTGGGATTTTTCTAACGATCCCGCATTTAGCAAGGAAAATGTCGATTTTGTTTGATATAATGATTAAATGCAATGCAATTTAATCGCTTTTAGCGAAAAAAGACTTTTGAGGATTTACGATTTAAAGGGTAAAAATGATCTTTTTTTCAAAAATGTAGAAAATTAAAAAAAAATCAGCGGTTGTGATTGTCTTTTTAAATGAGGTGAATACATGTTAAAACAAATTTTTCAGAAGAACTTTTGAGAACCCTCATCCCTTTCGTAATACATAGTTCACAATAGATACTTCTGTGATTCAATAGATTACACTGACGGAAATTTATTTGACGTGCTAAACACCTTATGACGAATAAGTTTTAATGGACAAAGATACTTCACAAAGAAACAAAAAACTACAGTCCGTTTTTTGGGCATTTCCAAATAAAACTCTTATATTTTGGGAATAATTACTAATGTAATTTCCTTGTTTTAATATCATGTTTCTCTATTTAATAATTTTATTATGCTTAAATGTAAGTGGTAATACAATGCGTTCAGAGGGGACGAGAGGAGCAGAAGCAGGGTCTGCAGCCTGGGGGGGGACTATGATGAAGACTGGGAGCCCGCTCTGGCGAGTACCAATGCTGCGGGGGCCCCCCCCCGCTCTAAAAAAATTATCTACCCCACTGCCGAGAGAAGGGTTCATGGGGGGCCGGTCAAAATGAACCTGGGGAGCCCGTGCTGGTTTTCGACGCTACTGAATACGTTATGCATTAAATTTTAAGCAAATTCAAAACTTACGTTTATGCTACATTCAAATGTGCTATATAAACAAGTTCTATTTTTAAATTTTAGAATTTTAAATTCAAAACGAGTTTAGTAAGCATTTTTGATGATTCAAAGCTCCTCGTTATATACGGGTCTTAATGTATTTCCATTAATGATTGTTTGAAACGTCAGAGTTTTAACTGTAACTCCCAAAATTATTGATTCATGTAATGTTGTGTCACAATCAACAAGAAGGAAACAGGTTCATCGCTAAATATACTTTATTACTATCGACTCCATACGTGGTCAATATAGCATAAACGCCATTATGCAACGCTAATAATAATTTAAGTCAATTACCACCACAGCTAATCACCCCAGTCATAAAATACATTTGTTATAAAAGGTAGTAGGGCCTTTGAAGGAGCCCATCATGTTCTTATACACAAAAACATATAAGCGAATCCGATCTCCCGTACAAGGCTTTATTGAAAATCAACAGTTCTCTAAAAGTTGATAACCCTAGTCCCTATATAGGGTAAGTTCTCGAGTCATCAACGGGACTCTGTATGAGCAAAGTTCCAAACATGAGATGCAATTGTGCAGACATTAAATCATTTCAAAAACACATATTTGTCGCTGAAGAATAATCCTCGGTCGATGTACTCATGGTATTTGCTATTTTTGATGTCAGCTACCATGTACTGAGTATATGTATACGGTAGAAGTGGAGAAACTCACCCAACTTCACATATTGGTTAGCTATTGGACTGCTCTTAATTTCTGCCACCGATACGCTTCTTTCGAGATGTGGTATAGAATCTCGTAATAACATTAGTTATCTTAAGCAGAATTCTAGAAAACACTGAATATAACAAACAAGCTTACTGTCTTCGAACAACGCTCTCACGATCCAACCAGCTGGATCACTAGTTGGTCACTTCAGTCCGGCACTCTCACTTCACTTGTTTTCTTCCCTCTTCTATTATATATACGTTTATGGCCCTTTCCAGAATCTCCTGTGCCTCGGGCATGTCCTGAAACGGGCCATTTCCTCCCTTGGTGTTTCAAAGCGTGGGAATCCGTTCTTCACAATGTCCCGAATTTTCTCGAACACTGTTCTTTATATTGTCCGTTACAAACAACGTGATTTCGTGTAAGCCAATTTTCGATGATTTGTATCAAGACCACAATGTCGTATAGATGATATATATGTATCATAATTAATGTTAATATATACACCATAATTATACAGCTTATAGAGGTGGATCCAGAGAAGAATTTTGGGTAGGATGAAACATTTTGTAAAAATTTCGCCGTTGTATACGGTTGGTAGTTTAATTGGCGCTCGTTATAACCAATCTCGACAGAATTTTTATGGATTGAAGGATTTCCTTAATTTCTTTCTCCGTGGATCCGCCACTGAACTTTAACGTTTTTCAAAATATTTACAGTCAACAGTATCACTTTTGCCATTTTGTCTTTCCGAAGTCTTATGTATTTTTCCCTCTTTTCACGTTATGCTTTGTGCTTTCTCTCCTTTCTCTCTCTCTCTCTCTCTTTCTAAATCCCATATTGGAAAAAAGAGAGAGAGAATTTCTCAAAACGAAATCTGGTAACAGTGATATAAATAATGATTCTTAGGGCCATGCCACGAAATTTCCATGCTTAAGGCAAAGACACTCTGACGCCCCCTCCCTCGCCGTAAGAGAGTTTTTAACATTTACTATTTTAAGTTATTAATTATGCAAACCTATATATTCTTTTCTAATTCTAGCATATGTAAGTAAACGTCTGTCTCTAGAACTACAACACACTCTCTTATTATTCCATTTGGTGCCCTTTTAAATTCTTAACCGAAAGCAACTGTTTCGTTGGCAACACCCTTGGTAAAGCCCTGATTACACTATAAGATAGCATTGCCAGTTCCCATTTCCACAAGTCTACTAATTTTTTCAAATCTGTACATTATCATGTACATATACACATTATTATTATCATATATATCTGTGCATTTCATTTTTATCTGTTCGAATAAGCGCCATATTGTATATGTTTTCAGGTAACTTTGTTCATTATGTAAAATTCTGGGATTATAAAACATTTCATTTCCATAATATGATATAAGGCGGTTTTTGTATTCCAATTATGGGCCATTTCCAGAGTTGTTATTATTCTTCTTCTTCTTCTTCTCCTGCTATTATGAGATTTATTTATTATTATCATTTATGCAAGAGAAAGGGTTCAAGAAAGTTGGCCGCATTAGCGGCCTAGATTCCCATAAAAGGCAGGACGGTCGAGATTTATAATCGAGAAATAAACCCAGAAAAAATCAGTTTGCCATGGCGAGTTTATAACAGTAAGACATAATCATCAGTGCATTTTTTCTCCATTTTGGCGCGAAAAGCCTTTGATGAAAGTTACGGTTTCTGTAAATAGTGAAAAAAAAAATGCATAGCGGGAAGGTGACATTGAACTGGTGCCCCGGAACGTAGTGAAAACAAAACAGCATGGAACGTGTTGCATAATTTGTTTAGGTTATTGAACCAGAAACTAGAAAAGATGTAAATGTGAATGAGCCCAACCAGAACTTCCGGTATAATCTTAACAAGTAAACAGAGACTTATAAGCCAACGAAAGAAAGTTAACCACAACATTAAGAAAAAATAATAACAGTGTTATTTATCGTGATGCTCTAAGGGAGCCAGTTGAACGTTTCGAACGTACAGACTGTCGTTTAATATGGATTCTAAACCACGCCAGATTTTTGTTGGAGTGATTACACTCCACGCAATCAAACTAATATTAGTTCTGATCATAAAAGTAAATAATTGCATGAAGTTTAAAATCAGTTAATACCGTTCTCTCAATAATTAACGGCCATTTCTCTTTAAAGACGATATTTTACGATCTCGTCAAATACTTCATAGAATTACACATATTTCGATAAGCGCCATTTTCTTTTAAACGACGGTTTTCCTCCAACCTTTGGAGGCCGTTAATGAGAGTGTTTGCTGTATTTGGAATCAACCTAAAGAGTAATACAATAATACAGGGTGGTCATAAAGTCACTTCCATCCATGTAAGAGACCCTAGAGACCCGAATTTTCAAGATATCTGAATGAAACCTGAGATGTAGATATTTCAAAGTATGCGCTCGAGACTGACGTACACAAAAAAGAGTTAGCTACCACGGTTATGGTTCAGTTACCAAATCTCGAAAAACTCGAATGGCAACACCCTCTTTTTATTATCACTATACGATCAGCACAATAAAAAAAAATGCCGTTGAAAGTTTAATTGTAAAAATGGCTGCACAAGAGCAGTATCAAATAAGATGAATGTGAACGGCAAAATTTGAAAACCATGTAACGGGTCAGGGTTAGGTGTAGCTAGGGGGTGGTTTTGGGGGTTGTAACCCCCATTGCAATGAAATTTTGTATATTTAACATAGGAATATATGAGTTGTAGCTCTGTAACCTGCTTGTTGAGCCTATAACCCTTCCTTAAGAACATTGTGGCTATGCCTATGATCGCCTGTAAAGGTGGCCACTTCGAGCACTGCTAAATAAACTTCAAATGGAATGGGTTTTTTTTTGTTTTTTGTCTTTCTTTTTTTCTCATTCTGTCGTTCACGCTTCTTTCATACTGCTCCTTGCACAGTCATTTTTACAGTTACAGGAAAACTTTAATGGTATTTGGTTTTTTTCACAGTGCTGATTCTATTGCGATAATAAAAAAAGGTGTTGCCATTCAAAATTTTCGAAAATTGGTAATTATAACCGTAACCGTGGTAGTTACATTTTGTTATGCAGAAATTTATATTTTTATAGAGAGAGAGTTCGGTAACAGGAAGTGCACGGCGCCATTTTCGCTCAATCTCACTCCTCGTTCAGAACAACGTAACACTGTTGCATTTGCTATAATTGGCGTATTTTTTAATCTCAAAACGGAATGAATAGCAATATTACATTTTTCGAGCAAATTTTGTATTTTACCTTTAAAATAAGACATAAAAGGACTTTAAATTAGCGCGTAAAGGCTTTTATATAGGGTTGCAAATTTTTTTTTTCTCCACAAGGGCATTTAAAAACATGTAAATACCAGCTCAAGATTTTTCAAATTGCGTTTAGAAGTGATAATTTTGAGGTTTCTTAAAAAGCACTTACCTTCAGGTGGATAACTGTCAATTTCCTCAAAGGCTGGTAGTTAAAAGAAAGTATTATTGTAACTTTTGTTTTAAATTGTTTAACTATTTATTATTGCTTTATAACTACTTTACTACTAACTTACTTATGATTTACTTCACTTTAAATTTACTTCTTATACTTTTACTTTTTTTAAACTTATTATCTATTTTATTTAATTACTTATTAGTTGCTTTATTTTATGTAATTACTCATTATTAATTATTTACTATTATTCAACATCAAACAAAAAAGCATTTGCAAAGTTTGAGCAACAATATAGAGTATATTATAAACCCATACCTTGATATACAACCAAGATATGTTCCTGAAAAGTTCAAAAAGTAAAGCCCAATGTTGTACAATGAATCATTTATTTTCATATAAAGTAATACAAATTCCATAAGATCCCTTCCAATGTTGTAAAAAGTTTAGGAAACCACTAGTTTTATGATTGAAAATACGTGGTTCGCTTTTTATTTCGTCGTAAAATATATTTTTCATTAGTTATTAAAAACAAGGATATAAAAATCACCATGTAATAAAACAGAAATAATGTATGTGACAAATTAATGATGATGATAATAATGATAATAAAATTTTTCAATGCATGGATAATTTTTTTTATTACAGATAAAATAAATTGACGATGCATGCAATTTCAAGTTTGCAGTTATTTTATGAGAAAACATTAATATTTAAAAATTAATAACTGATATAAAAGCTTTTAAATTTGTACTTAAAATTGAAATGCATCGATAAACATTTTCTTATTATTGATAAAATACAGATAATCCACGCAATTTCAAGCTGCCATTATTTTAAAAACATAAATGTGAAACTAAAAAGTTATTTAAAACATTAGTGATAAACATTAACACTTTTATTTTACATTGTTAAATTACGGATCAAACTTTCCCGATATTATCTCATATCGTAATACTCTCAAATGTGAACAAAAAATTATAAATTGTGTGGCACATTTTTTGCTATCAAAAAAAATTAAAAAAAAAATATTTACTTCACACAAACAGGCACTTTTCACAAAGTCAAAATCTTTTTGTTTTATTTTGGCTAACTAAATTTTGCGCCGTTCTTGATCATTTTTTCCATTTGGAATGTGAAATAATTTTACTCCTTGACCACTTCGATTCTTACAATTTACAGTGCAACAAATAACCATTTTTCACAATGAATAGCCTCCGATTATATTGAATATTAAAACACTCGTTATCTGTACCAGCCAAGAGTATGCTAACACAGTACTGAGAGCGCGCGATGATTGAGCCATAATGGCCGCTGTCTGTCACTTGCCCATCAGTTAACCAATCAAGCAGCCTGAGCTCGACAACAATACATGACAGAACTCTCCCTATGGCTCTGTTTCTATGTACGCCATTCTCGAGCACACATCTTGAAATGTCCACATTACAAGTTTCCTTTCGATACCTTGAAAATTCG
>QLNU02014176.1:150457979-150497151 GCA_006491805.2 Dysdera silvatica
ATTAAAGGACCATAACGCCGACCCCATATAACATGGGAAATGGCAAAGCGAAAGAAGAATACAGTAAGACACGTATATAACAAGACAGTAGTTTAGCAGTTCAAAACTTATGGGGGTGGCTCAAGTGGCTTTAAAGAAGATTATGTGATGCGGTCTTAGAAAATAATATGTTTTGATATCCAGTGGGGGCTTGAGTCCCTGATTCCCCACTTCACTACGCCGCTGTAACGAAGAGATTGAGAGCTAAGAAAATGCTCCTTATATTCAGTTGCTCGCCGAATTGGTCTCGAAATTTAAAATTCTAAACTTCGAGAATAAAGCTTGTTTAGATAACACATGTATTCATTGAAGTCAAACAATTCGCTTTATATTCCTTGCAGAGGGAGTTTGATTGACGTTTATAGATCAATGACAAAGAGCACTTGACCGGGTATCAAGTGGTTGCGAGTTCGGTTCCCACCAGGCTCCGTAAAATCATTCTTTTCTTTGCGAATCATTTAGCGTTTAACATTCATATTTAAAAATTGCAAACATTAATATTCAGCTTTAAATTTACTTAAAATTTAATGAAAAACGTAGTATATTAGAGCTTGAATTTCAGTACAACAAGCTAAAAAGAGAAAATGATAGAAAGGTACTTAAACATTAGCGTTAGCAGAAAGTTCATAAGTGGGTTACAGGCTGACAAAGGGAAGTTACAGAGCTACAACATTCTCCATATATTCACATGTCTGCAAAAGTGTATCCCAATGGGGGTTATAACCCCACCAACCCCCCCCCCTCCCATTACACACGCCAGTAAAGTTATAGCAGTAATCATTTCCAAAATAAACTTTATTTAGAGATGCTTAAAAAATAGTGTGCAATTGTTTGCTTCGGTTTGCAGTATCCATGTTCATTAGTTTTTTATTGTAAAATACTTATCGTATTAAATACATACACGAATCATCATAAAACGAGCAAGTGAAAGAAATTCGCCTAAGGTCAATAATTAAATTTCGCGGGTTTTAATTAACATTAATCCGCAACTTTGGCGCAGTATAGTCCAGATGCAGAGCCATATATATAGAGAGAGGGTTCGGTCACAGGAAGTGATTGGAACCATTTTCGCTCATTCCCATTCCTCGTTCAGAACAACGTTACACTGTTGCATTTGCTATAATCGGCGTATTTTTTAGTCTCAAACGGAATAAAGAGTAATATTACATTTTCCCATCAAATGTTGTATTTGACCTTTAATATAAGACATAAAAGAATTTTAAATTAGCGCGTAAAAGCTTTTATATAGGGTTGCGATTTTTTTTTTCTCCACACGGGCATTTAAAAACATGTAAATACTCGCTCAGTATTTTTCAAATTGCGTTTAGACGTGATAATTTTGAGGTTTCTTAAAAAGGACTTACCTTTAGGTAGATAACTGTAAATTTCTTCAAAGGCTATCAGTTAAAAGAAAGTATTATTTTAACCTTTTTTTTTTAAATTAACTGTTTATTATCGTTTTATAACTATATTTAACTACTGAACTACTAATTTATTTATAGTTTACTTCACTTTAAATTTACTTATTATATTTATTATATTTTTACTTTTTTAAAACGTATCTACTTTATTTAATTACTTATTATTTACTTTATTTTCTTTAATTACTTATTAGTTACATTATTTTATTTAATTACTCATTATTATATTATTTACTATTATTCAACGTCATACAGAAAAGCATAAGAAAGTTTAAGTAAAATGTAGAGTATATCATAGACCCATACCTTACTATACGACCAAGACATGGTCCTGAAAAGTTCAAAAATTAAAGCACAATGCTCTATACCGAATCATTTATTTTCATATAAAGTAATACAAATTCCATGAGATACCTTCCAATATTGTAGAAAGTTTAGGAAACCACTAGTTTTATGATTAAAAATGCACGGTTGGCTTTTTATTTCGTTGTCAAATATAATTTTCATTAGTTATTAAAAACAAGGATATAAAAATCATCATGGAATAAAACGAAATGTGACAAATTAATAATAATAAAATTATTAAATGCATGGATAAATATTTTTTTTTATTACAGATCAAATAAATTGACAGTGCATGCAATTTCAAGTTTGCAGTTATTTTATGAAAAAACATTAATATTTAAAAATTAATAACTGATATAAAAGCTTCTAAATTTGTACTTAAAATTGTAAATGCGTAGATAAACATTTTTTTTTATTATTGATAAAATACGGATAATCCAAGCAATTTAAAGCTGCCATTATTTTAAAAACATAAATGTGAAACTAAAAAGTTATTTAAAACATTAATGATAGGCATTGGAACTTATATTTTTACATGGTTAAATTACGGGTCAAACTTATTCCCGATATTATCTCATATCGTAATACTCTCGGATGTGAACAAAAAATTATAAAGCGTGTAGCACATTTTTTACTACCAAAAATAAATAAATAAACACTTACTTCACACAAACAGGTACTTTTCACGAAGTTAAAATCTTTTCGTTTTATTTTGGCGAACCAAATTTTGCGCCGTTCTTGATCATTTTTTCCATTTGGAATGTATAAATAATTTTACTCCTTGACCACTTCGATTCTTGCAATTTACAGCACAACAACCAACCATTTTTCACAATGAATAGGCTCCGATTATATTGAATATTAAAACACTCGTTATCTTTACCAGCCAAGAGTATGCTAACACAGTGCTGAGAGCGCGCGATGATTGAGCCATAATGGCCGCTGTCTGTCACGTGCCCAAGTTAACCAATCAAACAGCGTGAGCTCGACAACAATACATGACCGAACTCTCCCTATGGCTCTGTTTCTATGTACGCCATTCTCGAGCACACATCTTGAAATGTCCACATTACAAGTTTCCTTTCGATACCTTGAAAATTCGGATCCCTAGGGTCCCTTACATAAGTGAAGTTACTTTATAAACACCCTGTACAATATAATATTTATTTATCAGGTAGCCAAAGTTGCTGACTATACATACTATTGTATTATAACGAGGTGTAATCAGTGCCGAAGTAAGGAACTTATGGTCCCTTGGCTGGAAGGAGTGAATGGGCCCTGAGATGGAAGGAACTTACGGACCCCTGGACTGGAAAGTGAATGAGTCCCTCGCGATTCCAGTAATAAAACGAGTTTCTTTGAAGTTTGGCCATCACCAATATTTATCTTTATCAATAATGAGACTCGAACATTTGTAAATAAACAAGGTTAAAATAGCCTTAAGCAAATAATATCGTCCACCATATTTAATCCCTGAAGTGGGGGGGCTCAAAATCCTGAGGCTTTGGGCTTAACCTACTTGGCCTATACGTAAATCTGATACTGGGTGCAATAATTCCAAAAACAAGAGAACCCCAGAAATTACCAGAAAAAAGCTATTGTGAAAATTAGCTTGTCAAAATCGATTCTTTTTACTAATTTATGACATGGGTGTCAAAAATTATTAGTCATTAATTTTCCATGAACAATTAAAAAAATTTACAAAAAACATTCTTGGATAGCTTGATGCGTTGACAATTTTGAAATTGCGTCAACAGTTAGAAGGGTAATAATAATGTCTTAGATGTATTTGCCACATTATGAAAATGGTATCTTGTAGAAAGTCAATACACAGTTAAGCATTAATGAGAACAATGCTTTCCCCAGTATATATATAGAAAAGCCTCCCTTAGCGACCACCTCCTTTAACGACAACTTTTTCTGGAAACGAGTTTCCTCCTCCCCATAGTGCCAGTGTTAAATTTATCTCCATTCAAAGACCACCTCTCTGCGCGACCGCCTTTTCACGGAACCGACGGTGGTTGCCTTAGAAAGGTTTTACTGTAAAGTTAACGGGGAGTAATGAAAACAAATTGAATAATATATATGATGATTGCTAATTGCGTTATCTAAACCTTTATATAAGTTTCATATAAACAACAATATGAGTTTTAGATAAAAAATACATATTACGTAATAAGAGGTTAAAAAAATAAAACTCATCTTCTCCAAAGAATTGGAAATATTGAGTTGACAACGGTTTCTCTAAGTATTTTTTAACATAGAATCAGGATACGGATTCGGTTTGCATCTAAACTTACAAGACTTCGTTGAGAAGTAGGATTATAACTACAACAGTTTTTCTTACTTAGAAACATCACTAGGATCTTCCTTACCGTGATGCCACGGTTGGTTTTCTAGGCCTTAAGCGGTTCAGATTTCTCGTGGGAACGTAAGTTCTACGGTGATGTAATGGCAGTGCAGTCAACTATTGTGCAATCAGCCCATATTCGACATCCAATGTTACGTAACGAGTTCCAGTTTTCTACCCATTGTCATTCGGGGTTTGGTTTCTTTGTTAATGAAGAAATTCGAATTCTTAGGAAAACTCCAGATGCCGGCGCAACATAGCCTCTGCTATCATGCGATAAAAAAAACTAAGGACTTCACTGGGGAATTTCTCTAGGGGCCCACACTAGAAAATATCCATTTCTAGACACTCAGGGGGTTGAAGTATGCCGAAAAGGGGAACAGAAAAATAGAAAAAAAATCCATTAATTTATAGAAAAAAGAACTTTTTTCCATTGTTTAATGGAAGAAAGTCTCAGGAATGGAAAAATTGTGGTTTATAAAAGAAAATATTTCATGCGAAACAAGCTCTGTTATAGAGTGAAGTGGAATTTCATCTTTGTAGTTGACTCTGAATGACATTTCAATATCGCATATTCTGCTGACGGCATGTGATCAAGGGCGGACTGGGTCCCCTCAAAGGGCGCAGACCTTGGATGGTCGGAGGTTCGCGAGTCCTTGCCCATTTGGAGGCGCGAGCCCAATCGCCCATGAGGGCGCACCGGCCCGGCCGCCCCTGTATGTGATGTAACAAAATTGAGATCACAATTTAGAAGCTTTTTGGAGAAAATGACGTATAATTCTAAAAACAACATTGGCAACGTACCAAACACGCAGAGAAAGCTAAAATAAGGCGAATTACGTTATATCATTGGGAACTAGAATCCATAAAGATCCATTAGGGAAACACCTGATTTCGTAACGTGAAAGGGCGAATTACATCACAGAATGGAAGCTGGTAATTTTAGATTTGAAGCAGGTGCAGATCTAAACTCGTATCAAAGGATACATGACGTCAGGGCCGGTCCTGGCAAGGGTGTTAAAGATGCCCTTGCACCAGATGAAAGAGGCAATGTGGACCGATTGTTATATTATTAATTCATCATCAATCTTCGGATTAAATACAATATCAAGGAGCTTTGTTTTATTCTATGAAAACAAAAATTAAAATATTTCATTTGCATAGTAACTATTTAAAATTATGCATATATCAATATAAAAGTAAACACTGTGTATACGGATCTCAATTAAATAATATTAAATTTATCCTTTACACACTCCAGTCTTTCCGCCGGTGAGACATTCAACAGCTCCTATTCTTTCACTTTGCCATTTTCCCATGTTATATGGGGTCGGCGTTATGGTCTTTTAATCTTCCCTTCCACAATCTTCTATCCAATGCCTCTTCTCTACTCCATCCATACTCTTCCAGATCTTCCGTCACTTTATCCTTCCATATCAGCCGTGGTCTTCCCCTCTTCCTCTTACCCATTACCACCAACTTATCCAATACCTTTCCCACATATTCCTCATTTCACCGTTCCATATGCCCAAGCCATCTTAACCTATGTTCTTGTATTTTTATTCCTGTGGGTCCCCACCTTGACCCGTACCTCTGATCAAGTTTTTTAAGTATTTTATCCCTCAAGTATCTTATCCCTCAAGATCAAGTATTTTATCCCTCCTTGTAACAGTATTCATCCACCTCAGCATTCTCATCTCAGCTGCTTCCATCTTCTTTTCATGCGCTCTTGTAATTGGCCACGTATCCGCCCCGCATAACATTGCAGGTCTCACCACAGTTTTTTACAATTTTCCTTGATGTTCAACATATGATTTTTAAATCCCGTGATTTCTTCGCGGCGCCAAACATATTTCGCTCATTTATAAGCTTTATTAATAAAAAAACAGTTATTGCAAACTTATTAAATATTTTTAGTAATTAAGAGTCCTCATTTCAATGGCGATACAATTATTGAGTTGTTTATGGCCAACGTTGAAAACAGTCTGGAGTGTAAAATGTAATGCTTATATATATATTCAGCGATACTGTTTTACGCCTGGGCTGCCAAAAAGCTAGCAACAGCCCTACATGACGTCAGTAAACTACGCGATTCTAAGGCTCCTCAAAAAGGGAGCTGGCGCGTCGGCCATTTTGATGCCATCGTATCACGTGATCTCATTCACTGCTGTATTAAAGTTGAGTGATTTACAAGTGCGTTATTTTTAATAAAATAGGGTAAAATGGGTGGGTGTGCCACTGAAAATTGTTCAGACTGCTCGAGGAATAAACATGGAATGTTCAGATTTGCAACAAATTCTGTGGGAAGAAGAAGAAACTGGATAATTAATTTTCCAATGGTAAATGTTGTGTTATGAAACCGGAAGTGTACAAGAAAATGGTGGCTGACGAAGAATTCTAGGGGATTTGGGTGATTCCGTTGGAAATTAATAGGTGATAGTTAACCCACAACTGGTATGGTGCCTTCTTTGTTGCATAGTTTGTACTGGTATGATGGGTCAGCATGACCTCATCATACCCCAGTTAAGTATTAAATGAGGTCCAAGTCAAAGTTGCTGCTTTGTAAACAAAACTTTTGTCACAATAAATTTGAAATAACTCAATAGAAATGCACCTAAATATTTATTACGACCACAGAGAATCAAGGACCTTGCCAGACTGGGAGTAGGAGGGTCACAACCCCCTCTGGAAAATAGTGTTGGTTTTATTTCTGATCAAAATAAATTTTTGTAGAATTCTGTTTTGAATATTTTGCTTTGTACAAAAACGTGATAAAATGCAAAAGAACAAACGATTACACGTTAAAAATGCCAGTCATCGCAAAGTGTTAATACTTTGAATATTAGCTAAGACGTGACTTTTGTCTTAACATGACATCAAAACAAAGATGTACAATGAACTCCCGATTAACGTGGAAGCTCCAAAAAACAGTTTTCAGGAATAATCAGCAAATTAGGTAAACATTCAAAATTACAAACTTCGTCCATTTTGCAAAACAATAAGCCAGATTTTAGCATACTGCATATCTGTGGTGACAGGAAATAACTGGCTAGGTATAAAATCGCAATTTTGCAGGGTAACACTTTTTACCTTAGAACTTTCTCTGTATATATAGTTTTTGAAAAAAATTTTTTGTTGACATCAATGTGACTTAAATAACTTTCTAAATTTAATGGTTTGAAGAATAACTAATTTTCTGAAACTCTGTTCACTTAAATTACAGTGCACTAATTTTTGCCTTTTTTTTGACTTGACCACACATACATAATCTAGAAACTTATTAATTCGTATATTCAATAATATATCTTTACATATGTTCACTAGCAGAAATTCCATAAGGAAGGGGCCTATTCTTATTCTATTCTATCTTTACAGAGATATAACTCCGTGTATTTATATGTATATATAAAATATTGTATCGCATGTTGGGGAATTATGACCCCATCAATCACCCCTGGATACGGTATATATATTCAACTCAGCCAGCATATATCCTCAGTGGCTTAGCTATAGAATTTGGGCCCCCAATACAATGGCTAGTAGAGGGCACCCCCCACCACACACCGGGGCCCCAAAATTATGCTACCTAAGGAACATCAACTTCCAAAGCCCCTCCCCCCCCTCACTCCAAGGGCAAGGGCCCAAATACAACTACATTGGTTACATTGTCATCACTACGCCACTGGTTCAAATATGTCATGACATATATTCGATTGAATCCTTACATAATTTTTGGCGCAGTATAGCCCAGATGCTCTTGCGCCACCAAACAATCAATCAATCTTACATAATATTATTATATACGTAGAAATATTGTATGTGGTCAGTTATTTTATTATATATATATGCTCAATCTTATTTTATGCATCTGCTGATAGCACAATTAATGGATCTTTTTAAACCCACAGGAGATTAGTTTGAACTAATTTAATCATTGTTTCCTTAAAAATCATTTAAAATTGAAAATATAGTTTTAAATATATATAATGCATTCCGTTAAATATTCAAAATATTTTTTCATTTCTCGTTAACAATCCCAGTAAAAACCGCCCCAGTGGTGGTGTCTTTTGATGTTTATAAAGCGTCATAATATGCATATTGTGCTAATTTAAATGCTCATGGTGACAATGACATGGCTAGAAAACCGGCTCCAAATAAAAATTCAAGTGGAATTTAAGAGAGAAACAGGGCATCCAACCGCGGTGCAAATTTGCGCAACATTATGCTGGTAGAAGTGTCAAATTTTTAAATCAGATTCTTGTTCAACAATGTTCTTCAGACCAACATGATGATAATGATGATGATGGTGGTGGTGGTGATGATGGTGATGGTGGTGGTAGTGATGATGGTGATGGTGGTGGTGATGGTGATGATGCAGGTGTTTCTAAAAAGGGTGTCAGAAGGAACAAAATACGAACTTCAAACTAACGAAGAGGATTAGACATGACAAGTATTCTAAACAAGCAATTGGTGAAGGCTATCAATTAACGCAAGTTTGCGTAGTTGAGGTTTAAGACTCTGAAATCTGTTAGTAAATTTGTTTTATCCAAACACAAGAGAATTGCAGGGGTTCACTGGGCCGCCGGGTAATGGTCCCCCTGGCTGGTGCTCCCTCATGGCTATAGGGCTCGCGCCCTCCGATAATTCAAGGTGGGCGCCCTTTGAGAGGACACAGTCCGCCCCTGCAGAACTGATTAGACAAATCGACTCCAGCAATGAGGGTTTTTTCTTCCCTAGATAAAGCTGCAATATTTCTTGAATAATTCCTCCACATTCCCAAGTCTCCCCTTTTGTCATCATTAACGGTTAATTCATTCATTAACGGTTGCAGAAGTTGTTCCAACACTGAACATTACTAATTCATAATTTTCCAAATTAATATTTCAATCTCGCCGTAGTGCCCTGGAATCTAAACTCTTATCGTTGCCTTTTCCTGAGAAAATGTATGGGTGTGGGAGGGTATAAAAGAGGTAGGGTCGCGAAGGGTGGCCGTCGAAGGCGACGCTGTAATCCCAGACAGGACGATCAGACGGTGCAACCAACCGCCAAAGGCATCTTGCGGGAGTGAGGGGGAAGTCGAGCATGCTCGGCAGAAAGAGGTGCCCGCTTGAACAGTTGTTGTCACTCAACGTAAACTAAAACCTGAGAAAATGAGATACAAATCAACTCTGCGATTGTCCAATGGCGTTTCAAATAAACAAAACATTGTACCAGTTGTATAATCGCGCCAGGGTGCATCAGGGCGCTAATCCCGGTACTTTTTTTCTGCAATCAGGGCGCGCCTTGCTTCATAAAATGGCAGTAAATATTTAGCTTTTAAATTCGTTTTATGTAACACTAATTCGCTATGTGTCTATGTAAACAAAACCCAATGTAGTACAATGATCCATTTGTTGTATAAAAAAAATTTATTGAGAGAAATTTGAGGCGAACTTTGCTACAGCACTTACTTCCGCTTGTCGACGCTTCTTTCTCACTGTAAACATGGACGGACTGAGGAGCCCTCATGGACGATAGGACTTGCACCCTCTGTCAGCCCCTGGTTATAACCCCCGAAACTACCCCTAGCTACGCCTCCGTTTGTATATATAACATTTCCCCCCCTCTCAATGTCATTCTACCATCCATGTGTTATTTATACATTATATTTTTACATCGGTAGGTTCCTGTTTTAGAAATTCTTTAGTACATGCTAATGATTTAACAATATCCATTTAATTTACTTACTGGAATAATACCACTTTCTTCCACTGTTTTTCCTCCTATCTCAGATATAATGCGAAAAATCTCCTCTTTATTCCTTCTATCAATTTAAGATTTATTTTTCCCATAGTTCCCCATGGGCAATCTCATATATTGTAATTGTCCCCATGGACAATTACAATATATGAGATTCAATGGACAAATGCAAGGTATAACTATATTTCCATAATTTTTGATAGTACTCTTGCTAATTCTTTTATTAATCCTATACTTATTTTCTTACGTATTTTACTTATGTGGTCATTCCGTAATAGGTCTTTAATTTTGTTGATTCAGAAATTCAATTTCATCAACTAAACCAATGTTAAGTACTACTTTCCCTCTAATTTTATTTCTCCTTACTAGTAATACAAATCAGAGATATTTTTCCCCTTCATGCAGTTGTAGATCC
This sequence comes from Dysdera silvatica, assembly GCA_006491805.2. Lineage (NCBI taxonomy): Eukaryota > Metazoa > Arthropoda > Arachnida > Araneae > Dysderidae > Dysdera > Dysdera silvatica. The sequence goes on from QLNU02014176.1 coordinate 150,468,289, forward strand.
AACTTTGTGGGACCTAGTGCAAGAGGGTAGAATGGGCCTCAAAGAATGTGGCCCTCTCAATATTTAGTCCATAAATCATGATGTTTTCTGTGAAGTTCAGTATCCAAGCATATCTATAATGAATATATCAAACATTTGTAAACAAACAAGGTTAAAATGGAGCTTACATTTAAATAGCTCCAGGTCTCTTCAACCTCTCTATGGGAGCCCTGCGATTTTGGGGCATCGCAAAGCACTAGGTCCGGACCTACTCGCCCTATATGTAAATCTAACATCGGTTTCTTTCATAGTATTTCCATACTTGTATTATGAATATAATGTATGTCATGGTGCATACTGATATCTAATTTCAAAAATATTAAAATACTTAATATAAATGCGTAAACTAATTTCAGAATGTGTGGAAAAGTTTTTCTCGGACAAAAGTTTGGCGCAGTATAGCCCAGATGCTCTTGCGCCATAAAAAAGCCAAACAATCAATCAATCGGACAAAAGTCATTTTTAAAAATGTAGTTGTAATAGTAATAGATATTATGTTAATAACTACGATATCTCATACTAAGTCGCTGAACGTGTGTACTACGATTTTATGTTTTTAATTTTTTTTATTAATTTTTTTAATTATTATTTATATATTATATTTTATGCCATTATGGTGCAATTTGTACAGCGTTCTGGTATATCTGTATACCGCAAGTATTTTATGTGATCATGATGCAGTTCCCATGGTGCTCCGGTATGGCTGTATACGAAGAATATTTTAAGTGATTATGATGTAGTTTGTACAGCGTTCCGGTATATCTATATACTACGAGTATACAGATATGCCAAAATTCTGTATATCACGAGTGTTCTGTATAATTACCGTACTTCAACGGACCTTCGAAAAATGAGGACTAACACGCACGAACCTTCAATACGTCAACAGATCGGTATGCACAACGGTATCCCTATCCGCTTTCATGGATTGAGGATTGCACTTTCATGCCGGTATTGATTGCTTTTATTTCCCCATATCAATAAGAGAATGTTTTTTAAATCATCCGAAGGTCAAACTTTTTTTTTCATCCTTGGTCAGATAAGGGACATCAGCAGTACACAAGTTTTGTCCATCCACTAGTAGACCGAAGTCAGGCAACCTTGAGTTTTAACTTACAAGCACCCGTCAGACCTCTTCCACAATCTAAGTAGTACTAAACTGAGTTCTTATCGAGTTACCATGTCCAGAGGGTGGGATTTTTCTGACCCTAAAGAGCCCCTACCAGTGTAGTTAACGGTTTTAAGCCCGTTAACTAAAGAAGAAAAATTGTTGGACTTTTTAAGAACTGAGATAACAGACGAGTCATATGTTAGAATTGTGAAACGCAAGCTATTTTGTTTCCCCCACCAGGTCAGCATGATTTAGATTGGGCCATTTTAAGAACTCTGCATGAGGAAAAACCAGCAATAGTCGCCAACTACTAAAAATACATTAGCCAAGTTGACGTACATTGCATAATTGTCATTCTATAGATAGAGAAAGTATGGTTAAAATTAAATGCATGGCTCTCACTTCCTCCAGTATCTGTAAACTGCTGAACCATTTCTGTATCTTGGGTGTATACATTGTTTAAACACCATAACTGAGTATCTGTAACATACTTTTCGATTTACAGATAAGGCGTTTGCATTTTGTGATAATGTTATAATAAAAATTAGTATGTCCTCACAATCTGGTTCAGTTAGATTCGCCTTTAACTGTAAATTAGTAGATTGCATTATTATTTTTGATTCCTCTTAAGGGGTGGGGGGGGGGACAGACGATGAACCACCAATATTTTTATCATACAATTTGGTGCAATAAAATGGCTTCACTAAAAATCTGTCCGAAATATACTTTAAACTACCGGATCCACCACTCTGTATAAACATTAAACTGGCTCGCTTAGTCAAATGTTCTAAACAACAAAATATAACTTAGTAACCGTAAACTGGATTCGTAATAAAAAGTACATTCACGGTGAAGTATCGTAAATGTGGATTCGATGCATCTTTATACATGAGCGTACATTCATTATTTGAAATTTCCCATTTACTACCAGTTTTTACTGTTTCCGAAATGGCAACATGTCTACTCAGATTTAAAGATCCCGCTAATTAACATTGAATTAACTACGTAATTAGCGACACACGGGCATAATTATAATTAATTTCATTATAAATGGATATGGACCAGAAGATTGAGCATGACACAAAACAAGGCATTTTCAAACTCGGGGGGAGAAAATTCATTCCCCTTAAAGGGAGTCATTCACATTATCGTTCTTAATCGCACTATCGCTCTCATTCTCAATCAACGAGTGAGTGATTCATAACCGATTTCCCCCTAAAATGAACGACTGAATGATTGATAAGACCTACTTCTAAAGTGAATGGATCAGAATGACCGACATTTAAAGTGAATGACCCAAAATGACCGACGCTTGAAAATTATTCAAAGTGACCGACTTTTAAGGTCGGTAACTCAAAATGACGGATTTTTAAAGTGAGTGGCTTCAAAAGACAGATTGTAAAGTGAATGACTCAGAGTGAGCAAATTCTGAAGTAAGTGACTACGAATTACCGATTTCTATAATGAATGCTTCAAAATGACCATCTTGAATGCATTCCAGATAACTAAATCACGTTTAAACAATGAGATGAATCCAAAAAACGTAATATTTTTAAAGAATTAAAACGATAGAATACATTCATAGTAAAAAAAAAACTATTCTGCATACCTCTAATCGTGAAGGTATACCTGTGAGATGGCGAACTAATGGCGTAAACAGGAGAGGCTGGGCTAAACCCTCCACAATTAGCTTTTAATTTCCGAAAACTTCAACGTCGTTTACATACAGTAGATTCCTGATTTTACGAACTAATGCAGACCGCCAAAAAACGTGAAAAGTTCGTGAAATCGGAATTTCGTATATAGTAAGTAAGTAACTAACATTTCAGATATGGAATATTTTTCGAGATCGGCACAATAGTTCGTAAAAACGTGTAGTTCACAAAAATACGATTTCACTGTGTTATGTATATATAAAATAGGTGTCTATATAAAAATTATAGCCCTGTAACACCCCTCTGTAAATTTTTTGATATGCTATTGTGGTTTTAAACTGTTTCCTAATTACTCAAGCTTAGCAAATTTATCAGCATTTTGATGACCATTTGGATTCTGACCCCTCCTCTCCTGACAAAGATTAAACGATTCCGGTTTAGATTCAAACTGTGCACATACGCACATTAATAATTTTTGGAAATTTTCAAAAAATAATGAAAACAAGCTATAAGTTTGCTGTTTCTGATAAAGCAAATCCAGATCGGATTATAGTAAACAAAGTTTATCGACTTACGTTGTTTCAACTTTCGAAAAATATTCAAAGGGTGGCATCCTTTATTATATTAATTTTTATCGAATATCTTATGTCTGAATAGAAACTTAGATTTCAATGCTTCCGGACATATTTTTCAGTAAGTGCTGTATACACACAAGGAGCAAAATAGGGAGATTTCAGTGCTTCACATATGTTTCAATAATCACAATTATAAAGTAACACAATGGGCACAGTTTTTGAACTATATGCTTTAATATAGCTTTAAAAACGTTTTTTCGAAGGCTTTTAGCCCTCTTCGAAGAAGCTTACATAATGATTGTGTAAATGACATTACAACTGATTATGTAAGCTTCTTCGAAGAGGGCTGAAAGCCTTCGAGAAAACGTTTTAAAGCTATATTAAAGCATATAGTTCAAAAACTATGCCCATTGTGTTATTTTACGATTGTGATATATTCAGCACAGTGAGTCATTTTACTTCCATGTTTCAATAATGTTAGCATATTTTTCTTTTATCAACTAAATTCTAGAGTCTCAATTTAAGCGCGTTTAAAACGTCCTCAAAGAAGAATTCATAAACTGTAATAGAAATACAGCTGTTTAGATTTAACGAGCAAGGTTCGATTTCCAATTAGCTTGATCTTAGGTTTGCTTAGCGTCGCCTTAAGCCATTGGTACTTCACTAAATACTCATATAAAAGGCTCATATAAACTCATATAAACATATAAATACTCATATAACACGGCGAGCGTTTTCGAGACATACAAAACAAAACAAATCACATCCATTGGGAGTAAGTTATCGTAGCAGCCTCCAAAAATGTTTAAACTCGTGCAGGATACACACACGCGGTTTTATACCGGGTGAGTTTTTTAACTTGGGACATCGAAATATCTCGAGAAATACGCATCGTAAGAAACAAAAATGTTAAGACAAACTCATCGTATTATCGAGGGGGGCCGACCTGGTAAAAATTACCTCGCCCCTTCCCCCAGGGGTGGGGCTGGGGAAAACTTTAAAATTTCAAATGGGAACCAATATGCTTTATTTCAGATTCGGATTTTGTGAGAAAAAGTACGTAGATTTTGTCTTAAACATTTTTAATTCGCGATCAGTGGCGCTGTAATCGGCATAACTATGTTAAACTTCGAACTTTTTTAATGGAAACCACCCATATGTGTCATTGTCATCCCCGTGTTTCATGCTTCAACGCTGAGCAAATATGGACAATGCAGAACTTGTTTCCGGTATGCTCTCTCACCATCGGGGCGCTCTCATCATTCTAGTAAGTGTTGGAAGTGTTGACCTTTGACTTCGATGCATTTATTAATCCTCGCTTCAAATGATTCTACACAACTCAAAAGCGTATCTGCTTAAGTTGGGTGCAAGTATTTCAGATATCGCTCAATCATGTTCATGTTGTTGACACTTCCTGATAAACTTTATCTTTTAAGAAACCCCGTAAAAGTAAATCTGGAGATGTGAGGTATGGTGATCTGGCAGGCCAACTTACAGCAGACGCACTTTTGAGTTGTATACAATCATTTGAAGCGAGGATTGATAAATGCATCGAAGTTAAAGGTCAACATTCGCAGCACTTACTAGAATGATGAGAGCACCCCGATGGTGAGAGGCAAGGGGTCTCGCCGACATAAAGCAGCCCGATGTGAGAGGACATACCGGAAACAAGTTCTGCCTTGTCAACATTTGATCAGCATTGAAGCATTTCAATGACCATTAAAAAAATTTAAATATTTGACAAATTTATGCCAATTACAGCGCCAGTGGTCGCGAATAAAAAAGAAATGTTTCAGACAAAAGTTACGTATTTTTTCCCCATAGAATCCAAATCTGCAATAAAACATACAGGTTTCTATTTGGAATTTCAAAGTTCCCCCTGTCCTACCTCTTAGGGGTAAGGGGGTGGGCTAATTTTTATGGGGTTGGATTACCCCCACGAAAATATGATGAGTTTGTTATAACATTTTTTCGTACGGTACGTACTTTTGGAGGTATTTCCATGTCTGAAGTTAAAAAAACTCATCCGGAAAATTAATTGTCTTATGTAAGTAGTGTTGTACCGAGGCCTAGAGTTTCCTCAGACGTCCGAACCTCTGTTGGCTAGAGAGTCGGACCCGGAACACTAGAAACACCACGAGCAGTTTCATATCATTAGGATTCGAACCTGGTATTATCTGCCCGCTAGCCAAATGTGTAACTTACTACTAAGCCGCCACAGCGTCTAGATTGGAATGATCTTGTACAACATGTGCAATAACAATTCCAAGATTTTATTTGAAGTAGTTCTGGAAACTGTTTCCTAATTATCAAAAGCTTTTAACATTTTTGGCACGACTTAATCACGGCATAACATTTTTAAAAGCTTTTCCTATTTGCATGCCAAATGGAGTAGCGCTTATTTAACATACAGACAGGAAGTAAGTACTTATTAATCTTTCTTTCTTTTTATGTTTTGTTTCCTCGAAAATTTCTCTGGAACATTCCAAGTTAGTTTAAATATTTCAATTACCATATAACAGCGAATAACATGTAATAAATTAATGTGTATAGTAATTAATAATATATTCTATTTGTAAGATCAAGGAAAATATATAACAATTTTATACAATAGTTTTATGAAATATATAAAGAAGAATATAAGAACTCAATAGATATGTAGCAAATAGAAGAGTATATAACCACTTATCTCACTGAGTTCCATCTTTAAAGGCTAATTGTCAATACAAATTAACAAGTATATACTGCTGATTCTGTTCAACAAATCTACGGTGCTAATTCTGTTCAACAAGTCTACGGTGCTAATTCTGTTCATCAAGTCTACGGTGCTAATTCTGTTCAACAAGTCTACGGTGCTAATTCTGTTCAACAAGTCTACGGTGCTAATTCTGTTCAACAAGTCTACGGTGCTAATTCTGTTCAACAAGTCGACGGTGCTAATCATGTTCAAAAAGTCTACGCTGCTGACTCTAGTTGAAAAGTCCATGCTGCTGATTTTAGCCAACAAGTCTATACTACTGATGCTAGTCAAAAAGTTTAATACGTTTATATATGGTACGAAGGCAATCTTTGAAATCTAAACTCTGAACATTCATGAAACAAATCAGCACACAATACAGTATCACCAACCCACTTCTTTCATTGATTTCTACTGTGGCGGATTGGCCTACCCGGCCACCCGGCGATCACAGGATACGCCATATCAAAAATAATTTACCTAGTGGGCCAAAGTGAATCCAGTCCACCCTGGATATTTCTTTGTTATCCACTAACACCAGTCCGCATAGTGTTGTAATTTTATTATTTCATGAGCAGATCCTGCACGATCAAGAGTAATGTTACCTGTAACGTCACCACCTCTTCAAAAGGCTGCTTCATTACTCCCTCATTACTTTTAAATCTTACAGACGATTTCAAATGCTTTGTAAGCTCGTAAAGCAATGAAGCAAATAGTGGCGTAACATGGAAGTGCCACTGGGGTGAATGCCCTGGGCGCAAAATTTCAATATTCGGTTGGTGGAAGGGATTGATGATGAGTTTTAGCGAACGCAATACTTAACTTGCCCCGCAACGTGGTTTTTCAAAAAAAAATTTTTTTTGAAAGTAATGGCGGTAATGACAGTGCAAATAAAACCTTGTTATTTGTCGTGTAATGTTCTCTTTGAAAGAACACTGATTAGTTACTAGTTATGAGCTTGAAAAACCAAAATCTGTATTTTAGAATGAAATCAACTGGACTGGTTTTATTATGGAAAATAAAGCTTTTAAATACCCTATTGCCGTACCAAGTACAGTAAATAAAATTTAAAATTTTATAAATAAAATTTTGCAAATAAATTTATAAATAAATTTTCACAAATAAATTTTTAAAATAAATTAAATAAATTTTTAAAATAAATTTTCACAAATAAATTTTTAAAATAACTTTCATAAATAAATTTTAAAATAATTTTTTACAAATAAATTTTAAATAAAATACTAACGAAATTAAAAATTAACGGTAGTTAAATTACAATAGTAATAATCCAAGATGCGAGATTTAGGTTAATTGCTTATGGTCCAGAAGATGAAAATAATAATATTAAGTGAAGGAATTTGGTCAGGGTTGTGGGGGGCAAATAATGTCATTTTCCAGGGGTTCGAAATCCCAGGTCCCCTGCGCGAAACTTTAACAATATAATAAACATAATTTATCATTAACCGTAATTGTTTAGGGGGGGACCCATCTTCTAAACTGCCGAAGGGACCACAAATCCCGTACCCTGAATATAGATAGGGTAAATTCTACAAACTACAAAACATATTCAACAATACAACGTGGACCAACTATCATAGGCGTAGCCAGGGGTGTTGTGGGTTGTAACCCCCCATTGCAATGAAATTTTGTATATTTAACATAGGAATATATGAGTGGAGCTGGAGCTTTGCAACCCCTCTCATTGAGCCTATGACCCCACTTTATGAACTTTTTGTGTACACCTATGCCAAATATTATCTATATGTTGCCTAATTTCATATGCATGAATACTTTCATACGATATTTTACAACTGCTTTGGGAGGCTGAGTAGAGGAAAAAGCATGGAACAATATTCTTTTCATCATTCATTTTACAACCTTTTTCATTTTCTTCTCTTCGTCATTTTCATTCTGTTCATTTCGTCGAAGGAAAGAAAAAAGATCATCATTGATGTTCTTTATATTATTTATATTTATTTTATATTATTATATGGTATATATGATTATCAACATTCGTTGTTTTTCTATTTTTCCCACATTTTAATAAGAGTATGTATTTTCTTTGCTTTGGGCAAACTTTCTAAATTTAACGATTTTTGGGTTGGGAAATGTGCTCTGGAAAACGATGCTTGATAAGTTTACTTGAATTTTTATTATTTGCTTTATTATTTATTTTTCTACCAATTGCCGCAAGATTTTCTATTCAGAAAAAAATTGTCGAGCGTCGAAAACAAATACAATCCACATCCGATGTGTTTTTGCGATTACTTTTCTCATTAGTTTATAAACTTAGACTAAAAGCGCCTGTTTTTGAATCAGTGCTACAAAAAATTCTTGTTTATAAACATTGTTACAACAACCGCTTGTTGGGTATTACCTATGCTACTGAATTTTTCCTTAAAATGGTTCTTTCTATATTTTAAGTTATGTTTTTTGCTTATACAGTGAAACCTTTCTGTAACACTACTCTTGGGACAGGCAAAGGATATCGTTATGAATCAAGGTTGAACATGACACAAGTTCTCTATATCTGTCGGGATAGAGGGTAGAACCTAGTTACAGACAGATTATTGTTATAGACAGATCATCGTCATAACAGATTACGGTTATACACATATTATCTATATAGACACATTATCATACACAAATTATCGTCACAAACAGATTATCATTATAGACAAATCATCACCATAAACGGATTATCCTTATAAATTCCACGGTGGGCAAGACATAAGGCACGGATCGCCATGTTAAAGGACAGAGGCGGTGGCAAGCAGTGGCGGCAGGAAGATGGTGACGGTTTTTGGAACTTTTTTAGTTACTTTTTTCTACAGACACTCTACCTTACTGAAAAAAAAAATCTTTTTCTTGAGTAAGCAGGCTTTCGAACACGGGAGAATGCAGCTGGCAGCCCCGCTCTCTTGTCAGTGGGCTATCACGAGTACGGTAGATGAGCCCTTATATTGCTTCATACGTGTAGTCAAGGAGTTATTTTTCATAATTATTCTCTCTCTTTTTAATATATATTTTTATATTATCAAATCGGATCGTGGTGGAAGGATCAATGCGTACAATCCAAGTGAGAGATTTTGGCACTTTATTCCATTTTTTCTTTTGACTTTGATATATTTCCCATGCATTTCAGAGAAGTATAACGGGGCCAGGGGCTGGAGGCACGGGTTGCACGAAAGTTGTAAAGGGCGGGTGTGACAGGGTGATGGTGGAAAATGGTGGATGCAGCTGAGACGGTGATTCTGCTCGATCCTAGCTTTCCCTAGCGGAAAAATTTGTAACTTTTTGCAAATATTTTGTTTCTATTTATATATATTTAATATTAATATCTTGGAGAGAGTTCCTATGGAGAAAGAACCTATGTGTGAACCACCATCTTCTCCCGAAAATCATTGATATATTTCTAAGACTTCAGGAAATAATTTTTAACGAGAAAGCTCTATTTTTTTCTAGTGCCACCAATAAATGCTGTATTTGAAAGCGATATATTCCTAATTTGTTTTGTATCCGAATTTAGGTTGTTTAATATCGTTAACTTGTAATGAGTTCTTATGGAGAAGGAATATGTGTGTGAAATCCCGTCCTCTCTTGAAAACTTTTGATATAATTCTACGACTTCAGAACATGATTTTTATCGAGAATTTTTACTTATTTATATTTCTTTCCAAGGGATATTTCTCTTGGTCGCTGTATCTATGTTCATGATGGTCACATGTCCCTTTTTTGAGCGATCGTAGCTCCGTAATAGCGAATGATTTTGGTATTTTTTGTAAATATCTTGTTTTCAGGGACATTTCTCTTGTTCCTTGTATATACCTATCTAATAATTACGCTCCCCCTTTTTAGTGATCCTAGCTCCCCCTGGTAACGGTTTTTGGTGTAATTTTCATTTTTTTTTTCAGAGATATTTGTATTGGTCGTTGTATATATGTATTTGATGGTCACATGTCTGAGTTTTTAGCGATCCAAGCTCTCCTAATGACGGTTTTTGGAATTTGTTTCTATTTTTTAACTGTTATTTCTATTGGTCGCTTTATACACATATCTGATACTTCTATATAAATAGTTAAGTCAGGTTGGATTGTACGAATATTTGGTATCTTTTTGAAACCTTTCCTATTTTTTTTAACTTTTTCTAATTTTTTTAACTTCTATTTTTAATTTTTATACTTTTTAACTTTTATTTTAATTTTTCCCCTACACTTTTTATTTTCTCAATGTGATGTTTTCTTTATTTTTTATATTTTCTAATTTTTTTATTTTTTTTTTATTTTTTATTTTTTATATTTTATATTTTTATATTTTATATTTTTTAATTTTATACCTTTTAATTATATATATTTTTTCTTTTTCTCCTACAGATGTGCATCCAAATTCGACAATACGACATTTACGATCTATGGTACTACCTAACTCGTCAAGGCGTTTTTCTGATACCTGATCAATTCTTTCAGATTCTCTGCGATGAAAAGCAGTGGTTTAACTCGGTTAAACCACTGCTTTTCATCTGCTTGGTTAAACATGGAGGATACATTTCCCCTCTTCATTCAGTCATTTCAAAGGCAACCTCACCGTTCAAAACTCTCCGGATCGTATAAAGTTTTCTCGCATGAAAATCCTAAACGAGGGTGAAGTAAATAAGAAGCCAATAACCCTAAATCTTTCCCAATGGAAGAAACTGTTGCTGAAAGATGAGGTTGCCCGTTGTATTGTAGAACCTAAGTTTGCTGCTATTTCCTTTATATCTGTTTACCATGAAAATGAAAATTCTATGAATTCTAAGTCAAAACAGGAGAATTTATACGACTTCGGAATGTATAAAGAGGTTAAATCTGTTTTCGGCAGGGTATTTTCTTCCCAAATGTCAGAGGTTCTTTATTTCAAGTTTAATTTATATGAGGAGGAGGGTGGTTATTAAAGAATTCCAGAAATTTAGTTTTATAGGTAATTACTGAATTTTAATATCTCTGACTTAGACGGTAATTCTTTTCTAGTGTTATCAATAACCGCGGTATTTGGAAGCGATATGAATTTGAATTGCTTCTCACGCTAAAGTATGTTGCGTAATATTGATATCTTGGAAAGAGCTCTAATGGAGGAAGAATCTATATGTGAAAACCCATCCTCTCCAGAAATTGTTGATATATATAATTCTAAGACTTTGGGAGATGAATTTTAACGAGAAAGTTATATCAATTCCTATAATTTCAAACCTGTTTTTAAAGCATATAAGATATATTTTCGGTGTGGGGAAAACTTTATGTGAAAGTCTCGTTTCATATACTCGTAAGGTTTTCTTCCTGTGTGTGTGTGTGTGTGTGTGTGTGTGTGTGTGAAAACATACGTAAAATCTTAATCCTGATCACCATTTATTCAATTGGGGGAAAAAAAGGTGTACACACATAAATAACACATAAAGTACATTTCTGAAAATATCAACTTCACCCAATTAGTAGAAAATTGCATTTTGTCTCTAAAATAATCCATGTTATCCACTTTGTAGATTTATATAATTTCTTCACTATATGAAAAGCCGTCTGTAAAATCTCGTTCTTGTTTAGTATTTATTTAGTGTATAAAAAAAGCGATCGAATTAATGTGTATTATGTTTCTGAAAATGTCAGACTCATGTTATTTTTCTAAGTTTTGTATTTTTCTTTTTTCGTCTTTGCGCTTCTTTTATTTCATTTTATTTCTCTGATTACTGAAATATTTCTCCATTGTAAATTTTTACATTATGTTTACATCGTATTTTTCAATGGAATATGATATTTCCCTATAGATTAGTGTTAATTTCAGGTGGTTTTTTATGCATTTACATATAACACCACCTGAAATTAACACTAATCTATAGGGAAATATCATATCACATGTAAAAATATGATATAAACATGATCTAAAGATTTCGGTCATTCATGATATATATTCGGTCTTAACTATTCTCCCGTCGGTTCATTCGTTGCTTCTTCGTGTTTTAGGATGAAATGGAGGAATGGATTTAACAAAACCTACTATTTTCTATACCGAACAAGACGGGTTTTTCAAATTAACGATTTCCACTTTTTCTTTTTTTTTGATGACTTGATGTTATACTTCGGGTATTTACAAGTATCCTCCTGAACTCGAGGTTGTATACACCTCACTTAGCATGACACTCAATAACGAGGTAAGATACATTTTATTTTCTCACAGGTTTGAGTCGAGTAACATCGACATCAGTCTCTGGGGGTTTTACCCAATCAGCTGGGTTACCTTATTATAGACCGTATTTTGGAGCCGAAAACGTGATTCTAACCCTTTTCTTATACGTTTTCAAAGCGTTCTATATCGTTCAGGGCTGAAATCGTTGATAATTGGAGAATAATTCGAAATCGTGGTTCAAATTTAGCAACCAATCAAAGCGTTGATGACGAACTTATTTAAAATACACAGATGAAGCTGTGAGCGCAGATTTTGTAAACTTAGTAAAAAAAATTTTTTTGAGGAATGAATTCCATAAATTTATTTTTAAAAAACGAGTAAAAAATAATGTTATTTTGGAAAATGAACAGAAAAATAATCAACATGTTTTAAAGGAATCTGAGTAGTGGAAAATTTTCTGAACTACAAACAAAGATAAAAATTTTTTAAACAAAATTTTCAAGATTAAAATCAGAAATAAACCTTCGGACGTGAGTATAATGAAAAAATAAGACACGAATCAATATTTTTAAAACAAGGCTTTCTTTGTTTATTGAGATCACGTAACACAGGAATACATATTATAAAGAGGGATAAAGATTTCACGTTGCAAGCATGAAATTTTTTAGTGGGAAAGCGCATTTAACGTTTCTCCAGCTGTTGAAACAACCCGACATTTTCAGAAACATAATACACATTATTAATTCGATCACTATTTTATACATTGAAAAAATACTAAACAAAAACGAGATTTTACAAACGGTTTTTCACATAGTAAATAAATTGTATAAATCTACAAAGTGCATGGCATGCATTATTTTCGTGACAAAATACGATTTTCTACTAATTAGGTGAAGCTGATGTTTTCGTAAATGTAAAACATGTTATTTATGTGCACATCTTTTTTCCCCAGTTGAATAAGTGGTGATCAGGTTCAAGATTTTACGTGTGTTTTCACACACACACACACACACACACACAGGAAGAGACCTTATAAGTACATGAAATGAGATTTTCACATAAAGTTTTCCCACACCGAAAATATACCTTATATACTTTAAAAACAGGTTTGAAATTATAGAATGTAATGATATATCTTTCTCGCTAAAACTCATCTCCCGAAGTTTTAGAATTATATATATCAACATTTTCAGGAGAGGGCAGGCTTTCATACATAGATTCTCTCTCTCCATTAGAACTCTTTCCAAGATATCAATATTACGCAACATACTTTCGGATACAAAACAATTCAGATGCATATTGCTTCAAATACCGCGGTTATTGATAACACTAGAAAAAATTACAAGATCAGTCAGAGACATTAAAATTTAGCAATTCCCAATAAAACAAAATTTCAGGAATTTTATCATAACCGCCCTCTTCTTCATATAAACTGAACTTGGAATAAACAACCTCTTCCATTTGGGAAGAAAATACCTTGTCGAAAGCAGAATTATCCTCTTTATCCAGTCCAGAGTAGTATAAATTCTCCTGTTTTGACTGATTCATAGATTTTTCAATCTTATGGTATACAGTTATAATAGAAATAGCAGCTAACTTAGGTTCTACAATACAACGGGCAATCTCATCTTTCAGCTTTAACAGTTTCTTCCATCGGGAGGGATTCGGGTGTATTGACTTCTCATTTATTTCACCGTCGTTTAGGATTTTCATGCGATAAAACTTTATATGATCCGTAGAACTTTGAATTGTGAGGTTGCCTTTAAAATGACTGGATGAAGTGGGAAATGTATCCTCGATGTTTAACCACTACTTTTCATCGCAGAGAATCTGAAAGAATTGGTCAGGTTTCAGAACAACGCCTTGGCGAGTGTGGTAGTACCATAGATCGTAAATGTCGAATTGTCGAATGTGGATGTAAATCTCTAGGGAAAAAATATATAGAAGTTAAGTGGTATAAAATTTAAAAAAAAATTAAAAATATAAAAGTTAAAAAATTAGAAAAATATAAAAAATAAAGAAAACATAAAGCTTAGAAAAATAAAAAATGTAGGGAAAAAATAAAATAAAAGTTAAAAAGTATAAAAATTAAAAATAAAAGTTAAAAATATTAAAAAAGATAAAATATTTAGACAAAGTTAAAAAAAAATATTAAAGTTTAAAAAATTGTACCCAATATTCTTGCAATCCGACCTGACTTAGCTATTTATGTAGAAGTATCAAATATATGTACACAGCGACCGATAGAAATAGCCCTTAAAAAAATTGAAATAATGCCAAAACCGTCACCAGGAGAGCTAGGATCAAAATCAAACACGTGAATCAGATATATATATATATATATATATAAAAAGTTTTCCTCGCCCATTCTTGGCGGAAACAGGCTTTGGGACGGGCAGAGCGCCATGTTCCCAAGCCTCTTTTTACATCACTTCTTAATGTGCCATGTCTAGAAACTTCCTGACAATGTGACACGTGTTTAGGATTGTGGCTTTTTGTATTTCAATGTAGGTGTTTGGGTCAATGTTGAGTATCTCCAAATTCGTCGCAAGCGTTTTTGGTACTATCCCTGTTGCTGAGATGACTAACGGGATGATGAGGATCTTTTCCATACCCCATATATCTCGTACTTCATGTCTGAGATCTTGGTACTTGGTGATTTTCGTTGTGTAGGTTGTCTGTATGTTATTGGTGTTGGGTACTGCTATGTCGATTAAGTACGTGGTCTTATTCGATTTATCGACGAGGGTTATGTCAGGACGGTTATGTGGGACTGTCTTGTCTGTTATGATTGCTCTATCCCAGTAAAGCTTGTGTGTTTCGTTCTCATGCACGGTCTCTGGCTCATATTTGTAGTACGGGCATTTTTCTGTCAGAAAGCCAGCATTCGCTGCCAATTTCTGGTGGACTATTTTCGCTACTTGATCGTGTCTATGTTTGTAGTCTGACTGCGCAAGGATCTTGCATCCTGCCATCACGTGTTGGATTGTCTCCGATGCCGCATGACAGTGTCTGCATTTGTCGCTTTCTATGTCTTTTCTCTGGATGAATTTCTGATTGTTCCTTGTTGCGATCACTTGGTCTTGGATGGCTAGCATGAATCCTTCTGTCTCTGGCTGGAGAGTGCCTTTGGCCAGCCAAGAATTTGATGCCTTTTTGTCAACGTGTGGTTGTTGCAGGTCATTGTAGTGCCTGCCATGTAATGGTTTTCCGGCCCAAGTTCTCAGTTTCTGTTCGTTGGCTGTTTCCAGGACACGCTCTTCGGTACTACACAGGTTTAGTGGCGTGTAATTTGCATCTGCTTGTATTATGGCTTGGATGAGTGGCGATCGGGGACTCTTCAACTGGAAGTATTGCCTCATGCTCTGGATCTGCTTGTCATGTAAGTCTTTGAGGTCCGCTTGTCCGCGTCCTCCTTCTTCCCGGGGTAGTGTTTGCCGTTCAATTGCCGTTGCAGGGTGTAGTTGTCCGGCTCTTCTCTGGATGGTTCTCATTTTCCGCTGGAGTTGTTATATATATATATATAGTATCAGATCATATATATGCAACGACCAATACAAATATCTCTGGAAATGAAAAAAACATGAAAATTACACCAAAAACCGCTACCATGGGGAGCTAGTATCACTAAAAAGAGGTACGTAACCCTTATAAAAGTATATACAAGGAACAAGAGAAGTGTCCCTGAAAGCAAGATATTTATAAAAGGTACCAAAAGCATCCGCTAGGGAGAGCTACGATCGCTAAAAAAAAGGGGGACAGTTGACCATTGTACATAGATATAATGACCAAGAGAAATATCCTTTGAAAACAAAATAGAAATAAGTAAATATTCTCGATAGAAAACAGCTTCTGAAACCTTAGAATTATATCAACAATTTTCAAGAGAGGACGGGATTTCATACACATATTATTTCCACATAAGAACTCTTTACAAGTTAACGATATTATGCAACATAAATTCGGATACAAAACAAATCAGGAGCATATCGCTTTCAAATACAGCACTTACTGATAACACTAGAAAAAATACGAGCTTTCTCTTTAAAAATCGTATCCCGAAGTTCTATGAATCTTGAATATATCAACAATTTTCGGGAAAGGATGGGGATTCACACATAGATTCTTTCTCCATAAGAACTTTCTCCAAGATACCAATATTAAATAACACACTTTCGGATACAAAACAATTCAGGTGCATATCGCTCCCAAATACTGTGGTTATTGATAACACTTAGAAAAAATTACGAGCTAAATCAGAGACATTAAAATTCAGTAATTCCCGACAAAACAAAATTTCAGGAATTTTATCATAACCACCATCCTCTTCATACGAATTAAACTTGAAATAAACAACCACTTCCATTTGAGAAGAATATAGCCTCTTTATCCATCTCGGAATCGTACAAATTCTCCTGTTTTGACTGATTCAGAGATTTTTCCATCTCGCGGCATATATATAAATATCGCAGACAGATATAAAGGAAATAGCAGCAAACTTAGAATCCGTAATACAGCGGGAAACTTTAGCTTTCAGCTTTAACAGTTTCTTCCATTGGGAGGAATTTAGGGTTACTGACCTCATTGACTTCACCCTCGTTTAAGAATTTCAAGCGAGAAAACTTTATATGATCCACAGAACTTTGAACGGTAAGGCTACCTCTGAACTGGCCGGATGAAGAGTGAACTATATCCTCGATGTTTAACCACTGATTTCCATCGCAGAAAATCTGGAAGAAGTGATCAGGTTTCAGAACAACAATTTGACGAATTGGGCAGCACCATAAATCGTAAATATCGTATTGCCGAACGTGGATGTGAATCTCTCGAAGAAAAGTTGATACCGTCACATAAACAACATCTCCTATGGCAAACGCATCATGTTCATAGAGGATCGTCCATAAACGTTTAGGAGCGGGGTTAATATGAGGCTCGCAGAGACGCTTGGGAGCAGGACTCGATGAATCACTCATTCCTTTACATTCAGCGGAAAGGCTCAGCTGCCTACATTCCATTATACCGGCTTGAACCTATTCTTCCTAAACCTATAAAAAATAAAGATAAATTAGAGAACTTGCAGCTAAAGCGCGGAGAAAAAAGAAACAACTTTTAAAATAACTCTTAAGGAAAAACAATTTCAAGGAAATAGGGTACTCACTGAGATAGAAGGCTTGATGCGAGGAGATTGGGTTGAGAACATGATACCGAGAGAGTTAGCGCGTACTGCCTACTTCGAGGAACTGTAGAGAAGTGGTCGGGAAATAGGAGGTAGAGGACTGTTAGAAGGAGAAGAGGGATAAATCCTGTAACCCACATCTATTTCATGTTCAGATGGGGGGGGGGAATGAACAGACACCGACCAGATATTGGGGCATCAACAAGGAAAACACGTTGGCAATCCTATGATGGAAGCGCCTCCTAGAAAATATTTGGTACAACAAGATTAATTAAATGAAAAATATGCAGCGCTCCTAGGTGAAAAAACATCTGCAGCGCCCCCTGGTGAATTGGCAGGACCATTAGATAGGAATATAGTGCCCCTATAACACCCAAAAAAATACCCCTCGAAGCAGATTTTTTTTTAATTCAAACTCTGCCGCTAAGGGGATCTAGGATCGCCCAGAAGAGGGGGAAGACCTGAGCCTCATATACACACGTAAAACGATCAAAAGAAATATCCCTTGAAACAAAATATTTACAAAGAGTTCCAATAAGGACCACTAGGGGGATCTAGGATCGCTAAAAGGGAGTCACGTGACCCTCATATGCATACATGCAATGGACAAGAGAAATATTCCTGAAAACAAAATATTTACAAAAAGTGACAAATTTTTCCGCTAGGGAGAGCTAGGATCGAGCAGAATCACCGTCTCATCTGCATCCACCATTTCCCCACCACCATCCTGTCACACCCACCGTGTATAACCTTCGTGCAACCTGTGCCTCCTTCCCTTGACCCCGTTATACTTTTCTGGAAGACGTGGGAAATACATCAAAAGCAAACGAAAAAAATGGAATAAAGTGCCTAAATCTCTCACTTGGATTGTACGCATCGATCCTTCCACCACGATCCGATTTTATAATATAAAAATGTATATTAAAAAGAGAGAGAATAAATAAGAAAAATAGCTCCTTGACTACACATATAAAGCAATATAAGGGCTCATTTACCGTACTCGTGATAGCCCACTGACAAGAGAGCGAGGCTACCAGCTGGAGGCGTAACAACCTCCCCCCATCTAAAAACCCCCAACTCCAGCAGATCAAACCACCAGAGTTATTTATTCAATACCTTGCAGTAACTGTGTCAACAAATATTATGGTAAAACTAAAATAACCCTCAAAACTAGACTCTAAGAGTATGAAAACAAATTTAGGACTCAAGATTTTAGTTCACTTCTTGTCTAACACTGCGCTGAACAGAACCATATCCTATCCTGGCATAATGCGAAAATCTTGCACAAAAATATTCATAACTACAGTGGACTAATATTCCTTGAAAGTTGGCAATCTATCAACAATAGCCATCGTAACGCGTTAAATGAATTCCACAATCTACCCGCAGAATATGTAACGCTCAAATAATCTTCCAACATTTCAACAATTTTCGCACTGAAGATGAAGCTGCGATATCGTCGAAACGTTTGCCTTCAACTTGTTCTATGTAGTTTTAATGGCTGCTTCTCAAAATGCTAATGTATTTGTTTCAAATGCCAGTCGTAATTTATTTCGCGTTAAATATTTTATCTAATTTACATTTTTTTCAATAAAATGTGCAGGATGTATCACAATGTGTTAAAATTGGATATGTTTTTGCACCTTCATTAAAAACTGTGCAATTTCATTCCCACATTACTACTTTTAAAACACGCCTTTTTTTTAATCATTTTTAATCTTCTTTTTTAACATCTTTTAATAATTTCAAGCATTATGTTTGTTATGCTACATAATGCATATCGACTCATTATTCGTATCTTTAATGTCGTGCGCAGGTGGGTATGTGTGAAAACGTTTTTACCTGGACTGAATACATAAGAATTGTCATGAAATTTTGTAACATTTATTCGCTGGTAACGTCACCATGACCGCCAGATTTTGTTGATTCGGTGAAATTTGGCGAGAAAATAAGATGACGCTCTTAATGTTAATTTGTTTTTCAATGTAATCGAACTTCCAACATTTTTTTATTTACTGAAAAGAGGCGTTTCGTAAATTTTGCTGAATTGTTTTACTGAGTGGTCCTACGTGAAATTTATCACCTGCGTCACGCAAAGGAGTGAGAATTGCCATAGTAATAGGTGATAACGTATCTGGTCCATTTATGAACAGAATATCATTTTGTTTGGACTATCTTTTCAAAGAATATCCATTTTTTTCATACTAAATTTCATCTGATTCTATAATTCTTTCATAAGTATGTGCATACGTTACAGGATCGTTTACGAGGAGGTGTCTTCGCTGGTCAAACGCCCCCTTTGGGCAATTTTATAATAATGATATTCATTCATTCATTCATTCATTCATTCATTCAACCTGTCGATACATAGATAATCGTCTATCCAATGGACCAACCCAATGTAGAAGGTCCGAAGAAAGTACACAAGTATAACGTGCTCCAAACCTGAAAAAAGAAATATGCACGTGAACAGATACAATTTCCCTGTCTCATTCTTTTTCTGACCAATAAATGTTTCTTCAGTGGGTCCATTGCTGTAAAATAAAAATTTTTATGAGAGAATTTCATCTTCATCAAAAACCATTTCCCTTTTACTTCAGAAGCGTCCCTTTTCCTTAAATCCTACATACGGCCCTGATACATTGTTAATACACACACACCATGTCTGATTAATGTAGCGGAAACACGTTTGTATATCACTCAAACAATCTGGGTTTGATTCAAAATGGCGCCCAAAGCTTTTCGTTGTTTTTTAACAATCCTTTATCTGGGGTTAAGGATTCTCCTACCGACAGAAGTTATAATTCATAAAAAAACTATATATCTTGGCCCAGTATTACCTTAAATGCCCTTATACCACAAATCTAACTAATTAATAAAGTTAAGAGGTACTTTATGTTTCATTAATATTTCTCTAGGTTACAGAATCGTAATGATATGAAGCAAAAATTTCTCTTAACCTGTTAACTGGGTATGACGACATTTTTCGTCATGCCCAGAAGACTACCAAAATGCGAATGACGACATTTTTCGTCATTGAAATTAAATATATTTAATATCACTGAAATTAATTAAATATAATGAATATAGTTAATATCACTTAAATTAATTAAATATCACTGAGAAAAAAAGTCCCCAGTGTGAAACGAGTTTCACAAAATTTTATTCCCCGGTTAACAGGTTAAGGGACAATTTTCAGATGCAGTCATCCGTTTTCACAACCAGATACTAATTCTCCGGCAAAAACTCCTTCATAACATCATCCCCCCCCCCTCTCTTTTACGGTCACCTGTATTTAACGAACAAATTTTTATATCCAATGAATGAGCAGTGGGGGATTTACAAATAAGCTAAATAGACTGAAGCCTACGGCAGCAAATTTTCGACGAAAATTTGCAAAGCTGGATTTTTTTTATGACCATTTGAATTGTTACATTCAGAGACATAACTAAACATTGGTAAAGGGAAAGCTACCATTGGCATCGCCTTGAGAGCAGCTCAAAACTTGCCAAATTCACAAATTCTTGCCAGAAGACGAATTTGAAATAATAGCCAGGGGCGTCAAATTAAGAATTTGACAAAAGCGTCAAAATCTCTGTTATGCCTCTGGTTGCCTTTGGGGAAATTAGGCGGAAAAATATGTCAGAGACTGTTGTCGACAAAATTGTAAATCCGCCTCTGATAATGAGATATTTTTTACTGTATTTATTTAACCTGTTACATTCTCACTTGACTCGATTAGGGGACAGTGTACATCTTCAATCCCGCCAAAAAGTGTATACTATCGAATCTGTATTGATTTTATGGATTCGAACCATTCAAGCCATACAAGCCAAGTATTGCATACCGCTTTATTCCTATCAATCCGAAAATACTGGATAATTTAAGAATATTATTTAAGAAGTGGCATTCAATGAAGTTCAGCCACAGCACTCAAGAACTAGGCGCAGTATAGCTCAGATGCTCTTGCGCCATAAAAAAGCCAAACGATCAATCAATCAATCAATCACTCAAGAACTAGCGTCCATTCGAAAGTATGCGCATCTTGCATATCACTATAAAAATATTATTCTTTCCCCACATATAAAAGTGGTACAGTCAAATCACATTACCGTAACATTGATATAGAACTCAAATCATATTTTCATAACGCAATATCTCACTCAAACCATATTTCAATTGTGCAATATCTCACGCAAACCATATTTTCATATCGCAATATCTCACTAAAACCACATTATTATTCTGGAAGTGATATCTTATACAAACATATTACTATAAGACTGACGCCATGTTACTATAAGACTGACGCCATGTTACTATAAGACTAAACCATGTTGCTATCATATACATATAAAAATAATGTTTTAACTCAAATCGTATTTTTAAAATGGTGGACACCGTCCAAAAACAATTGAAGTTTTTTACTTTCATGATATGTATAAAACATAATCACTAAAATGTAGTTTAATTAATACCAATTAAAACAATTAATTGTCACTAAAGCCAAATCTAAAATCAATCTTTTGTCATAATCCTTAATTTAAATTAAAATATTTTCTTCTTTTTCTACTCTTTGGCGCCAACACGGGCTAAACAAGAGTTTTGGTCACCATGAAGTTAAGCAAATAAATGTAACCCTACTATGAAAATTTTGGACAATCCCTTATGAAAGGCAGCATTATCACAATCGGCGCTATATTCCGTTGATGCATTGTTATTTTAATTAATTATGTACACGTAAGCAAACATGTAAACGTAAATCTAAGTATCATATTTTTCGCATTGTATTTCGTGGGTGATAAAAATAAAGACTTTTTTTAGAGCAGACGTTTCGCAAGGGGAAAGTAAAATCATCCAGCATTGATTGCTATACAGGATATCTAAGAAACGATCCAGAAAAGTGGTTCAGGGGCGTTGTGAATAAAAAAGGAAAAAGTAAACCGCAGACGAGGAAAAAAAATTATCTGCTTTTGAGTCCCCACATTTTTTACGACTCAAAGTGAAGAGGCTTGTCTTGTTTTACGAAACAACGGAAAACGTGGTGAGAAAGCAAATGTTTGGATGCGAAGGACAAAAGAGATGTCTACCAAAAGGTGAAAGTAAAGAAATGGGGAAAATATGAAGGTACTAGGAGTTTTTCAGTCATTTCGAAATTGTTGTGAAAGAAATAAAAAAATGTACTTGAAGTCGATTATCAAGTTTTCAAAATTACGTCTTTTGATGTCTATAATTATGAACTGCACTTCAACTAATGTATTTTGATTAATAACAATAATTAATAATTATAAATTACAAAATCATTCACTTATTAATAAATATACTTATTCATCATAATTAATAAGTATATGTTAATAATCATAACTTTTTTCCGGACCGTAAATAAAGGATTATCTAAAGCATACTATAATTAGCATTGTCTTCTTTTGAAAATATAGATAGCTACAAGCTACACAGAAAAATGTGTAGATAGATGGTTAAAAATATTTAAATAGATAGATAGAAAATATGCAGGTAGATAGCTAGTGAATAAGTAAGTAAATGAATGAATGAATGAATGAATGAATGGATAGATGGGCGGACAGATAGATAGACAGATAGGCAGACGGACAGGTAGGCAGGCAGACGTAAGTATACAAGATATAGATAGTCCTCACTTCAATGAATTTTTGCTTTTACGAATTTTTTTTACGCGATATAAATATCAAAATATAAAATAAAAGCAAAATTAATAAAGTATAGTGCTAAGTATATAAAATATCTATCCTAACCATGATAATTATTTCAAACAAACATATTTTAATTAAGACGTCTGTAAGCTCTTTCGCAAATAAAAGCTTGACGAATCATTTCAATACGTCGAAAAAGGAATCAAAATTTTCGAGTTACAGGGTTTTAACTTTGAGAGAACTGCAAAAGGCTTTTAAAAAAGCTAATTTTTGTTACCGAAAAATTAATAAATGAAAGAAGAATTCAAGCAAAACCAATTATTACAACTTTTCTGCAGAAGTAGTCGAAGAGCTGCTACTACTACTTTTTTCCTCCAACGAACGAAAAACGTCGCGTCCTTCAAAAAGTGTTTGAATTATTGAGGGCAAACTGTTTAATACATGTATCATATTTAAGCACTGCTGTAGATGTTGATTAAACACTTTGAATTAGGTATTTATGAATCTGTAACGTTACGTTTCTTTCCTGTATTTTAATTTTGAGCAGTCAGAAATCAGCCATGTTTCGCATCTCATTTTGCATTAGTATGGTTTTCAATGGGGGAAAATGAATTATCGAGAGCGGAAACGATACTTATTATATTGCGTTTACGGAAAACAAATTTCTTGCTTAACGCGAATCCCCGATTTATGAATTTCCGCTTTACGAGTGAGGGTACGAAAAAACTAATTCGTAAAGGCTAGAACTACCTGTATGCTGATCGTATCCAAATATTAAAATTAATGGAAGATTGAATTCGAACATGTGGTTCAAGAAATTAGAATGAGTGATGCACGAAATAATTCCGGACTGATTGATGCATGAGAAAATTCAAGAATAATGCATTTGGGAAGAAATTCTAGAAAGATTTACGCATAAAGAACAACAAAACTACTTGTGAATTCATCACTTGTTAATTCACTATTTGGTAATTCATTACTTGTTAATTCATTATTTGTTAATTCGTTACTTATTAATTCATTATTTGTTAATTCATTACTTGTTAATTCATTACTTGTTAATTCCTTACTTATTACTGCTTATTTCAGTACTTGTTACTGTACTTGCCACTCACTTGTTAGTTCATTACTTGTTCCTTTACTTGTTACTCAATTGTTAATTCATTACTTGTGACTACTTGTTAATCCATTACTTGTGACTACTTGTTAATCTATTACTTGTTACTGTATTTGTGAATGTGGTTGTTAATTTACATTTTAATTATTTTTGGTAATTACTTTTTAATTATTTTTAATTTAGTTATGAATTTTTACTTACTAATAATACCTAACAATTAATAATTTTTTTAATTTAAATTTTTTAGTTTAAAATTTTTAATTTAAATTTTAATTTAAATTTTTTAATTCTAAATTTTTAATTTAAATTTTTTAATTCAGAATTTTTAATTTAATTTTTTTTAATTTACCTATCTTTAATAATTACTGTTTTAATTTTAAATTTTTTAATTTAAATTTTTAATTTAAATTTTTTAATTTAAATTTTTAATTTACTAATAATAATGGCAATTAATAATTTTTTTAATTTAAGAGTAACTTTTAACTTACTAGCTTTTTAAATTTACTAATATTACTAATAATTAATAATTTTTTTAATTTAAATTTTTAATTTACTACTAATAATAATAATTAATAATTTTTTAATTTAAATTTTTAATTTACGAGTAACTTTTAACTATAGCTATTTTTAAATTTACTAATACTAATATTTAATAATTTTTTAATTTAATTTTTACTTCAATTTTTTAATTTACAAGTAACTTTTAACTTACTCGTCAATTTTTTTAATTTACTTGTTAATTATTTGTAAATTTATTTACTAATTACTTGTTATTTCAGTAGTTGTAATTAATTCTAAATCTCTCTCTGAAGATATCTTCTTTCAATTCTCTTGCATGCCCGCTTCATATGCTGGTTTTTAATGATTGTGGGATGTGAATTCATTTCTACAGCTTGGAATATATGGATCCATTAACATTCGAGCCGAAATATAATATGAATTTATTAACAAAAAACTGTGTCAGTGTTTCCTATCTGTCATTTAAATTCATATAGGGTATTTCAAATTATCTTATATACACCTTGAATTAGCTTATTTTATTTTGTGATTATACATATACTCGTATACGGAATATAACCATAATTATGCACTTATTTGTGTAAAGCATTATATATAAGGCTTTAAATGAATTTATGTAATAATTTATTATAAATTATTCATATATTTAATCATTGTATATATACAAATATAATGCTATTTTAAATATGAGAAAAATAAACAAACAATATTAAGATTTAAAAAATGAAAAAACAATTCGGAGTAGATTGATTTCATATGTTGTACCTTGTACCCCTTAAAGGCCTTCACTTTTCTTAAGGGTACGTGTATCGTAAACCTAAACCACTTTACGAGCAGACGAAAACCACAAAGCAGATGAAATATGAGGACCATATAATGACATTTTAAAAGCTGAACAGTAATAGAAGTTTCATATGTGAGAATGGGACC
Organism: Dysdera silvatica; assembly: GCA_006491805.2. NCBI lineage: Eukaryota > Metazoa > Arthropoda > Arachnida > Araneae > Dysderidae > Dysdera > Dysdera silvatica. The sequence goes on from QLNU02014176.1 coordinate 150,493,970, forward strand.
AAAAAAGAAAAGGTGCAAACAATTAAATACAACACACGTTCGAGACCAGATCATGAAAGCGAAAGCGATTTTGGGAACATCAGCCCTTTTAGTCTGCCCTCCCTGCATACGCCCTTGACCACCAGCTCTTACTAATGTTCCTCGCCTTAGGCGATATGTTTAGAAGCCTTCAGGAGTTGGCAAAATATTTATGATATTTGATTGCCTGCAATCATGGGGAGAAACAGGTTCTGGAGCTGCCCCTACTAGGGCCTCTTCACTGCAAGGACACTTGCTCTGCCGAGAAGCTTCATTGCCTGCTTCAGCTGAGCTCAGATGATGACATTTTTTCTTTTTCGCTTTTATTGTTATTTATGTGCTTTGAAGAACTCTTCATGATACTACGATGTCAGAAGTGGTTTTAAGGTCAACAAAAAGGATTTTTCAAGGTGTTCCATTAAAACAATAGCGGCCGATAAAGGAATTTAAGTCTATATTTCCCCTCATTGTTGCCTTTATGATCTGAAAAAGTTTAATATGTTTCATACATTTTAAATGTATTCATATGTGTCTATTTGTGTATGTATATAGTAAAGTCTCGTTAGTCCAAAATAATTAGGACAGAGACTTGTTCGAATTAACCGAAATCTTTACTGCAATACGTATTATAGGCTATAATGGTTTGATGCGTATGTATTGATATACACGTATCACAGACAATAAACGACAAGTGGGCGACGGAAAATTTCCCCCTTCCTTTATGGAAAAATTTCATTTAATTAGCAACACACACTGCGCTGTTTGTTTACATCTTGTCAATTGGCCTCAGTTGCAGCTGATCAAAGAAAAATATTCGGATTAGCTAAATTTAATTAGCGTTATCGGGATTAACGAAACTTGATTGTATATTCAATATTGTATTAGTTCCATTTTGGCACAAATTTTTCCCATTTTCCCCATTAGCGTACGTAGAAAGTTCACAAGGTGGGGAGTTACAGAGCTACAACTCTATATATTCATATGTATATATACAAAATTGATTCGCAGTTGCAAGTTATGACCATCTATCAACTCCCTATGCACTTTAGTGCATTGTCCATGTATAATATGTATGGTATAACTGGATTTTCCATCAGAACAACACGTTATTCTCGCAACAAGTTCTACGATGTCATAGTTCAGATCTAAGAATGTTAAACTATTGTCGTGACAAGTTCGTAGAGCGAATCTCAACCCCCATTGAGAACCTTTAAGGTGTTTTAGTTCGTAGTGTCCACGCTAATTACGGTCAATTTGCAACCGTCGAAGAACTCAAAGCAGGAACAATAGACCGTTGGTATAATACTGACTGTGCGATAATGCATCGTTTAATAGACAGTATGGCAAAAAAAAAAAGAATATTTCATATTATTAAAGAATAAATTTTGAGCAGAAAGCTCAATTTGTTATTAATTGAGCTTGAAGTTCATATATTAAATTTTTTTTTAATTTGTTTCCATATAAGTATGGGACAGTTTCTTATGACTAAATTTGTAAAATCATCATACTATATCATTTATATCTATTATCAACGGTCGTTTGTGATGTATGATATTTAGCTTCTTGTAAAGTGTGGCTCATTAATACATATAAATCTTTTTATTCCCTTCATTAAACTCTTTGTTTTTCCAAAAAATTACGTTTCCATATAATTATGTGACACAGTGTATATACAGTGAACAGCTGTTGATATACATTGGTATTCAAAGTAAAAAGAGTCTACAAAGTATATGTAAAACATCATGGGTATACTAAGAAAACGCAATACTGTGATTTCTTCGTTTTATTCTTTATTCTTCATTTTCTTCTTTTCTCCTCTTGTTTCTTCTTCATTCCGTCCCTGGGAGGAACGTAATGCTTTCATAAAAAATCTCCATCGGCATCGGTTTTCTATCAGTCTCTTCGTCTCTTCACATGTTTCATTTTTTTTTTTTTTAATTTCGTCTTCCACAGTTCTCCTCCATGTATCCTTTGCATACCTCTCTTTCATTCTTCTCCTAGAATTCCAGGCTCTAACTCGTTTGCAAGCGTAGTTCGGTTTCTTCCCGAATTCATGTCCTATCAACTCTATTTCCTTTGCTTCATTACCATTTGTATATAATTTTATAAGAAGATGAAGGATTTGATAAGAGGAGAAGGAAACTGTTGTATCTATATTTCTTGTAATGGTAATGCAATATAACATGGCTCTTGACATCTATATAATTATAATGCTGATTCATCATGCGAGGACTGATATTTAATTTTTGTAAAAATTAATATATATTCAAATCTCAATTTAAAAAAAAATTTCTAAGTTACAAAATTCTTATTGTGTGATGCCGAATTCTTTTCGAATTTCTTTCCATAAAAATACACTGTAATAAGAAAACGCATTTCAAACTAGCATCTGACACGAAATTAACAGACTTTTTTTCCTACAAAAATTAATAATAGCACTTTTGTGATGAGATGCATCCGCAGATGTATGATGCAATCCGTACATATTAATATAAAAAGCTTATTTATATCTACTATGGATAACTCCTTATTTTGAGTAGTGAAAATTACGGGAAGTCAAAATCAAATAATTTATTTATTAATAATATTTTATTTATTTTTTAATTATCCTGCATAATTAACTAACTATCTTATTTATTATTATCTTAATTGCCTTGTATAACATTTACTGCTGAATTGTTTTACTTTCCCTCCCGAAATGTCTGCGCTTTAAAATATTTATGTATTATATGCGATTTTAAATATTTTAATAATACATATTTATGTATTTATTTTATATAAATCGAACACTACGCAGATTAAATCAAACAACAATGTCAATCAATCAACGTTTATTGGCGTAGTGATACCAATGCCATATTTATGTGCTTTTAAATATTATAAATATTTAAAAATTGTATATAATATCAATACCTATGAAACACATTGCGAAAAACTGTATTACTATAATAATTATAGTTACGTTTACATATTCATACACGCACATATTTTCACAATTAATTATATGCGTGTATATGTATATGTTTACATATTCATATACGCGCATATAATTGTGAATACATATTTGAAATTATACGTTGCTATAGGGCTAAGTATCTCATAATTTCTAAATATTTTAAGATATTTATTGAGAAAGAATATATTAAACAGTTTAACATGTTTTC
>QLNU02014176.1:150504784-150524907 GCA_006491805.2 Dysdera silvatica
TTTTAGAAAGAACCTGCAACTGAAGACTAATATTGAAGAAATATGGAAATTCATATCCTCCGCGAATTCCTCAGATATTTTTACTTATAAAAAATTATTTTTTATTTTATTAAATTTCAAGGATGCGTGTATTAGCCTTTTATAATTATAATAGTCAGAAGTATACGTTAAGTTTATTTTAAAATTATCATAATTTCTGTAAAAGTGTAACCTTAAAACATTATTAATTTCTTATTATATAAACATTTTAAAAATATTTTTTATATATCGCAAACTTCAAAAATCTGTTTAAGAATTTTTGCGAGAAATTTTACTTTTGGCGAAAAGAATTACATTCAAAACATCTTCCTATATCAACTACATTAAAAGTCAAGAACTTACACTATTAAAAAGTTTTTAAAAAATTCCATTCCTTGCTGAGAGTTCTATAGTTAAAAATTCATAAAAATTTAGCATCGAGTCCATGAAGCTGCTTAGCCATCTTGCAGATCTCTTGGCATCTTGGTTTTTTATATCGAAATTCTATTCCAGTTAGGTAACATATTAGATTAGCACAATAGGGTAGCTGGGTTCCTTGGGGCCCTTGGGCAAGATATCAATTTAAGCCCCTTATTTTAATGAAAGTAAGGACCCTAAAAATGATTTCGGAGCTTCTAAGTCACCAAAGCCTCAAGGCTTTGTAAGTGGCACAGTTAGTCCCGATCTAGGGGGCGGGCTTTAGCCCCACCCCGCCCTAGACACATAATATTCATTTCCAATTTTCGCTATTCTGGGAGGGGGAGGGACTACATTGTTTCCAGGGAAAGCTAAGCTACATCTAGCCCCTCCCTAGTCACGCCAATGGGGCTTTGCCCTCTTTTTCTATACGGTAGCCACGCCCCTGGATTAGCACGACCAGCATGGTAATGCACTAGCTATGTTAATTGTCTATCACGTGTGATTAGCGAGCATGAGCATCGCTCACAGACAACTATCCTGCCGTGTGTATTACAATGTATAATGTAATACACACACACGCTCCGTGGAATACAGCATATTCCATGGACTGCACTGGTTAAATGCATAATCTAAATTAGTCTGATTTTGAGGCAGGTCAGAATGTTGAAGATAAAATATGCGACATGCATTCGAGACTTGAACCGTAACCTTACTTCCTGGTGTTCCGAATGCGATAAGCAAGGCACAAAAATACAACCACGTCCTAGAAACGAAGGTAGATGACGGAAAATAAGAAGAACTCTACTGCGCAACATTTCAACATTGACCCAGTTGAAGCAAGATATCGCTTGCGCATAACAGTGTTAATGGAATATGTCCATTAGGAGTGCTGGTTGCAACTCTTGACCATGCGGAAGTGGCAATGGGTAAAACAAGAGCTGGCTTAATGTCTGGAATAAGTAAAATTTCTTACATAAGGCTCTTGCAACATGGTTGTAGATACCTCAGCCTCCGTCCGAAAACACACAGGGAGGAGAATTTTTATGTGGGCTGCAGAAGTTTCGCCCGTTGCACAAGCACCGGCCGCCTTGAACTATCTAAACACCAATTGCCATACCATAATTACGTAGGAGCCTACTAAACAATAAAAATGAATATCTGAGAAAATAAAGAAAAGCTCACGCGTTTTTCACACCTTAACTTCAATATTTCAGTGAACAGATACGCTTCCACATGAAGCTAACCAAATTTTAAAGATAACCAGCGGTGTCTTTGAATGCAAATACTCTTCTTTCCAAAATTATCATTAATTGTTATCAATTATTGTCAATTATTTTTGATTATCATTAATTATTATCAATTATTGCCGCTTATCTTTAATTATTATCAATTACTGTCAATTACTTTTGATTATCATCAATTATTATCAATTACTATTATCAATTATTGTCGATTATCTTTAATTATTATCAATTATTGGCAATTACTGTTGATTATCGTTAATATGATTATCAATTATTGTCAATTACTGTTGATTGTCATTAATTATTATCAATTATGGTCAATTACTGTTGATTATCATTAATTATTATAAATCACCATTATCAATTATTGTCAATTACTCTTGATTATCATTAATTATCGTCAATTACCATTATCAATTATTGTCAATTACTTTTGATTATCATTAATTATTATCGATCACCATTAATTATTATCGATCACCATTATCAAATATTGCCAATTACTGTTGATTATCATTAATTATTATCAATTATTGCCAATCACTGTTGATTATCACACTATTATCAATTCGGCAATTACTGTTGATTACTAATTATTATCAATTTTGGCAACTGCTGATTATCATTAATTATCACCATCATTAGCAATTATTGTCAATTCAGTTGATTATCATTAATTATTATCATCATTGTCAATTACTGTTGATTATCATTATTATTATCAATCATCATTATCGATTATTGTCAATTACTGTTGATTATTATTAATTATTATCACCACCATTATCAATTATTGTCAATACTTTTGATTATCATTAATTATTATCGATCACCATTAATTATTATCGATCACCATTATCAAATATTGCCAATTACTGTTGATTATCATTAATTATTATCAATTATTGCCAATCACTGTTGATTATTATTAATCATTGTTTAATTTACAAGCATTGGAGTAGTTTTTAAAGAATGTTAAGAGCTTTAGTCGTTGTCTGAAATTATTAATTCAGTTCAAGCTTTATCCATAGACATGGAAACTGTCCATAGAATAGTAATAATAAAAATAATAATAAAATTTTGTTTGCTTCAAACAATAAATTTGATCATTTCATTCTTACACCTACATTTCCAGCTAACATATAACAGTCATTTACTGTCTTTTTACCAATTTATCTCCTTATGTGCACCAACATTAAGATAGACAAACACCAAGAGTAATTAATGGAAAAGATTAAGAATTAATCAAATGACATCATCCGGTAATAACAATAAGTACAATCAAAAAATAAAATACTGTATCCCTCTCATCAACGACTTTCAAGAGACGGGGAAAACGTCGTAAAACAGAAAGTTATTTTATTCGGAATGAAATTCAATGAAGCATTAGCCATAACCGCAAAGCACCGTCCTTAAACAGAAATATTCGTTAATTACGACGATGTTATTGAGAAAATTTACTCTATTATACAGCAAATAATCAACATGTAAAAAACAGCATAAGTAATTAACAGAAACAATAAGATTATTTAAATCTACGATAACAATAATAAATACATAAAATATTACTTTCCAATAAAGGACACTCACGGTACCGGACATTTTTCCTTTAACTAGAAATGTACCTTCTTCGGAGGTACATATGTTTGCACATGCATATACTAAAGAACATAGTAACCGTCTCTTAAATAGAGGTGTCCCTTACGAGAGGTAATACCGCGTATATATATATAAAACTATGTCAACGATTTAATCAAACGATGATATGCGCAATTATTATGCAACAAATAATCTTAGTATTTGTTTGAGATGGTTACGAGTGAACACAAAACATGGATAAATAGCTCATGACACCATTTAATAATAATCCTGTATTTTAATCAACAGCACAATAAATTTCAGCAAATAATCATTACAATCATTAATACAGAAGGTAAGAAATGATACTCTGATAAAATATTGATCGTCATCAATTCCTTACGAAAATCATGAAGAACCTTCATGTATCAACCAATATTTGGCAAAATGTTCTAACTCTGCAAAGGATAATAGTATCCTATAAAATCATAAATATGAAAGAAGAAGCAGCGTTTTCCTGTCTGGATAATTGAGTTGGAGAAAGGCACTCCTGGTCATACGGAAGGTCTGTAGTTCAACTCCGAACCGAGAGAATGACTCTTTTTTTCACTAAAGCTCTAATTTGAGCTTAAAAACGTGGGTGTCAAAATATTTGTCACTGTTCATTACAATAGTTTACTGATGATACCTCGATAAAGTAATATTAGAAAAAAGATCGAAAAGGAAGATTTGGAAAATTTCAATTCGCCAAATATATCAAAGCACATTGGCACAACAAATCCAGGTGAGCGCAAGTTCACTAAAAATTAACTAGGCGAAGTTAAATGCCCTCTCTCTTTCTCGCTCTCTTACTATACTATGGTAAATAAAAAAAAACACAACTCTAAAAACAATCCCTGTTTTGTGTTTTTCTGTGGGACAGAGAAAGATGTAAGTTACATAAAAAAAGTTATCATATTCAATTAACAATGCGTTTTGTGGTTTGTGAATGTGGGGAGAGGGAAATAAACGTTTGAAGCGGGGAAAACATTATGTGGTGGCGTTAAATCGGGTCTTCATTTTACTTTGAATTTGCAAAATATGAAATGCAAGAAATATGTAAAGAACATTATATTTTTTGTTTACCGCTGTTGTTCTTTTACAGTTCTGGTCTGATGCAGGATTATTGTATTTCCCAAAGGTGACATTTAAAATATCAGATAAATTTTTAGAACAAACTTAAATTACGTATTTTTTAAACTTCATTCGACACTTATTTTCTCTTCGCCACAACAGGCAAGTTCAAAATTTTCGTTATGTCGTCGTCTGCGGAATAGTTTTTTAAATTTTATTTGCAATATCTCTTCTCATAATATCCTTTTTCTTTTCTTCACCCCTGAAACAAATTAAACTAATTAGCATTTTAAAAATATTGAAAGTCATACAGAAAGGAAGCATTACACATTATAACTTCCCTATCAGAAAGCAACGCATGTAATAGGGATAAATTCACTAACAAAAAACAATCTATCTAGAAAACAAATGTCCAGTAGATTTGATATTTTCCTGAAGCAAGAGGACGAGGATATCGTAACTTTGTCTTGTTACCATAAAATCTGGGTTGCAAATTTTTCATGAAGAGTAATGGTCTTCCTCATCATTGTGTCTGCTTTAAACTGTGGTTCGGGGACAAGAGAGATTTGTATGTACTTCCATACATACAGAAGTAGATATTATTTCAAGCTGTAGGAGTACCACAATACTTCTGCTACTTTTAGCTGAAGCAGTATTGGGGTGCTTTGTGGAAGGGTATTGTATTACAAATATTTCTTGGGAAATAATTATCTTTCTCATTATCATGTGTTCTTTAAACAGTGGTTGTGAGACAAGAAATATGTGTATATCTCTCTTCATCCATACAAAAATGGTCATGATATTCTTCTGCTTCAAGCTGCAGAAGTACCATAATACTGCTGCTACTTTAATATGAAGCAGTATTGTGGTACTTTGTAAGAGAGTATTGCATTGAAAATTTTTCTTGAGGAATAATGGTCTTCCTTATCATTGGGTGCTCTTTGAACAGTAGTTCTGAGAAAAGAAATATTTTTCTTCACCCATACAAAAGTGGTTATGATAGTCGTCTGCTTCAAGCTGCAAGTGTACCACAATACTGCTGCTACTTTAAGCTGAAGCAGTATTGGGGTACTTTGTGGCAGAGTAATGTATTACAAATATTTCTTGGGGAATAATTATCTTTCTCATTATCATGTGTTCTTTAAATAGTGGCTGTGAGGCAAGAAATATGTGTATATCTCTCTTCATCCATACAAAAATGGTCATGATAGTCGTCTGCTTCAAGCTGCAGAAGTACCACAATACTGCTGATACTTTAAGCTGAAGCAGTATTGTGGTACTTTGTAAGAGAGTATTGCATTGCAAATTTTTCTTGAGGAATAATGGCCTTCCTCATCATTGTGTGTTCTTTGAACAGTGGTTCTGAGACAAGAAATATTTTTTTTCACCCATACAAAAGCGGTTATGATAGTCGTCTGCTTCAAACTGCAAAAATACCACAATACTGCTGCTACTAAACGAGTATTGTGGTACTGTGGCAGTATTGTATTACAAATATTTCTTGGGGAATAATTATCTTTCTCATTATCATGTGTTCTTTAAACAGTGGTTGTGAGACAAGAAATATGTGTATATCTCTGTTCATCCATACAAAAATGGTCATGATAGTCGTCTGCTTCAAACTGCAGAAATACCACAATACTGCTGATACTTTAAGCTGAAACAGTATTGTGGTACTTTGTAAGAGAGTATTGCATTGCAAATTTTTCTTGAGGAATAATAGCCTTCCTCATCATTGTGTGTTCTTTGAACAGTGGTTCTGAGACAAGAAATATTTTTTTTCACCCATACAAAAGCGGTTATGATAGTCATCTGCTTCAAACTGCAAAAATACCACAATACTGCTGCTACTTTAAGCTGAAGCAGTATCGTAGTACCTTGTGGACAAAATATTGCGCTGAACGACTAACATTTTTATCCACATACCGCTTTCTCACCAGTTAAAAATTCATATACACCATGCAAATGTAATAACACGTTAGTGTCATCCACGTGGTCAGACACCTTTCAGAAAACCAGTGAATAGTAAAGCGACCTTATCTCTATACTACAAAGATAGAAAATTATGGATAAGATGGTGAGAATTAGGGGCAAGTTACCACTTTACGTTAACTTCTTTGCGGGAAAGCTCACGTCAGGCAGCACATGGGGTAAATTAGTACATGTAATGCATCTTTCATCTGCATATGCATATATGCACTACCGGAAAATGAAAAAAGAACACCCAGAAAGAAACGTTTGATATCAACGAAATTTATACAGCATAATCATAGAATGCAGAGGATTACATGATCAAAAAAGTATGCAAAATACGATTATATTTGCTGGTAAACACAAAAATAACGCCGTCTTTGACATGGATTGTAGGAGGTAGAACCCCCATGAACTTCGAAACATTCTGCAACTCTGGCATGAAATCTGCCGTATAGATGTTGGATGTCACTTTGGGTTATGGAGCTCCAAGCTTCCGCAAGCTGAACATGTAAACCGTGGATATTTGTTGCTAGTCGTTGAGATTGCGACCCCATAAAGTCGTTGTTCCATAAATTCTCACACGTACTCAATAGGAGACAAATTCGGTGAACGTGCAGGCCATGAATGTTGTCTCACACCTTGAAGTGCACGTTGCGTTGCAGGTGCCGTGTGTGGACGGGCATTTTCATGCTGAAAGACACCATTACGGATCAGCCTTACAAATGGCACAACAATTGGCTGAATGATATTTCTGATATACCGACTGCTGTTTAATGTGCCCGGTACAAACACTAGTTCTGTACGGGAGTGATAGCTGATCGCTCCCCATACGAGGAGTAGACCCTATGTGTCGATGGCAGATATACGAAGGTTGGTGATGCTCCCTTGTGCGTCTTCAAACACGCATACGGCCATCTGAGGCTTCTCAACAGAATCTGCTTTCATTGCTGAAAACGACAGATCGCCATTGCGCTCTCCGTTGCAGACGTTGGGGGCACCACTTGAGACGTTTCCGACAGTGGGTTGGAATCACAGGTACACACGCCAGAGGCACACGTACAAGTAGTCCTGCTTCCAGTAGACGATTTCGGATTGTTTGCAGGGTCACCTCAAGTGCAACGGCAGCTCGAATTTGAGACGCAAGTGATATTCTGCTTGACAACCCCGCTCTTCTTATGCGTCAATCTGTCCTCTCAGCAATCCGTCTGTGAGTCCCTGTTCCATGTCTTCTTGTGTGGGAATGTTCTTTGAACCATCTACGCTACCATCGTACCACCATCGTTACTTTCCGTTCAATTCACTCTCTCCCAAATACGATCAACCGGCCTCACGGAGTCCCGCTAGACGACCTCTCTCGAAGTCCGATAACTGCTAAAATCGTACACGTCTTCCACATCCAGGCAGCTTCTTCAATGTCTTCGCAAGTGTCTATAATTCGACTACTGATTACACCAACTTCACCCTTTTCCTTAAATACCACCGACTATAATTTGCATATTATACATGTTTTGGCGTAAGCGATAATTGGTTGATCCTGAAATTAAAATCAGGACTACGTATACTCCATCCCATTAACATATGTAAATTTCATAACCATTCAGCAATTCCTTCTTGGTGTTCTTTTTTCATTTTCCGCTAGTACATATACGCTAGTGTTCCTAACTAAAACAACGAATATAAAACTATGGTTTTTCCATTTAGTAAGTATTTAAGAAGTTCAAATTATTTCACTAATGTCTTGCCCAGGTCAATAATAGGAGCAATTGCAATTGTGGGGAAAGGTTCGAAATATCACCTATTGGAATGGTACATGGATACTGTACGTCATTAAAGATGTGATTGAGGTATGACAGATTATGGGAAGACACAACTGAGAGATGAATACTGAACTGAGAATTTATACTTTGCCTAAGGTTCGAACAGAGATGGGTTAAAGTAACATCGACTACATGGGACCCAAATGGTGAAACTATTTGATGAATATAAGAAATTGAAGAATATGTACCCAGTTAACGAAGTATTGGAGGGGGATTGAAAGAAAAGGTTGTAGAGGAAAGAATAATGGAATATGCGAGGGACGTGTTTGGTCTGAAGCTAGTTGTGGCACTAGTTGGCAGTTACTCGGGACTCCTTATACACTATATGCCCAAAAGTATCCGGATTGGATTTTTTAATTTTTTTCGAATTTCTAAAAACTACTCTGCTAATTATTCTCTAACTTTGGAGATATATAGAACATACTTGAATGCACACTTTCCAATAAAGTTTCGGTGACTTGTGCATTTAGGGGACCAACAAAATACTGACAAAACGAAAAAATATATTTGATCACCCTGTATCATAAAAAGCTGGAAATTATTTGTAACTTTCAGAAAATATTTAACCAGCTATGCTTAATGCCTGTGTGCATTTTCGTAAACCAAACATGTATATTCATGAAGATAGAAACGTTTCTTTAAGAAAACCCAAATTTTGTCACATATTTTTTGCTTATAATATCCACAATTTTCAGTCAAATTTCACGAAACTTACAGAACATTTGTCAACGTACAAGAAAAATATTATACTTAAATTAGAAATTAATATATTGAATACACGATGAGATATGAGCATTTGAAGAAAATAATTTTTTACTGCGCATGCGCGAAAGATATGAATAACTTTCTTTCATAATTTTGTAGTCAATAGTATAGGGCAACTTAAAAAAAATACCAGTGGGATATCTTGAAAATTCAGAAAGTTATCGATGATATAGTGAGCCGTATTTCTCTAATTCTCTGAAAGTAGCTAGATGATAAGGGGGTTTTCCACAAATTGTCATGTTCCAAATTACCAAACACCCCTGTTCTGAAAATGAAATATTCCAGATTTATGCAAATAAGGATCAAAAGTATTCGAGTACCTGCATGTTTTGCTTCTCCTTTACAGAAGTCAAAAACCTTGCTTGGTGCAGAATGACCATTGTTGTCCTTGCGCCATAAAAATACAACAAACCAACAAGAAGTCAAAAATTAGTATGAAGTGGGGCCATATTTTGCTGCAATGACGGCTACCACTCTATCTGGGAGGCTATCTACTAGTTTCTGGAATTTTTCAGTGGGAATTGCATGCCATTCTTGCAAAAGAATATTAATCAGCTCTTGCGCCAATGTGGGGCATTTTGGCCTAGCTCGTAGTCGACGTTCTAATTCATCCCATAGGTGTTCTATGGGATTTAGGTCTGGGCTCTGAGCAGGCCAGTCCAATTCCTCAACATCCATGTCAGCAAACCAGCTCTATACAGCCCTTTCTGTGTGGATAGGAGCACGATCTTGTTGAAACAAGAATGGACCCACTCCAAACTGTTGTCACAATGTAGACAACATGGAAAAATGTCCGAAATGTCGAGATAGCCTTCCATCTTCAGAGTTCCCTTCATAGGAAGCAGAGTGCTCAGCCCGAACCATGAGAAACATCCCCAAACCATTATGTTTCCACCACCAAACTTAACTTGCGGCACAATACAGTCAAGTAAAAAGCGTTTACCCAGCATTCTCCACACCCAGACTCTACCATCTGATTGCCAAATAGTGTACCGTGATTCATCGCTCCATAACACTTCACGCCACTGCTGCAGGCTCCATGTTTTGCACACTTTGAATCATTGTAAGCGACGCTTGGCATTGGTTGCGGTAATGCTTGGTTTATATGCAGCTGCTCGGCCATGAAAATCAAGACTTTGCAGTTCCCGACGAACTGTCTTTGTGCTGACGTTGCATCCAGAGGCTTTTTGAAAATCCGCACGAACTTTTTCCGTCGATTTCATGCGGTTCGCTTTCACAACTCTCTTCAGCACTCTGCGTTCCCTGTCTACTAGACGGAGTGGTCGACCAGGTCGTGGATGCACCGTTGTAGTCCCCGTATGTTCCCACTTTACGATAACATCATTAACGGTGGAACGGGGCACTCGTAACATCACAGAAATCTCACGAACAGATTTTCCACAGCGGTGACAACCAATGACTTCACCACGTTCAAAATCATTTAGCTCGCCCTTTCCTCCCATTTTACTTTTCTAGCTTTGAAATTATAATTGTTAACTCGTCAGACTTCTTTTATACTTGTCTGAGAGCTAGAAATTTGACGTCACTAACAGAATCCACCACGTAGAGGGGTGTCCAGATACCTTTGGTCCTTATTTGCATAAATCTGGAATATTTCATTTTCAGAACAGGGGTGTTTGGTAATTTGGAATATGACAATTTGTGGAAAAAACCCTTATCATCTAGCTACTTTCAGAGAATTAGAGAAATACGGCTCACTATATTGTCGATAACTTTCTGAATTTTCAAGATATCTCACTGGTATTTTTTTGAAGTTGCCTTATACATATTTGTTTTACGAAAATGCACACAGACATTAAGCATAGCTGGTTAAATATTTTCTGAAAGTTACAAATAATTTCCAAATTTTTATGATAGAGGGTAATCAAATATATTTTTTCACTTTGTCAATATGTGGGTGGTCCCCTAAATGCACAAGTCACCTAAACTTTATTGGAAAGTATGCATTCAAGCATGTTCTATATAACTCCACAGTTAGAGAACAATTGGTCATGTAGTTTTTTAGAAATTCGAAAAAAAAATTAAAAAATCCAAAGTGTCCGGATACTTTTGGGCATATAGTGTATGTGTTCAGTGTAAATATTTGGAAAGTATTAAGGTGTATAATTATGATGTACACATTAATTATAGTTTATATATTGTGTGCATGGTTTTTCTGTCTTGAGGCACATCATAATAAACTTGGCAGGTTGTAAATCACGTCGGTGATGACTGTCCATACAAAGAACGGCATTCCAGACAGTTCGGAACATTGTGAAAATGGGCTTTTCCACACTTAGCGATACTAGAGGAGATAGCGTCCCGCTTCAGGCTATGCTCGAGGCACAGAAGATTCTGGAAAAGCCCATAAACGCATGTATAGAAGTTGGACGAAAAGAAAGGGAAAGGAAAGATGAGATACCGCGGGAGTAATGTGGCGGTCGTGTGATCTGACTAGTGTGATAGTAAAATTATTGTGCGGAGGAAACAACTTTGCTGATTCGTAATACACAGTTTAGCCTAGGATTTTGGTTGGGAATGCTGTCAAGTTGAGGTGACGAGATTATGATGCCAAATCTCGAAAGGGTGTCTCATTAACTGAAACTCAACAACCAGCCACTATCCGAAATTTCCCGTGTTTCCTCATTTTTACCGTACACATGTTCCTGGTATTTGGTACTGGACATAGAGATGAGACAGCCAATGCGATGGGTACTTCAAATGAGGATTACCGGTCAACGACAAATATGTAAGTGTCTTTGAACTGATTTATTGTCTGCACGATAGTGTCTTCATTTTGGAACTCTGTTCATACAGAATTGGATTGATGACTCGGAACTTACCCGCCATAGGAACCAGTGTTATTCATTTCTTGAGAACTGTTCCAAATAACCTTGTCCTGCTAATTCGAATGAGAACTCGTTGACATGTAACATACAGGTATAATAAGCTCCTTCAAAGGACTTATTGTCCATTATAATGAATGTAGTTTGGGGTGGGATAACTTTTAGTGGTAGTAATTGATTTAATTTATTATTAGTGTTGCATAATGTTTATTCTACATGGATCATTTTCTGAATAAATGTTAATAAAGTATGTTAACTACAAACCTGCTTTCTTCTTGTTGGTTGTGATACAACACATGAAAACTCTAATTTAAATGAGATGAACTAAAAAAAACTATGGAAATTACATAAAAATATGTTTGTGATGTTTAAAAATATTCTTGTATACTCAAAAATATGTTTTTCTCGCTTAAAGCTATGTTCATACTATGAGTAGTAGAAAAAATGGTCTCCGGCGTATACACAAAACATAAATATACTATTATTATTATTATATTAGTGTTCATGTAATTCTCTTTGTGCTTGTGTACAAATATAATATACTGTAATATATTAGGAGTTCAGGTGTTAAGCCATTTCCTCTGCAAATAAACGACGTTTACATGAAATAAAATGATAATTTGATAGAGTTTTAGAATTCTTTCAAAACTTAACCCTTGCTTCCCGAAAAGTTTTGAATACGCCATTGCTGTACGGTGGCATACTTATAGAATGGATTTACATTACTTTACGACTACTACACTAACTTAGTTCTAATACACTAACTACACTTCCATTAATTTTACGACTACTACTTACACGAAAAACTGCATTTTAATATTAGTTTCTGTAGTCAGCTTGGTCTGGTTTCTCTAAACCGGGTTTTAAAATATTTATAGAAAGAAGAAACGAACTTTTTACATTCAGGGTAAAACAACATGTCTGACAGAGACCTAGTTTTTAAATTTTTGCAATTTGGAGAATTGCCTTTTAAAATTTTTATTAACCTTCTTTATATTCCTATTTTCTGATTGGTCTCTTTAATTATAAACATCAGTGTCTGTGTAATTTTCGAAAACATTGGATTCAAATCAAACAGAATATATTTCCAGACATATTGATGGAACTACTTCATGAATATTTGAACAAAGAACACATTTTCTCCTCCCAAGTGTAAATGTGAGTTAAGATAAGAGTGTGTCAAAAATGTGTACAAAATTACTGTGTGTTGTCACATGCGTTACGATGAAAATTTAAAAATGGAGAAAAATATAAACATTGTATCTGGCAGCACGTTACAGTATAAACGAAGTAATAGTGCAAATGTGTAAGTATTGTATCATAACCTGACTTAAGATAAAGTTGCGCCCACGTGAGTAGTTCTGGGCGAGAGGAGTGACTCTGGAAAAAATCATTCCTCCTTGAAGACTGCCAAACATTTTAGCAAATGTTCAAAGTACTAAAATACTGCAAAAATAATTGATACTGCTTGACAATTAGTAATGAGCTAAAAAGTACCTTATTTTAAAATGTGACTGTAAAACTTTGGAAAGTAAATGCATAGCAGAATCTGGCAAACCAAATTTTTAAACAAAGACTAGAAGAGCTCTATCCCTCCTCCCCCTATATTGGCGCCTATGTTAAGATACAAAACTGAACATTTGTTCTATTTATGTTCAGTTTTGTATAATATTTTAATATGGGCGCCAATATAGGGGGTAGGCGGGTAGGCAGCCCTTCTTGCCATTGTTTATAAATTTGATTTCCCCAATTCTGCTATGTATTTACTTTCAGAAGTTTTATATTACCTTAACATTGTTCTATTTCAACGTTTGACAGTGTAGTGCCTATTGGTAAAGAGCCCTTTTCCTTTGGTCCATAATACACTGTAATATTTAAACACAAATTTAAATATTTGACAAAAAGACGTTTTAAAGTTGCAAATGAAATTGTGTCCTGCAGAAAGATTTCTGGTCTAATGTTCATATAAATGTTCCTTAACATGGGCACTAAACGTTGTTTTCAAACGTAATTGCTTCTGCTGGAAAATAGACCGACTACAGTATTCTCCAACGTATGTATTGCTCCTATCATTTAATCAAATACTAATGCTTGCCTCAATATTACGTACACAAATTTGTAATAATAATAATAATAGTTAGATTAATTTATCCTTGCTTGGTTATATATCATGGATGGATATTGCTTAGTTTTGCATATATGAACACTGAATTATCAACATTGAATATTTATATATAATTATACGTTTCATTAATTACCTAAATATGGGTTATAATTGCAAAAATTAATTCCAAGTGATCGTTAGTCGAATATTAATGCCTTATATTAATCGCATTATTTGTTAGCTGAAATAATTAATCATTAAATTGAATTTTTATCGACAGACAAAGAAAAATCGGTAATGTTTAAATATTACAAAATAAATAGATAGATAATTTTTTTCAATATTCTATAAAGCGAAAATTCTTTAAGATATAGATACTCACGTACACAATTTTATGCAGAAACTATGAAAGTTGTACTTCTCAGTCCATAATGACGTAAATGGTAACTTCTGTATTTCTGTACGGAAATGTGGGAGCTCCTGTATTTTCAGTGACGTAGCTAGATATTTTGCGGCCCGAGGAGAGTGACTGTCATTGCCGTAATTGTTGTGCCTGTCATTGTTTTTTAAAGGCTAATTGCCGCCCCCAAATTGTGGCGCCCGGGGCCCATATTCCGTAGCTATGCCACCATATTTCTTCATATAAAGATAAGAGCACTGAGGAGATGCTTTTATCAAGAAAACTTTCAGCGATGCAGCTATATCTCACATCAGTGAAAACGCAAAAGGAGGGAACGTTCACA
This sequence comes from Dysdera silvatica, assembly GCA_006491805.2. NCBI lineage: Eukaryota > Metazoa > Arthropoda > Arachnida > Araneae > Dysderidae > Dysdera > Dysdera silvatica. Next base: position 150,519,407 of record QLNU02014176.1, read on the forward strand.
TAGTGCGGAGGCAAGAGTTAAAAATTCTGAAACAACAATGAAGCATGTGCAATAACCTCCAAAAGTTAATGCGTCCCACTCTATGACCTGTGAAGGAAGTGCATGCTCATTCTGTTTCCAAAAAAATTCTGTAACCGAAATTATTTCTTACTTCCAATTGATAATCAATTTTTCGATACCTTAATTACATGAAGACAGCAACAACCTCATTTTTAAACAGGCTGGCGAATAACTCCATTGGAACCGGTCAGTTAGATATAACCTCAATGACACACAGCGCTGATTTTAACAGCAATATATTACATAGGGTGAAGACAGCGGATGTTCCAACTCGTTCACTAAAGGAATAGGGACATTGAACAAGTCTTTGAATGAGAACATTGAATGAATCTTTGAACGGAGATATTGAACGAGTCTTTGAATGAGAACATTGAATGAATCTTTGAACGGAGATATTGAACGAGTCTTTGAACGAAGATATTGAACGAGTTCTATTTTTGAACCAGTGCGATATAGAACGTCTGTAAGTTGCTGAAACGAACTCTTGGAGTCTCTTTACAAAACTGTGCACGATTACTATCAATACATTAAATGGTTTTGGTTTGATGTAATGTTAAAACTCGCTCTCTCTGGAGCTCTTATGATGGTCTTTATAATTTATAAAAAAAAATTAACTCACCTTATATTTGTTGCCATTCTCCATATTTTAATGAAATTGGCGGTTTCTGATTCTTTAGTCCTTTTCGTTTTGGCCATTTGACTGACTTATAAATGAACTTACCTAATAATTGCGCCATCGCGAGTGAATCCCGGACTTAAGTTGTCTATTTCCTTGTCAATTCATCGAGTTTCAGGTGTTTATAATAATATTTAATGCGAGTTTGTCCAATCATTGAAATGATTACAATTTCAAAATAAATTTTAAATAAGAAAAGAAACCTTTCCGACAAAAAATTTAAAAAAAAAAATTAAAAAAAAAAGAAGAAGAATGTTTGTTTATTTAACCCAATTTTGTATACATTTTCATAAAGTACGTATCATAAGCGATTTGGGAAAACATAAACATAAAATTTAAAAGATTTCTTCTAAGATTTGGGTTAGAATTGGAAGAGAATATAAAGCCAAAGATTTTTACGGGATTCTCTTCCAAAATGATTTTACAATAAACATTTGAAAAGAAAATAAACTTTTAAAAAATAAAATAAATTTTTGAAAAGGAAATGAAATTTTGAAAAGAAAAGGAACTTTTGAAAAAAAAGAAGAAACCTTTGAAAAAGAAAAAAAAATCGCTGAATAAGAACTGAAATAGATAAAAAGAGGACCTTCAGACAGTATGAAGAATGATAATCCAATATGAACATGTAAATATAAAAACATGCAAAAGATTTGGGCCCAGAATGAAGATTACAATAACGAGTAAACTTCCCTGTTTAGAACTGCCACCAGACGGCTTTGAATAGGGTCATTTATTTTATAACCACCCTATATAACACACAAGAACCCTAGGCCTACTTATCTTATACGTAAATCCGACATCATCTCTCAGAAATCCGAATCGAAAGTATGGAACAAGAGAGTATAAATATCGAACTTCTCCACCATGGCTTATTCTAACACCTTTTTTTTTTTCAAAATTATAAATATTTGACTTACCTTACGGGAACTTACCTTGACGGGTCCAAATCATCGCATTGACTTCTACGTACTGACTTTAATAACGTACCATAAATACGTGAACACTGGTGAACGACATGTAAGGTAATTTCAATTTATCCTAACTTCAAAATCGTAACTCTTCTTACGATATTTTTCTCAATTAAATATTTATGATAAAAATAAATTCATCACAAACATACTTATATTAAAAGATCTAGCATTCAAATACTCTAATATAGGTCTATATAAATTTCACAAATAGTATTATATTATATAGAAGCATTTTTCGTATTTTTCTAAAGCATAGTAAATTTGTTTAATCTTGATTCGCGCACACATTGTTAACAAGTATATGTATATACACCAATACTAATAAAACTGTATAAGAAATAATACTCTATAACAAAAAATAATAATAAAATTGTATAAAGAAGAAGTAGCAGGCACGTAATAATGGATATGGCTTTTTATGAAGGTTTTTTGTATGCAGATACCATTTCATGTCTCTTCCGAAATTTAATATTTTTTTTTAATTCATTTTAATCTTCGGGCATCATACATAACATACCATCGCGGTAACGATGCCAAGATGGCATCGGTAACAAGATTCGAAAGAGCTTGACAAGATTTCCATCACCAAAAATGGCAACACCGAAATCAATATATATCACACGTATTGGTTTACACCCACAAATGCATTAATTCCAACCAACGTAATTGAAACGTCACATCCGGATCCTTTTCACGTCGCTTGTTATGAGAAGGACTTGACCGCAGACCCACGTCAACATCAGCCATGTTAACTAATGAGTTCTTGGTGTAAAGATATGGAAATTGGCACGCCATTTATATCTGTAGGTGATATATAGCAGGCGTAGCAATGCCTTACATCCCCACATATTTGTTGCTACTGGTTGGTGCAAGCTACATGATGTCGTTAGCAATTCAATCATTTGACTCCACCAGAGTAAACATTAACTATTTGTTAACAAAACGTAACTTAAACTTAAAAGCAAACTAAACGTAGAACATAACTTAAGATAAAATGAGAAGCATGCGTATCGTAGCTGCTATAGCCCTTGCTCTTGCGCCATACATAATAACCTCACAGGCTCTACACTATTGCATTGCCGTTTTGCGCTTGAGCTCTGATGCAGTGCGTTGTCTATTCGTTACCAGTTTGTTAGTAATATGCTAATCATGTCCGATCGCGACATCACCCCACCAAGCATGGGAGTTGTATGCGAAGACAAGCGATGTTCACTTTTGCACAAACGGAACACAAAATGTAACTTTACGTCCGTTTCGAGTAACGTATTTTGTAGTTACTCGCTGCTCTGGAACAGATTCTTGCGAAAACGTCTTATCAGAACGTTCAAGGTCAGTAACTAAAGAATCAGGTGTTAGGGTGAAAATTGAAAATTCTCTTTTTAAAATAACTAATTAAATCTAAACACCCAGGAGCAGATAAATAGATAATTAAATAAAAAATACATACACTCTCTCTCTCTCTCTCTCTCTCACTATGTATAAATATATGCTTAGATGTTGTTAAGTGTTTTTGTTTTTTCGATATTCTGCCGCCTGTTATTTAATTTTTTCAGATGGAGTTGTACCTCCAATTATTTGTACACTGCGTCTACAACACTATGCCAGATTAATTAACGTTCAAGAGGAGACACCTCCATTCAAGAGGCGGCACCTTCGTCCAAAGAAACCTTCATCATGGGCATAATAGGAAGTAAACAAGTTTCCTGTGCAAGGCATGCTTCCAAACAAAATCAAATTCTTTGTGAATTCTTTTCAAGAACTTTAAATTTAGTTGTTTTTTATGTGACAAACGAAAAGACTTGTTAAAAATGCCTGTTGAACTAACAAAGGTGTAAAATTTAAATTAATTTGATTTTTACTAGTAAAAAACACTCTTAAAAAAATTCTGAATATAAATAAGGCACTTATAATTAAATTCCTTTTCTTTTTAAAAGTAGGACCCCTTAACATACAAATCCACCTTTTTGTTTTTTTCCTACCTATCATATTTAATTTTTTAAACCCATTTTTAACTTGCAAACAAAATAATTTTGGCCAATCAGTGTACCTAAAAACTGCTATTTCGCTCCCTACAATATGGCTAATATCCATCAGCAACCGAAACCTATAAAAACTTAAGTTCAGACGAAATCCCTGGTCGAGGGGAAGTAAATAAATCATCACAGCAATAAATAGCCAACTCGTTGCACGTGCATAAATAGGTCAGGCCACACACGAGGCTGGGCGTCCAGTTCCAGACCACCACAATTGGCCAACAATTGCAATTTAGGCAGGCGAAATTGCCGTCTAATACGTTAACAAAAGCCAAATGAAAAAGTTGGCAATATATTGGCGAGAATAAGGATTTTAGCAGTCCTTATACAAAAAAAAAAAAAAAAAGTCTTCAAGATGGTGTTACTTTAAAAACGCTTACAAGTCTCGCTCCGCGCGCGAGAGAGAGAAATTTTGAAACACGAAGATGTAATTCAGACCAGGGGACCCCAACCTACTCCAAACATGGGCCATTAAGGGTGTAACATGTAAGTTAAAGTTACCTTTCCTTATATCCTATTAATCGATAAATTGTAAGTGCCTCCTCCCTCATTAAACTTATAATGAAATGTATAAATTTTTTCTGGTGGTTTATATACCCCAGTATGATTCTCATAGTGAAATGAGTATTTGAATTATTTTGTTTTTTTAATTACTTATATAAGGTTTAAATACAAAAAAAATATGCCAAGTGAAAAATTGATAGTATGTAGAATGGTTAATAGCTCCAAATGCTTATATAAATGGCACTGTTATATTCTAAAGGAATTGGAAAATATATTATCGTGTTTATAATATAAAATAAAAGGCAGTAATTATTGAATAATTGTTTCATGTCTGTTTTAAAGAACCTGTTTTTTTATTTTGTTTATGTTTAACACACAACGCGTTTAGAAAAATAACCCTAGTTATTCACTTAATTTTTACGGTCTTGCATTTGAAATTTTAGGTAAAAGTCAACCAATGTTTACTAACCAGTATCAACGGGCAATTTACAAATTTATTCTGGATAAACAAATTTAATATTTAATGTTATGGAAATTGTGTTTTAATGTTCTCAAATAGTAAAAATTAAATCAATAAGTAAACTAACTAAAAATTTAACCAAACTAATTATAAAATACTAATACTTCATTATCATTTCATATTCTAAATCATTTCAAATGTTAAACCATAAATGATATTAATGTTAAAATTCATTTCAAATTATAAATAATATAAATATAACTAAATGATATAACTAAATTATAAATATAAATAAAAATCTATTAAAAAAACCCATAACACAGGTTTTTGTTCGAAGAAATAATCTGGTTTAAGGCGATCTCTGCTCACGTTAACTTTCTTACTGTTAATGTGTAGTTTGAAGAATTTCGGCGTGGTTGAAGTAAATCGGAACGGGCCAGAATACGGTTGCTGAAGCGTCTTTTTACAAGATCTTGTTTCACAAAAGCATGCGAAGACTCTCGTAAATCCTTGTGCACTAACATATTTTTTGAAGTCCTTCGGTTCGTTGGTACCCGTTTGAATATATGCATATTATCTTTTAACCTGGTTATGAATTCAGGACACGATAATTCGTTAGATGCACCTAAAAATATCACCAGGTAACCGTAATGATCCTCCGTACACGATTTCCGCCGTAGACGCATTAAGGTCTTCTCTTAATGACGTCCGTATTTGTAACAACATCGTAAGGAGAACTCCCATCCACTTTTCCGTACTGTGGCATTTTATCGCTGATTTCAACTGCCTATGGAACC
>QLNU02014176.1:150525007-150545219 GCA_006491805.2 Dysdera silvatica
AGACCACCTTTATTGGCGCAAATTCTAGCGATAAATGTAGCAATTATGGTAACCCACTTCGCCAATTTCAAAACCTATGCCAAATCACGCCGAAGACTAGTTTTTACGTTTGTTTCTTTAATTTAACTCGCCAAGTCAACATACTCGGGAAGTATTCTTTCTTCCAGGACAATATGGGCGTGATTTCAGAACCTCATTGGTGCATCAGCTCAAAAATGACAATGCCTGCTTTGTGACCGGCCACCCTTCCCAATGAAACCCTTGGGGGTCCTCCTCCTGCTTTGTGACTGGTTCCTAAAATGCTGCAATGTGCTATATTTTAATCTTTGAAAACCAATGGAAGTGACATATTTTCAAATGGAGTAGGCAATATGGGGAAAACACTTAAAAAAAAAAATGCTCATTATGTAAAGTGTTACAGAATCACTTACGTATACAAACATCTTACATTATTTATAATTTGTTATGATTTATTATTTTTATGAGGTAATGTAATGACAAACAATGTGCAAAAATGTCGACAATTTAATGACACTGGTGCAGATAACGTTAGTAGGAGTTCCAATGACAACGAAATTCAATTTTATAGTAGTTTTGAATTTACATTTAGCATTTTTCGCACACTGATGTCGCTATAACTTTATATCTCAATGAAAGATGGTTTTTATATATTTTAAATTTTGCTGAAACAATTTTAAAATCTTACAACTATTATACCTGCGCATTGTAATAACATAGGGTGGCAGGATGTTAAAAATTTGAGTAATACAGGGGCATAAAACGCGCTGCTCGTGTTATTCGTAAATATCACTTATATACTTCAATATAGTATCAGTCATACACAGAAGTCGATTCAGTGTCTATATTAATCATAGGCGCAGAGCTATACGAGCTCGTGGGGCCCGAGCCTCTCCCCTAAACAACTTGAAATAAATTGCAAATTTACATATATTGTAATATAGAAATATACATAATATGGGCTTACCTTCTCCCCACAATAATTTTGAAAACTGTACATTAACGTGTGAAGGCGATTTTTCAAAAGATTATTTAAACGAATATTTTAATTAATATTTTTATATAATAGCTAACAATTTTGGAGTTCACATTTTTCACCCCTCAAGATTACACATCTTTTCTTTCAAGGAAATAAGAAATTATTAGACAAGATTGTCGTGTTTCCAGCCGTTGTTGTTTGGGTATAAGCTGAAATATACTGCTCCCTAATGATTTTAAAATTCGTGATTTCATCCAAGGAGCAATGGGGCCCGGTTTGTTAAAAATACGTGTGGTACCTGCATTAATATAAGATATACAGTAAACTTAGTTGACACATGGAATTTGCACTTTAATAACAATAAAGGTTTTTTTAACAGTTTTGTATGATAAAAGATTGAAATGCATTTAACCTCTTATACTTAACCAAATTTATATCATAAAAGGGAAACTAATTAATTTGCAACTGAAATCATAAAAATATATTAATTCTTCTACACTTTCGTATTTCTATATCACCATTTAGTTACCAAGTGATAATTGCTTTCATTCGCTAATTAAATTAAAACAAAATGAAGCAAGTATATTTTATCTGCGTGTTTTAACAGTTTCTGAAAGAAGTAATTTAAAGACTAGTAACTACAAAAGTGTGGGAATTGGAAGGTACTTTGACTTACAGTTACTGTGTAGCCGTTGGTGTGGGGTGTGAATTCTGTGTTCACAAAGAAGATTAGGTAGTGTAAACCTTTCTCTATTTATCTTTTCGAGGTCAAACTCTGCGATTATAAAATGGTCAGAAACGGATTTACCTTTTTTTTTTACTTACATTTTGATTTATTGATATACTGCTGGTATATTATCATATAATTTATTGAACGTAACACTATTATATTTTATTATTGATATATTTTATTTAACGTTTGTTTTCCTTGATTTAACGACAACTCTTCGTCATGAGACTGTAGCTGCAAGTAGAATTTCAGTTGGAAAATTAGCTGTAGAAGAAAATTTAACTTCAATTGAGTTTACTCAATTGAAGCACATGCTGGTTGGTTTACGGTGTGTAAAGAAATATTTACTGCATTTCGACATCAACGGTGATGAAATTTTCGATATATTTGAAAAATTCGAAAAAGCATTGTTAAAAGCTGACTCTCCACCAAAAAAAAAAAGAGAAAAAAAAATCAACGTCAATCGAAGATTTCTTTTCGAAGTAGTTATTACGTACGTACTTGTGTTTCACGGTTATTAAATTTTTATTATTTTCCTTTTCGTTAGTTTCTTACTTCAGTTTCAATCAATAGCGCAACCAGGAGTTATGCTCAGGGGAGGGAGGGCCCGAAAATGTAAAAAATATTATTTTTTAATGTAATACTTTCTACATTTAACATATTTTACATTTAAATTTTCCATTCAAAGAAGGGCCCGGGACCGATCCTCACCCCCCCCCCGTGGGTACGTCATTGGTTCCGATAAGTGTGTTCCCTCGATTTAACGATTATTTTCACCAGTCTGTCCGGTGAAATTTATTAAATAGAAGTTAGATTATAGGCTACATATATGGTGACAGGTTTTTAAGTAAGCACACGAGACACATGCCTGGGGTGGGGGCAGGTAGCAATTCCATAAAATAGCGCTTTCCCACAAACGTTGTAAAAGATATATAAACGTTTTGTCGTCATATAAAATAAATTCAATCATAACAACACCGTTATTTTGTAAGGTAATCATAACTGTTCTTTGTACCGCTATATCATCATCATCATCATCATATTCAACCATTATCTATCCACTGCTGGATGAAGGTCTCTCCAAATGCTTTCCACACAAGTCTATCCTGGGCCATTCGTTTCCACGTCACCCCAACCTGTTTTCTTATTTCATCCACCCATCTAGTTTGAGGACGTTTTCTAGGTCTTCGGTGGTCTCTTGGAATCCAGTTCAGAATTTCTGTTGTCCATCGTTGATCAGTTCTTCTTGCAATATGCCCAGCCCATCGCCATTTCAGCCCTTTTACTTTAACAATGATGTCCTCTACTCTAGTTTGCTCTCTCACCCAAGTGTTTCTTTTTCGATCTCTCCTAGTTATTCCAAGCATGCACCTCTCCATGCTCCTTTGCGTTGTCTGTAACTTTCGTATTGCTCCAACTGTTAGACTCCATGTCTCTGATCCATAAGAGAGGACTGGCAATACACACTGGTTGAAGACCTTTCTTTTTAGACACAAAGGCAATTTCCCCTTCAGGATAAAACTGTTTCTTCCAAATGCACTCCAGCCAAGTTTAATACGTCTGTTGAGTTCTTTCATAATGTTGCCATCCATTGAAATCAGCTGGCCAAGGTAAATATATGAATCAGCAATTTCTAGCTCAATGTTGTCAACTTGTATTTTTGTTTCCTCTACAAAATTATTGAACATGATCTTAGTTTTTTGTAGGTTCATCTTGAGTCCAACTTCTTTACTTCTAGTTGAGAGCTCCTGTACCATGTCTTGGAGTTCTGATGGGTTCGTTGAAAAAATAACAATGTCATCAGCAAACCGCAAATGATTTAAATATTCACCATTTATTTTTATTCCCTTGTTATTCCAATTTATCAGCTGAAAAATCATCTGTAAAGCTGAAGTAAAAAGTTTTGGAGAAATGGTATCTCCCTGCCTCACACCTTTACCAATTTTGATAGTTTTGGTATCTTTATGTAACCGAAATTTTGCACTTGCATTTTTATACACACGTTTCACCATGTCAATGTACACATCCTCAATGTCTGTTGATCTTAAAGAGTTGATGACTGCTGATGTTTTAATAGAGTCAAAGGCCTTCTCATAGTCAATAAATGCAACACACAATGGAAGTTCATATTCATGTGTTCTTTCAATTAATTCTCTTAATACTTGAATATGGTCCACTGTACTGAATCCACTTCGAAATCCAGCTTGTTCTCTTGGTTGAGCTGCATCTAATTTTTTCTGCAGGCGATGTGTTAGCACTTTTGTGAAGATTTTATAAATAGCAGGTAACAAGCTAATTGGTCGGTAATTTTTCAAATCCTCTTTATCACCTTTTTTATGCAAAAGAATTACTGTTGCAGAATCCCATTGGTTTGGTATGTTACCGCTGTTAAGACATTTGGTAAAGAATTTTGCAAGTATGTCTTCTACATATTCTCCAGCTTCTTTTAGGATATCTAATGTAATACCATCATCGCCAGGGGCTCTTCCTTTCTTCATACTTTTTATTGCAAATGAAACTTCTTCTTTTAAGATTTTAGGAGCTGTTCCTTCGACTATTTCAGTGTCTTCGTTTAATCCACTGTTACTTTCATATAGTTTTTTGTAGAATTCTTCAACTCTTCTAAGTATTTCTTCCCTATTTCTTGTTACGGTGCCATCCTCTCCTTTTAATGCAATGATGTGTTTCTTCCCAACAGATAAACTTCCTTTAACAACCCTAAGGCTCTTGTTATTTTCAATGGCCTTCCTTACTAACTCACAATTGAATTTTCTTATGTCTTCTTTCATGCTTTTGCGCAGAGTTTTACAAAGTTCTATGTACTCAATCCTGGAACTGGTATTTCGATTGTCCACCTTCATATCTCTTCGCCTTTTCATGAGCTGTTTCGTCTTCTCAGATAATTTGCTATTGTGCTTTTTACAGGTTACACCACCAATTTCCCCAGCAGTTTCAACTATTGTCTTAACAATGTTTTCATTTGCTTCTGAGATGTCAACTTCTTCAATAAGTCCTTCCAGTGCAGAAAAGCGATTTTTTAATTCCAACTTGAATGCCTCGGTATTTTCTTTTAATTTCTTTAAATCCACCCTCTTACTTACTTGTTTCCTAATGAGCTTCTGTCGTTCTAATTTAGTATTTAAGTGCATTTTACATCTCACCATTCGATGATCACTTCCAGTATTAAATCTGTTCAGTACGCTGCAATCTTCAATAATTGATTTCTTGTTTGCCAGGATATAGTCAATTTCACTAGTTCCCCCATTTGGGTGTTTCCATGTCCATTTTCTTTGCGGTTTCTTCTTAAAAAATGAATTCATGATGCTAAGGTTTTCAGCTTCTGCAAATTCGATGAGTTGATCGCCACGTTCATTCCTTTCCCCATATCCGTATTTACCAACCGATGTCTCTCCTTGTTCCTGTTGTCCAATTCTTGCATTGAAATCCCCCATGATGAGCTTGATATGTTGTTTCCCTTTGGTGTGTAACTCTTTGATTTCTTCATAAAATTCTTCAACCTCTTCGTCGGTATGGCTTGATGTTGGTGCATATACCTGTACTATTTGAAGTTGGTATCGCTGGGTTAGTTGAACAACAAGCCTCGCTGCTCGATCTGATGTACTTTCAACTTCCAGAAGACAGTCTTTAATTCTTTTGTTGATTAAGAAGCCAACACCACTTGTTCTTCCAGTTTCCGTTCCTCTATAGTAAAACAAATGTCCGCTTTTCAGTTCCACCAACTCTTCACCTTTTCTTCTAATTTCACTGAGTCCTACAATGTCCCATTTGATCTTGTCTAGTTCCTCTTCCAATTCCTGAAGTTTTGCTTCAGAAGCAAGGGATCGTCCATTAAACGTAGCCAAGGTCAATAACAAACGGCAGCCTGGGCCATTCCAGTGATTCTTAGCACCCCCTGCTTTCATGCCACACTGACCGCTGCCTTGATCAGGAGCACTCCAGCACCTGGAGACTAGGGGCCATGGTTTCTGGTGTGTCAACATAATGGAGGAATTAGCCATAATTTCACCACGCTGGCTAAACGGGTTGGTGAATTAGCCCTCCCCTTCCGCCTTTCTATCCGTGTAGCAAATATTAATTTGCCACATAAATAGAAAGCTCAGCCTGCACCACTTGAAGGCGGGGTAGGACACTAGGTTACTGGCCTGGCCGGTTCCACACATCGTCACATACGTTCAGCGTGTGGGTCTCCTTCCAGTTAGATACCAGCAACCCTTTTGCAGGCCACCACACACACACTTAATGTATATATATATATATATATATATATGGCCTGCAAAAGGGTTGCTGGTATCTAACTGGAAGGAGACCCACACGCTGAACGTATGTGACGATGTGTGGAACCGGCCAGGCCAGTAACCTAGTGTCCTACCCCGCCTTCAAGTGGTGCAGGCTGGGCTTTCTATCCAAGAGGCAAATTAATATTTGCTGCACGGATGGAAAGGCGGAAGGGGAGGGCTAATTCACCAACCCGTCTAGCCAGCGTGGTGAAATGATGGCTAATTCCTCCAATATGCTAATACACCAAAAACCATGGCCCCTAGTCTCCAGGTGCTGGAGTGCTCCTGATCAAGGCAGCGGTCAGCGTGGCATGAAAGCAGGGGGTGCTAAGAATCACTGGAATGGCCCAGGCTGCCGTTTGTTATTGACCTTGGCAACGTATAATGGACGATCCCTTGCTTCTGAAGCAAAACTTCAAGAATTGGAAGAAGAACTTGACAAGATCAAATGGGACATTGTAGGACTCAGTGAAGTTAGAAGAAAAGGTGAAGAGTTGGTGGAACTTAAAAGTGGACATTTGTTTTATTATAGAGGAACGGAAACTGGAAGAACAAGTGGTGTTGGCTTCTTAATCAACAAAAGAATTAAAGACTACCTTCTTGAAGTCGAAAGTACATCAGATCGAGCAGCGAGGCTCGTTGTTCAACTAACCCAGCGATACCAACTTCAGATAGTACAGGCATATGCACCAACATCAAGCCATACCGACGAGGAGGTTGAGGAATTCTATGAAGAAATCAAACAGCTACATACCAAGGGGAAACAACATATCAAGCTCATCATGGGAGATTTTAATGCAAGAATTGGACAACAGGAACAAGGAGAGACATCGGTTGGTAAATACGGATATGGGGAAAGGAATGAACGTGGCGATCAACTCATCGAATTTGCAGAAGCTGAAAATCTTAGCATCATGAATTCATTTTTTAAGAAGAAACCGCAAAGAAAATGGACATGGAAACACCCAAATGGGGGAACTAGTGAAATTGACTATATCCTGGCAAACAAGAAATCAATTATTGAAGATTGCAGTGTACTGAACAGATTTAATACTGGAAGTGATCATCGAATGGTGAGATGTAAAGTGCACTTAAATACTAAATTAGAACGACAGAAGCTCATTAGGAAACAAGTAAGTAAGAGGGTGGATTTAAAGAAATTAAAAGAAAATACCGAGGCATTCAAGTTGGAATTAAAAAATCGCTTTTCTGCACTGGAAGGACTTATTGATGAAAGTGATATCTCAGAAGCAAATGAAAACATTGTTAAGACAATAGTTGAAACTGCTGGGGAAATTGGTGGTGTAACCTGTAAAAAGCACAATAGCAAATTATCTGAGAAGACGAAACAGCTCATGAAAAGGCGAAGAGATATGAAAGGTGGACAATCGAAAATACCAGTTCTAGGATTGAGTACATGACCTTTGTAAAACTGCGGCAAAGCATGAAAGAAGACATAAGAAATTCAATGTGAGCTAATAAGGAAAGCGATTGAAAATAACAAGAGCCTTAGGTTGTTAAAGGAAGTTTTATCCTGTTGGGAAGAAACACTCATGCATTAAAAGGAGAGGATGGCCACCGTAACAAGAAATAGGAAGAAATACTTAGAGAGTTGAAGAATTCTACAAAATCTATACGAAAGTAACAGTGAATTAAGCGAAGACATTGAAATAGTCGAAGGAACAGCTCCTAAAATCTTAAAAGAAGAAGTTTCATTTGCAATAAAAAATATGAAGAAAGGAAGAGCCCCTGGTGATGATGGTATTACATTAGATATCCTAAAAGAAGCTGGAGAATATGTAGAAGACATACTTGCAAAATTCTTTACCAAATGTCTTAACAGCGGTAACATACCAAACCTGATTCTGCAACAGTAATCCTTTTGCATAAAAAGGGTGATAAAAAGGATTTGGAAAATTACCGATCTATTAGCTCGTTACCTGCTATTTATAAAATCTTCACAAAACTGATAACACATAGCCTGAAGAAAAAATTAGATGCAGCTCAACTGAGAGAACAAGCTGGATTTCGAAGTGGATTCAGTACAGTGGACCGTGTTCAAGTATTAAGAGAATTAATTGAAAGAACACATGAATATGAACTTCCATTGTGTGTGGCATTTATTGACTATGAGAAGGCCTTTGACTCTATTAAAACGTCAGCAGTCATCAACTCTTTAAGATCAGCAGACATCGAGGATGTGTACATTGACATGGTGAAACGTGTGTATAAAAATGCAAGTGCAAAATTTCGGTTACATAAAGATACCAAAACTATTAAAATTGGTAAAGGTGTGAGGCAGGGAGATACCATTTCTCCAAAACTTTTTACTTCAGCTTTACAGATGATTTTTCATCAAATAAATTGGAATAACAGGGGAATAAAAATAAATGGTGAATATTTAAATCATCTGCGGTTTGCTGATGACATTGTTATTTTTTCAACGAACCCATCAGAACTCCAAGACATGGTACAGGAGCTCTCAACTAGAAGTAAAGAAGTTGGACTCAAGATGAACCTACAAAAAACTAAGATCATGTTCAATAATTTCGTAGAGGAAACAAAAATACAAGTTGACAACACTGAGCTAGAAATTGCTGATTCATATATTTACCTTGGCCAGCTGATTTCAATGGATGGCAACATTATGAAAGAACTCAACAGACGTATTAAACTTGGCTGGAGTGCATTTGGAAGAAACAGTTTTATCCTGAAGGGGAAATTGCTTTTACGTCTAAAAAGAAAAGTCTTCAACCAGAGTGTATTGCCTGTCCTCTCTTATGGATCATAGACATGGAGTCTAACAATTGCGGCAATACGAAAGTTACAGACAACGCAAAGGAGTATAGAGAGGGTCATTCTTTCTGTAGTTTCCCCGTGGATCCGCCTGATATACACATATGTATACACACATATACCTTAAAGAAAATGTCCATAATTTGGGGCCCCAGGTCCCCCTCCTCACTCCCATAATTTTAAAACTCTACGCTAATAGTGATTGCAAGAGCCTTGTATAATTGTATTTTCACCAGAAGTGTGAAGCCTTATTAAATGGTTTATAACAGGGGTGGGAACCTGCGGCCTTAAAGCTGCATGTATCCTTTTGAACTTTAAATGCGGTTTTTTGTATGAATCCGAATTTTGAATACTAAATCATTTTATTTTTCGGTGTAATCGGTATAAATTTTATTTTTATTAATATGATTTTGTCCATCTTATTTTTTATTTATTTACTTTATTATTATTAACTTAACATATTTAAAATACAAAAGGTAAAAGTAATATAGCAAGGACAATCCGAAATTTCTATATTTAGAGTAAAGGTATGAGAAATTTACATAGTCTGTTTTCCCAAAAACACGTTTAATTGCATATTACTAAACAAATATATTGATAGCAAAGAACACCTCAGATTATATGTATGCATTAATTAAGGTATTAACTGTTTTGTAAGTAGTCTGATATCTTCGTATATGTCCGACATATATATATATAGAGAATATACACATATTTTTTTTTATATGTGCAATATCTACCATTTGTATTGGTTTTTTTCTTAAGTCGGAAATACATTAGAACGTGAATATGAACATTTTTACTGAAAGCATTGAACGAGTATCTACTAAAATAATAATAGTACGTACAATCAGTCATTTCGGTTCAACGGAGTTCGACTAAATGATGTAGGGCTATACTGAATCAGTGGTGTAGGTAAGGAGCTCAGGCAGGGCCGGATTTAGGGTACGATACGCCCTGGGCAAAACTTTTTTGGCGCCCCCTCCATTGACATAACTAGAGGGCTAAACCCCCTAAAAATTAGTTCTGAACATTAAGCTATACGGTTTAACACCCCCTAGAAAAAAGTTAGCCCCCCTAGACTTCCAAGCTAGTTACGCCCGTGGCCCGCTCCCTCCGTACTGGCAGAAACAAATAAAACTCTGTCCTTCCGCCCCCTCAAATTCGACGAAAAATCGCAGACGATAGGGAAGGAGCGACATTTATGGTTAGCCTACCTTATGTGCATTATTATAAGATATAATAATGATATTTTTATAAATAAATTTAGTTCATTTGACGATTTTTTTTTAAATAATGGGGGAGGAGCAAGGGCGGATGCAGAACAAAATTTAAGGGAGGGCGCAAAGCTTGAAAATTTCACTTGTAAGTTTAGTTTAAAGTATTTGTTACTTGAAAATAATAATTTTTAATGTAAACTTATTATTTTCAGGAGGACGCACGCCCTCTGTCTGAATCTGGCCTTGCGAGTAGGAGTTATTTCACGCAATTTTTCAGAATTTCAGATTTAGAAAAAAGGGTGGAGGGCGCCTTCTCTCGGAGAGCTGATCGACAGAATTCTACGGTAAATAAATTGCAATTAAAAAAAAAATCCGCAGCCTCTTACGCCCTGGGCAAGTGCCCAACTTGCCCATTTATAAATCCGGCCCTGAGTCCAGGCGGCTCAAGATCCCATTGCGTAGCAAAATACATTGTTCTATTTAACGTCAAATCACACGATCTCTTAAGAAACTAATTGAGTCCCCCCATTAATTTTTGAATTTCTGCCCTCCTGTATCTAATTGAAGTTTCTTGAATCCGGCCATCCAACATGAGAAAGTTTCGCATCCCTGGTTTATAACGTTCAGTTATTACTCTCATAAATGACTTTAAATTGAAATAGAGTGCAACTTTCTTTTCGATTAAAAGTCTGAGAATATCCACCTCCTCCCCTTTTCAAAAAAAAAAAAAAAATTACATGCCCAAACTCTGTGCATGAAACGAAAAATAATTGCCGCGAAAAAGTGTTAAAACGCAAAAAACTGGTTGATCCTTCTTAGATTACCTAGATTCTTTGAAATATACACCACGCAGACACACACGCCTTATGTATATAAACAGTATTAAAATTAAATTGGAAAAATGACAGGTGAATCAGTTGCAAATGAAATACTTCGAACATTCCAAAACCGAAATAGAAATAATGAAAAAACCCATTTTATTTA
Organism: Dysdera silvatica; assembly: GCA_006491805.2. Lineage (NCBI taxonomy): Eukaryota > Metazoa > Arthropoda > Arachnida > Araneae > Dysderidae > Dysdera > Dysdera silvatica. The sequence continues at coordinate 150,536,033 of QLNU02014176.1, forward strand.
TTATTTGTCCGTTCTTTTTCTAATTTACATTTTTTTTTTAACATCATATATTCTTTTGGTTGTTCTTTACAGCTGATAGTTCAAAACACACACACATTATATATGTGTGCGTGTGTGTGTTTATACACGCACATAGGCGACTATTTCAAAACTTTCCAATGGTTTACATGACAAAAAATATACCAGTAACCAGAGTGTTGTAAAAAAAACCCCAGGGAAACTACAAGCCCACCCCTTTTTTCTATGAGCACCTCCCACATTATAATGAGTTTTTAGGTTGCAACGATCTGGGTTTCCAATTTCCGTAATCGCCAAGTAGGGTTGTACCACCCGGAGTTGGTGACAATTTGGCTTGTTTTGGTGGAAGGATTTGCGGAAGTCTACCCACCATTATTTGGTAATTGTGTTATCCCTGTGAAGGGTAATAATATCTTGCATTCCAATGATATCATTAGAAACTCATTATCAACTTACTTCATTATCAGATTTTTTATACGCAAAACAAGATTTTATAAATTGACGCTAATGTATTTAATTAAATTAATAACAAGATCATTAAATTTAATTCATCATTTGTACAAAGGTTAAAAAAATCCATTTAGATCGATGTTTCTTGAATTATGGTTTTTATGACATAAGGGATATTTTACAAGAAATATAATAAACATCATAATTAATATACATCACAATCATAAACATTAAATAAAGATAATATATACAGGGCTGTCCTGAAGAAAATTATTGAGAGTATGCGGTGCTGTCTTAGAGAGTATTGTAATTGCTGTGTTACTGGACTTGGTGACGTTACTGCGCAGCGTTGACTGGCATTTGGCTGGTCGTCTATCGTCTATCCAAATCCAAGGTGCAGTTGCCACTTTCATCAGTTTTTCATTCCTCTCTTGGTCGTACGCAGGATATTATTTTGAGGCTGGGGGGTTCAGGGGCTTTCCTTCATTTTCTCATTTTTTTCCATCCATCCATCCATTCAAATTTGTAAATGACTAGGGGGGGAAAAACAAAAAACCCTGAACTTCGTTAAAATTTGCCCGAAAACAAGCAAATATAAAAACTTCTGAGAGTACGCCCCCTTTAGGGACAGCCCCAAATATATATATATTATCTATATAAGTATAAATAATATATACTATACACGTATAAAAGTATATATAATATATACTATATAAGTAACATGTATAAAATAATAATAATAGTAATAATAATTAACATTACTGTAAAAGAAAATGGCTGTTTTCAATGAGTAAAAATATGATGATAGTGAAACTTCCAAAAATAATGCCATTGCGGATGTCTTAGCAATTTAAAAAACTTATATTGGGATGTAAGAACTTGATATAGAATAAATTTTAATGTTTTGGTCATCGGCGTCCGAAAAAACTCCATACGGGGGGTTATGTCCACATGAACCCCCCCTGCGTAAGCCAGTGATTCTAATAAGCATATACACAACAAAATTATTTAGCCTGCAATAGATAATGGGCAACAGGGCCTAAGGGTATTAAGTAAAATTGCAACCTTTGTTTACAAAGTATTTTTCAATTTTTTACCCTAAAGAATGTCTTGAGCCTCCCTCAAACTCAAATTGGTGCAGAATGACCTTTGCTGTCCTTGCGCCATAAGAATACAAGTAACCAAACTCATCCTGACGGTCCGCAAAAAGTAAAACATGTTTGAAGTGGCAGGAGAATGACCGAAGTCTAAAAAATACTTCTATAGAAAGCATCCTTTTATATCTTGACTTCAGAATTTTGGATCCCCATTTTAAGGGGGAAATTGGTCATCTGTTCTTCTGAAGTTGTTCCTCTTCGCACAGCTCGAAAAGAAACGTCAATAAATAGTAAAAAGAGAATGATGCAGCTATATATTTCTTGAACTTTCTGTTTATAATAAGTCTAATCTGAGCTTTTAGGAATCCTTTATCCCAACGCAAGGAAAGCTAAAGCCATATTGAGCCGGGACCCGCAGTTTTCTGACAAATATAAAACGCTATTGACGAGGGAACCAAATCACGAACTATGGTGGGCTGAAAAGAAAAATGGCGTGTATTCCATTGGAATGTACAACCGCGATAGCAACATAGTAGACGAGCGCGTTACCGATACGTAATATAGAGCTTTTTAGGAACTAAGCAGGGCACTGGAGAGTGGGGGGTATCAATTAAACACTCTTTTTTCTGGGTGCTTGGAAAATAAATAAGGGTTTCTTTCTTTTGGTAAAAATGTAACACAAGTACACATTGCCAAGAGTTCGTTTGATAAAGTAAACAGTAGTCCTCGAAACGCTGCGAAAATTTTCTACTATCATTAATATTATTCTTACTTTTCTTTATTTCTACTCTTATCTTACTTGTCTTTTTTGTGAATTTCTTTTACATACAACAATGCTGTATATATACTTATTATACATACACTTACATACAACATTGCTGTACATATATACATTCTTCATTTTTAATAATCTACCTTATTACTACATTTCTTTTCTTTCTTTTATTCTTGCTTATGTTTACTACGTTTTTAATTATTTTTATATTTTCTTCGCTTGTTTTGGTTTGTTTCTTTTTTTTTCTTCTCCAGTAAGACACTGTTGACTGTTGTAAGCTCTGGTCATTTTTTAATTATTATTATCATTAATTATCATAAATATTATCAATACTGATTATATGTCATTCTGCGCCACGTGGTGGTGGTGCTGTAGCATGTTCGGCCACACCGGGTTTATTTTAGAAGGAACTCTTCGTTCACGGAAGTCAGATGGAACAGTTAGAAATAACAGGAGGTGACGTCACAAACGGGTTAGTTCACTACAACAGAGGAGGACTACAATTTCAGAACTGTTTTTTGGTGAACGTTTGTCGGCGCCAAAATCAAGTTCTGAAATTGGAGTCCTCCTCTACTGTAATAGAATAGGCCGTTTGTGACGTCACCTCCCGTTATTTCTAACTATTCCATCGGACTTCTTTTCGTGAACAGACGGTACTCAACGTTTGCTGTATTTTTACACAGCTCCGTGGTCTGGGGTTTGAGTACCTAGGAGGAAAGAAAGAGGGTTACATTCCTCCTAAAATTACAGGCCCTTTGCGTTATAAAGCATAAAAGTGTTTTTTTTTCAAAAAACATTCCGCCAAATGAACTCAACAAGTAAATCAATCTATGTAGGTGCAGGCCTGTATGACTAGATGCGCGTTACGAGGTGGGCTCTGGCTTTGCGAGGGGCTTAAAATTCTTAAATGTTTCGTTGTATTTTATTAATATGTTAATAATACTAAATAAATTTCTTAAAGTAAATTTTGCATTGAAAACTTATAAATTTTAGTATACCTCTCTATAATTTCCCCAATCCTTATTATAAAGTATATGAAGACTCAAACTTCTGTAAAAAAAATTATATACACAAGATCTACAGTAGAAAGCTATTTTGAATACATTTTTAACATCAAAGAACAATTCCCATTGTTATGTACAATTTCGTACAAAATAAAAAATTTAAAATAAAATTCTACAATATTTTATTTTGAGAAAAAAATATTTTTCAGGGGGGCTGACTGTATTTCTAGGGGCTCAGCCCCCTACAACCCCAACCTAGCTACTGCTCTGCTCTATGTAGATGGCCATGTGGTGGTGACGCGTTTATTCAGCTTATCGCAATTCCCGGGTTTGATTCCCAACGATTCCAAAAAAACAACAAAAAGTGCTTTCTGACTAACTGCACATTGTAAGCCGGGGTTTGTTTTTGTAGGCTGCAGGAGGTTCGAATTTCCCGGCGACGTGTAGGTCTCGGCGTAAATGACCTTCACTGATCTTGCGCCGGAAAAGGAACGATCAAAATTTCATGGAGATCTTTTGTTCGTTTGGATTTTTATGGCGCAAGACATCTGGACTGTACTGCGCCAATGGAGATTTTTCACTGGATGAAAAGTTTCTGAAATAATTCATGTTTGACGTCGAGATTTGGTTTACCGAAATAAATTAAATGGCAACACTGCCATTATAGCTATTTCTGATTTAAACCTGTTCGGTTTTTTTTTTCTTGGAAAGTATATTTTTGTAAGAGCTTACGCAATTCCGGATGGAGTGGACCAGAGGCGCCAACTTGAAGTTAATGTTGGGAGGGACGCTGAATGGAAAAACACGCATGCGCAGTTGAGTGAGTCAATTGGAGACTGGAAGAACGCAAACAGCGCATTGTACAGTCGAACCTTGTTAAGAGGAACACGCTTAAGACGAATTAATTTTAATACGAACCGTTTTCGGACGTTCCGTCAGAGTGTATAACATACTACCCTTTCCGGATAAGACGAATTACTGTTAATACGAACAGATTTTCTGTTCCCCTTGGTGTTCGTCTTAACGAGGTTCGACTGAATTTTGTTATTTGAGCTTTTGGCTATATTCCTCGTTGCTTTCTTTATTATCCATCAATTCTACGAAGGCCGGACCCTCAGATATTTTTTGGGGCCGAAGAAACTTGCGCCGCTTAGAGTTGGCGCCTCTAGAGGAGGCAGTTATTCAACTCGTGCAACTGAACAAAATTTGGGATTAGTAGTAGGCTACGATGGTTGTATGGCGACACAGGGGCCTAAATACCGTATATCAAGAGAAGACAAGACCGAGAGGGCCCAAATGACTTGGGGTCCCATTTTTTTCATTTTTGGGCTCTTTATTTTAACAATAACGCTGGGTCCAATATTCAATTATAATTTCTGGCCTAAGGGCCTAAAAAATTAGCTGCGTAGCTGCATAGAAATGCCTTCTTTTACTTCTTTAAGATTAGCAGTATTTATAAATGGTTTCGAAAGTAATTGACAATTCAAAATTGCATTTATTTTCATCCTGTATTCGTAGGTTACTCCATGAAGATCTTTCTCATTTCCTTTCATAGCTTTCTGTTTCAAATCATACTTTTTTGATGTCATTTTCACCTGATTCGTCATTTCGAGATTTTTGATTCACCGTAAGGTGGCGCTGAGGTAACGTATTTGTTTACTATGCGGAAACTTAGGGTTTAAATCTTCCTGATATCGGATTAAGGCTCCTAAAAATGACGGCTGGCGTATCAGGCATTTTGATACCTAAGTTATGGTTGCAAATTGTATTTATTGGCGACATCTTAAAAGTTGCGCCAATGTTTACATTCGTCGGATAATGGCGGAGTGTTGATTATTTCTATGCCAAAATAGCGATCATTGCTCCAAAACTGAAAACCTTTATCGCCAAGGTAAATGAAACCGGAAGTGTACAAGAAAATGGTGGCTTATGCGTCGGCCTATAATTTTAGGAGCTCTAAACCGGACGCTTGCCGTTTTTACACACTAGTCCATATTCCGGGTTTGGGTCCCTTAGAAAATTGTGGGCCCAATATGACCTCAGCTGTCCTTCCACCGTAAAACCAACGAGCAAAGCTTATTTTATCTTAGCCGAGGTCTTAAACTTTTAATTATATTCTGAAATTTTGAACAGCAGTTTAAGTTTCAGAATATAATTAAAAGGGTATTTTTTGTATTGAAGTATTCATTGAGATAATTATCTTAACATTACATTTGCACGCATATGTGTTACTTATATCTAATATGCGGTGCTTTCTGTCCAGTTCAGCTGCGGTATTACGTTTTGTTGGTGACAGCGGGCTCGCCAGGCCATACTCTTTTTTAGCCTTTTTCTGCTGGCTCCCTCCTTTTGTACCTCTGTATACTTACGGAAAATAAATGAAATGAATAAAATTACAATGCTGAAGTTGATTTGAAAAGAATTGCGAAGAACAAAATTGCTGCGAATTGCATTAAACACACTGACAGGCGATCAACTGCGTTTCTATTCAATGTGTAATAGTCCGCAGGCCTTTCGACGCCAGAGAGCATGATGGGAAAGTTGGCCCTATTGCTGCATGGGTAGCCATTCCCGCAAGATCTGGACAAAGGCCATTTTCAAGTCTCGTTAACAAAAACAGACAAGGATTATTCCTGTTTATAAACAAAATGTTTCCCATAATGATGTAGAAAGACCATGAAACTGTGACAAGATTGCTAAGAGCGGTATTATTTATTGGTATATGGTACAAACTAGTATCATCATCATCATATTCAACCATTATCTATCCACTGTTGGATGTAGGTCTCTCCAAATGCTTTCCGCACAAGTTTACCCTGAGCAAGTCGCTCCCACGTCACCCCAACGTTTGTTTTTTTATCTCAACCCACCCATCTAGTTTGAGGATGTTTTCTAGTTCTTCGGTGCTCTCTTGGAATCCAGTTGAGAATTTTTGTTATCCATCGTTGATTAGTTCTTCTTGCGATATGCCCAGCCCATCTCATTTCAACCTTTTTACTTTAACAATGATATCCTCTACTCTAGTTTGCTCTCTTATCCAAGTATTCTTTTTCTACTTCTCCTAGTTATTCCAAGCAAGCACCTCTCCATGCTCCTTTGGGTTGTCTGTAACTTCCGTATTGCTCCAATTGTTAGACTCAATGTCTCTGAACCATAAGAGCCATAAGCCAAACTTGTATACGAAATAGTATTTATACAGTAGTTCTTCTAGGGGGTATAGCTACCGCCCTACTCACAGGGTTTATGTTAGACTTCCAAAATGTGCTTGGTTATACGTTTAGGTCTCATGAAGGTGATGTTGGTCGCTTGAACACTGCCCCCACCTTCTCAACCCAACCCAACCCCACTCAATTCAACAGATCTTCAGAAACGAAGGATTAGTTGAGCAAGATTTATTAAAAAATTAGGCAGTTACCTTTGGTTTTTATAGGCATGTCGAAGATAGTCATTGGAACGAATCTTTCCAGCCGACAGTAGGAAGAGAAATGATCATATTTTTAAATTGCATTGTTGTCGAGCTCAGGCTGCTTGATTGGTTAACTGATGGGCAAGTGACAGACAGCGGCCATTATGGCTCAATCATCGCGCGCTCTCAGTACTGTGTTAGCATACTCTTGGCTGGTACAGATAACGAGTGTTTTAATATTCAATATAATCGGAGGCTATTCATTGTGAAAAATGGTTATTTGTTGCACTGTAAATTGTAAGAATCGAAGTGGTCAAGGAGTAAAATTATTTCACATTCCAAATGGAAAAAATGATCAAGAACGGCGCAAAATTTGGTTCGCCAAAATAAAACAAAAAGATTTTAACTTCGTGAAAAGTACCTGTTTGTGTGAAGAAATATTTTTTTTTTAATTTTTTTTGATAGCAAAAAATGTGCCACACAATTTATAATTTTTTGTTCACATTTGAGAGTATTACGATATGAGATAATATCGGGAAAGTTTGATCCGTAATTTAACAATGTAAAATAAAAGTGTTAATGTTTATCACTAATGTTTTAAATAACTTTTTAGTTTCACATTTATGTTTTTAAAATAATGGCAGCTTTAAATTGCGTGGATTATCCGTATTTTATCAATAATAAAAAAAAATGTTTATCTACGCATTTACAATTTTAAATACAAATTTAAAAGCTTTTATATCAGTTATTAATTTTTAAATATTAATGTTTTTTCATAAAATAACTGCAAACTTGAAATTGCATGCATCGTCAATTTATTTTATCTGTAATAATAAAAAAAAATATTTATCCATGCATTTAATAATTTAAGTACAAATTTAAAATATTTTATATGTTATTAAGTTTTAAATATTAATGTTGTTCAGGCACATTAATATATATTTAAAATAACTGCAACTTGAAATTGCCTGGATCATCAATGTTTTATGCTTGGTGAAAAAAGTTATCCATGCATTTAATAATTTAAGTACAAATGAAATACTTTTTTCTTAGTTATTAATTTGTAAATATTGTTCGTTCAGGCACACTTTGAACTTGATCAATTTGAAAAGAAAATTCCTAGAAAATTAAATCCAAATGCCATTCTTACCATATTTTCTCATTTGCCATTGATCTCATTGCCCATTGAGTAATTGAATAAAATAAAGTAACTAATAAGTAATGAAATAAAATAAAGTAACTAATAAGTAATGAAATAAAATAAAGTAACTAATAAGTAATGAAATAAAATAAAGTAACTAATAAGTAATGAAATAAAATAAAGTAACTAATAAGTAATGAAATAAAATAAAGTAACTAATAAGTAATGAAATAAAATAAAGTAACTAATAAGTAATGAAATAAAGTAACTAATAAGTAATGAAATAAAGTAAATAATAAGTAATTAAATAAAGTAGATAATAAGTTTAATAAAAAGTAAAAATATAATAAGTAAATAAAGTAACTAATAAGTAATTAAATAAAAGAAGTAACTAATAGGTAATTAAATAAAAGTAACGTAAGTAATTAAATAAAGTAACTTCTAATAAGTAATTAAATAGAGTAACTAATAAGTAATTAAAATAAAGTAACTAATAAGTAATTAAATAAAGTCACTAATAAGTAATTAAATAAAGTAACTAATAGAGTAATTAAATAAAGTCACTAGTAATTAAATAAAGTCACTAATAAGTAATTAAATAAAGTAAATAATAAGTTCAAAAATAAAAATACAATAAGTAATTAAATAAAGTCACTATTAAGTAATTAAATAAAATAAAGTAACTAATAAAATATAATAACTAATGAGTAATGAAATAAAAAAAGTAACTAATAAGTAATGAAATAAAATAAAGTAACTAATAAGTAATTAAATAAAGTAAATAATAAGTAATTAAATAAAGTAGATACGTTTTAAAAAAGTAAAAATATAATAAATATAATAAGTAAATTTAAAGTGAAGTAAACTATAAATAAGTTAGTAGTACAATAGTTAAAAATATTTATAAAGCAATAATAAATAGTTAAACAATTTAAAACAAAAGTTACAATAATACTTTCTTTTAACTACCAGCCTTTGAGGAAATTGACAGTTATCCACCTGAAGGTAAGTGCTTTTTAAGAAACCTCAAAATTATCACTTCTAAACGCAATTTGAAAAATACTGAGAGATTATTTACATGTTTATAAATGCCCTTGTGGAGAAAAAAAAAAAAAAATCTCGCAACCCTATATAAAAGCTTGTACGCGCTAATATAAAGTTCTTTTGTGTCTTATTTTAAAGGTCAAATACACCATTTGCTCGAAAAATGTAATATTACTCTTCATTCCGTTTTGAGACTATAAAATACGCCGATTATAGCAAAATACAACAGTGTAACGTTGTTCTGAACGAGGA
>QLNU02014176.1:150545319-150570902 GCA_006491805.2 Dysdera silvatica
ATCAGAGACATGGCGTCTAACAGTTGGAGCAATACGAAAGTTACAGACAACACAAAGGGGGATAGAGAGGTGCATGCTTGGAATAACTAGGAGAGATCGAAAGAGAAACACTTGAGTGAGAGAGCAAACTAGAGTAGAGGACATCATTGTTAAAGTAAAAGGACTGAAATGGCGATGGGCTGGGCATATTGCAAGAAGAACTGATCAACGATGGACAACAGAAATTCTGAACTGGATTCCAAGAGACCACCGAAGACCTAGAAAACGTCCTCAAACTAGATGGGTGGATGAAATAAGAAAAGAGGTTGGGGTGACTTGGAAACGAATGGCCCAGGATAGACTTGTGTGGAAAGCATTTGGAGAGACCTTCATCCAGCAGTGGATAGATAATGGTTGAATATGATGATGATGATGATATAGCGGTACAAAGAACAGTTATGATTACCTTACAAAATAACGGTGTTGTTATGATTGAATTTATTTTATATGACGACAAAACGTTTATATATCTTTTACAACGTTTGTGGGAAAGCGCTATTTTATGGAATTGCTACCTGCCCCCACCCCAGGCATGTGTCTCGTGTGCTTACTTAAAAACCTGTCACCATATATGTAGCCTATAATCTAACTTCTATTTAATAAATTTCACCGGACAGACTGGTGAAAATAATCGTTAAATCGGGGGAACACATATTTCTCGGAACCAATGACGTACCCACGGGGGGGGGGTGAGGATTGGTCCCTGGCCCTTCTTTGAATGGAAAATTTAAATGTAAAATATGTTAAATGTAGAAAGTATTACATTAATAAATAATATTTTTTACATTTTCGGGCCCTCCCTCCCCTGAGCATAACTCCTGGTTGCGCTATTGATTGAAACTGAAGTAAGAAACTAACGAAAAGGAAAATAATAAAAATTTAATAACCGTGAAACACAAGTACGTACGTAATAACTACTTCGAAAAGAAATCTTCGATTGACGTTGATTTTTTTTTCTCTTTTTTTTTTTGGTGGAGAGTCAGCTTTTAACAATGCTTTTTCGAATTTTTCAAATATATCGAAAATTTCATCACCGTTGATGTCGAAATGCAGTAAATATTTCTTTACACACCGTAAACCAACCAGCATGTGCTTCAATTGAGTAAACTCAATTGAAGTTAAATTTTCTTCTACAGCTAATTTTCCAACTGAAATTCTACTTGCAGCTACAGTCTCATGACGAACAGTTGTCGTTAAATCAAGGAAAACAAACGTTAAATAAAATATATCAATAATAAAATATAATAGTGTTACGTTCAATAAATTATATGATAATATACCAGCAGTATATCAATAAATCAAAATGTAAGTAAAAAAAAAAGGTAAATCCGTTTCTGACCATTTTATAATCGCAGAGTTTGACCTCGAAAAGATAAATAGAGAAAGGTTTACACTACCTAATCTTCTTTGTGAACACAGAATTCACACCCCACACCAACGGCTACACAGTAACTGTAAGTCAAAGTACCTTCCAATTCCCACACTTTTGTAGTTACTAGTCTTTAAATTACTTCTTTCAGAAACTGTTAAAACACGCAGATAAAATATGCTTGCTTCATTTTGTTTTAATTTAATTAGCGAATGAAAGCAGTTATCACTTGGTAACTAAATGGTGATATAGAAATACGAAAGTGTAGAAGAATTAATATATTTTTATGATTTCAGTTGCAAATTAATTAGTTTCCCTTTTATGATATAAATTTGGTTAAGTATAAGAGGTTAAATGCATTTCAATCTTTTATCATACAAAACTGTTAAAAAAACCTTTATTGTTATTAAAGTGCAAATTCCATGTGTCAACTAAGTTTACTGTATATCTTATATTAATGCAGGTACCACACGTATTTTTAACAAACCGGGCCCCATTGCTCCTTGGATGAAATCACGAATTTTAAAATCATTAGGGAGCAGTATATTTCAGCTTATACCCAAACAACAACGGCTGAAAACACGACAATCTTGTCTAATAATTTCTTATTTCCTTGAAAGAAAAGATGCGTAATCTTGAGGGGTGAAAAATGTGAACTCCAAAATTGTTAGCTATTATATAAAAATATTAATTAAAATATTCGTTTAAATAATCTTTTGAAAAATCGCCTTCACACGTTAATGTACAGTTTTCAAAATTATTGTGGGGAGAAGGTAAGCCCATATTATGTATATTTCTATATTACAATATATGTAAATTTGCAATTTATTTCAAGTTGTTTAGGGGAGAGGCTCGGGCCCCACGAGCTCGTATAGCTCTGCGCCTATGATTAATATAGACACTGAATCGACTTCTGTGTATGACTGATACTATATTGAAGTATATAAGTGATATTTACGAATAACACGAGCAGCGCGTTTTATGCCCCTGTATTACTCAAATTTTTAACATCCTGCCACCCTATGTTATTACAATGCGCAGGTATAATAGTTGTAGGATTTTAAAATTGTTTCAGCAAAATTTAAAATATATAAAAACCATCTTTCATTGAGATATAAAGTTATAGCGACATCAGTGTGCGAAAAATGCTAAATGTAAATTCAAAACTACTATAAAATCGAATTTCGTTGTCATTGGAACTCCTGCTGACGTTTCCTGCACCAGTATCATTAAATTGTCGACATTTTTGCACATTGTTTGTCATTAGCTCATAAAAATAATAAATCATAACAAATTATAAATAATGTAAGATGTTTGTATACGTAAGTGATTCTGTAACACTTTACATAATGAGCATTTTTTTTTTTTAAAGTGTTTTCCCCATATTGCCTACTCCATTTGAAAATATGTCACTTCCATTGGTTTTCAAAGATTAAAATATAGCACATTGCAGCATTTTAGGAACCAGTCACAAAGCAGGAGGATGACCCCCAACGGTTTCATTGGGAAGGGTGGCCGGTCACAAAGCAGGCATTGTCATTTTTGAGCTGATGCACCAATGAGGTTCTGAAATCACGCCCATATTGTCCTGGAAGAAAGAATACTTCCCGAGTATGTTGACTTGGCGAGTTAAATTAAAGAAACAAACGTAAAAACTAGTCTTCGGCGTGATTTGGCATAGGTTTTGAAATTGGCGAAGTGGGTTACCATAATTGCTACATTTATCGCTAGAATTTGCGCCAATAAAGGTGGTCTCGTAAAGGCGCAACCAAAACTAAACTTTTGTTTTGGAACCTTCCTCATCCTGGATTCGAACCAGGGTCCCCACGTTGAGCCTGCGGTGTCTTGACCTACTAGACGAATGAGAACAAGAACAAACGCTCTTTCCTCCGTATATTAAATTGTAAGATATTATTACCCTTCACAGGGATAACACAATTGCCAAATGTGGAAACGCAGAAAAGCCTCCGTGGCGGATTTTTTCGTCTAGTAGGTCAAGACACCGCGGGCTAAACGCGGGGACCCTGGTTCGAATCCAAGATGAGGACGGCTCCTCTTTTTCTCCAAATATAAAAAAGCTCTAGTTTGAGCTATATGAACGTGGGTGGCAAAAATTATTGTATAATAATATCATTGCTATTAATTTTGGAAAATAAAGATTACATTGATAATTTCAAGTACGCTTTCGCAGAGTCTCTCGTGTAAATTTATCGGCTGAACGCTGCTACACGCGCCATTGCTTCAGCCTTTGTTACGGCTTAACATTTCGTTGCTATACCGAACATCATCGACTAATTTTTCACAGCGGGCTCTTCGTCTGTTGTGCCTTTGACTGCAACACTGCTAACCTCAAGGTTTCTTTCTGGTCAAGTATAAATGGTTTTATTTCGTTCTATTTTTTCTATTGCAATATAATAGAATATTTTAATAATGTACATTTTGTATATTTCACTGCACTCGCCATTTTGTATCATGCTTTTCCTTTTGTAATTCGTTATATACCGCATACATATTCCTGTGTGCATTTGAATACCGTCTGTTCGAAACTCTTTTACATCTCCGCTCGTATGTTTGTATATATTACGTGTAACTGTATATTTTATTTGTAGATTTACTGCATTTTGCAATTTGTATGTTTTGCTTGTATATATGATAATACTTTTGATGAAGACCTAATTCACCTTCTTGATCCTGTTGACATTTCTCAACCCTTCTGAGCTACGACGGCTCTACTATCGTCAAATAGTGTATTCTGAAACTATGGACTATTGATAAATAGCCCATAGTGCATTCTGCAACTATGAGCTATTGATAAATAGCCATTTAGACACTTTTTGTCTCTTTTCTTTTCCTCTACCCAAACAAGCAGAGATTAAGTAGCTCTCGGAGTAAAGACATCACATCTCCTGCAACAACCGAACATCGTCTGAATACCAGCTGACCAATCTCCCTCTTATTCCAGGAGTTCCACTTAGCTTCAAATCATTTAGAAACTTATAGTCAGTCTCCTCAGTTTTTTGTATTATTTTTTAACGTTTCGTTCCGAAGTGTGCTATCCATCTTCAAGAAGCATCAGACCAAGTTTATATGCCCATCGCCGACTTCTATGGTGAGAGATATCATTGCAATTATCTCTTGTAAGGATTCGACCAGATTGTAGTTCTGACCCTTATCACAAGGGGGAACTTGGTCAACTGTTCTGATAAAGATTATTTGTAGAGTTCAAGTTGAAACGTCAACGGATATTAAATAACGGCCATGAACGCCGCAGATTAAGTATAATTCTTCAATTTAAAATAAATTTCAACTTTTTAAAATAAATTCAAATAAATCGTCAAACTTTCAGTCCGGATTTAATGCACCAATCTTCCAATTTCCATTCCAATACTTTGAACTCTAAGCCGCTCAGTGCATCCCTGCGTGGTACCCTTTTCGCATATATGTTTATCATACACACAAAGGGGGGATCTCCGTAAATAATTATGTATGAAGGAATTAATCACTGCGATTAATTAAGTTAATTAAAGTATAACTCTATTTTTAAAAGAATATACTCAGCAGCCTATCAATCAAATATTGGAAAGGTGAGCCAGAGGTCGTTGATTCGAATCCAGCTTGCTGCGTGACAAATTTTACTTTCTCCGACTATTTATAAATTAAAAATCGGTTCTAATATAAAAAAAACCACTAGAATGTCGGACATTATCTCATTAAGCTTTAATCTGTACAGTGAGATCTATTTAAAACGGTACAGACCACAAAAAAGATTGCATTATAAACAGTTTATTGTTAAACAAAGTTGTGCGTGAATCTGGTGCACTCGATAACCGTCGGCAAAAATACTATTTACAGATTTGTCGTTATAGGTTATATACAGTATATGGGCCGTATCGCTTATATACACCGTTCGGTATATGCAGCTATTAATATAATTAACAGCTTTTTTACCAATGCTTACTCATTGAGATAATTTCTAACAAAGTAAAGGATATATTTATAGAATTGTCTAGGAATGTTTAAGTATGCAACTGCAGATAATTTCGATTAACGCAAATCTTGCACCCTCAAAAACCGTTGCACCCATATCGTTCTTTATACAACCTCGCGTATCCTTTGTACTTTGCACCCTCAAAAACTATTGCACCCATGTCATTCTTTATACCACCTCGCATCTCCTTCGTGCTTGCACCCTCAAAAACTGTTGCATCCGTATCATTCTTTATACGACCTCGCACATCCTTCGTGCTTGCACCCTCGAAAACTGTTTTACTCGTGTAATGCTTTATACCACCTCGCATATCCTTCGTGCTTGCACCCTCAAAAACTGTTGCACCCATATCATTCTTCACACGACCTCTCATATCCTTCGTGCTTGCGCCCTCAGTACAGCAATGTTGTATTTCAGATGTGTCAAAGGAATAGATCAAGTGTTAAGCTGTGATCATTCAATTTGCTTGTTACATGCGTTAAGCTGATAAAAAAAAACGGTTTATATTTTGACGGCGGAAGGGCAGCAAAGGACATGCTGTGCAGGACCATATGGTTTTCCGAGGAATTAGAACCTTAGTTGAAAAGGGAACCAAACCCCGAACTACTATGTGCACAAAAACAGCACGTTTCCTACCATAGGGATTTAAACCAGGGGTAATGACATGAGAGTTGAATGCTATACCGCGGAGCCACCGTAAGTCAGTAGACCTACGTTTTTCCGAAGAATCCAAACCTCTTAAAGCTTAGGAAACAAACCCCCGCACCACAGTGAGTAGTTAATCTCTTTTTGTCCCTCACCGTTTGGAATCAAACCCAGAGTAACGGCACACAAGGTAAACGCGTTACCAATGGGCCACCTCAGGGCCCAACATAAAACGGTGAACTTTAGGCGCTATTCAAATGCAATGCATATTAAAATAATTAGAATGTATTGCATTGAAAACATATTAAATCAATCAGAAGTTTTGTATTGAAAACATATTAAATCAATCAGAAGTTTTGTATTGAAACCATATTAAATCAATCAGAAGTTTTGTATTGAAAACATATTAAATCAATCAGAAGTTTTGTATTGAAAACATATTAAATCAATCAGAAGTTTTGTATTGAAACCATATTAAATCAATCAGAAGTTTTGTATTGAAAACATATTAAATCAATCAGAAGTTTTGTATTGAAAACATATTAAACGAATTGGTACTTATTTTACTGAAAACATGTTAAACAAGCATGTGAAAGAAAATTGCCTAAGGTCGATATTTAAATTTAGCGGGTTTCAATTAACATTAATCCGCATTTTCTCTAATCCACCATACTCTAATCCGAAACTCTAATCAGCCGATCTCTAATCCTCCATTCCTTAATCTGCAATTCTCTAATCCGTAACTCTAATCCGCAACTCTCTAATTCTCAAGTAACTCGGTAGGTTTTCAGCATTAACAACAACCATAATTATTGCATTTACAGAAGACCCTTGCCCTTTCATTGCGTACAGACAGAAAAACCAACAGCAATAGTGGGTTTAATATCTATTGAATAATAAATAATTTTGAAATAAATAAATAAATAATTTGATAATATCTATTGAAACCCGCTAATTAATGGAGGCTTAATCTATTGACAACACAGTGGAATATGCAAAAGTTCATAACAGTGAAATATGTTTATGAAGATGATCCAAGGAACAGAAAAAAATATTATTATAGACAACATTGAACCCGATGCACTCTATATCAAGGTTGTCCAACCTTTTTGAACAGCGGGACACTTAAAAGATTGTCACGGATCTCGCGGGCCAGGTGTTTCGTAAAAAAAAAAAAAAAAAAAAAAAAAGTAATTAAGCAAGCAAACCAGCCGGCCCCCCTTCAAAATTTCTTCCGGTTATTCATTTGTTCACTTGTGATATAGAAGGGGGTCACACCCATACGGTCCCCCACAATTTTTCCTTATTTCTAAAAAAAAATTCTAAAATCTTTGTTTTGGAATTTTTTTGCAGACTGTTGTCAGCGGACCAAATTATGGACCAACCCTGCTCTTTACCTCTCAGAGTCGAAGGAAAACATCGCTATAGGCAGTACCGTTATATATAGGTTTCACTGTATAGTAAATTCTCTCATTAACGAACCTGAAGAGACCGAGAAGGTCCTTAATTAGGGAGTGTCGTTAATCGGAATACTATACTTAGTAAGGGCTGACTTAGACGTTTTATTTTATTTAATTTCACTGTCGCAGGTTTAGGAATGTCGATATATTCAATAAATGTATTTTGGCGTGTTCAAAAGTTATTATTATTATTATTATTTGGATTACGCCTTACTATTTAATAAGGTTACATACCATACAATAATAATACAGTACATTAATAGTAATGAGACGATGAGAAATGACTTGCAGATAATTATTTTTTTTCAAATTTTGATTGTAGGTATAAGGCTTTTTCTTTTAGCAATTCACCAGGATCTGAAATGTCGGATGCTTTTACTTCGTTAGACCATTGTAGAAGAGACTTGGCAAATTCTTCTCTTTTAGAACTTTGTATTTTCAGACGTTTATTCGAGAATGATTCGCATTTTTGTGCAGCTCCTAACATCGTTTCGTTAATTGTTAAAATGCCTTTAAGAGTAGATTTGGGCACCTGAAATTGTTTAGCTGTAACCCTAGTTTAGTTTTCCTATAACCATTTTTCCATTCTTTAATGACTTTTGCTTTGCTATGAAGCCTGAGACGCTTTCTTATCGTCGCCATTTCTCAACTAAAGTTGCCAACATGGACCCTTTATATACGAAGGAAACTTTGTTAATTTTGAAGACCAATTGTCATACTTGCATTCAACGACACGAAATGAGAATAGTGAGAAAAGATAAGCAAGTCTAAATGATGGTAAAAAAAATTAATGTCAATAATCGGAAATACATTAGCACTATGAAACTTTTGCCGGGACTTCAAACATCTTACGGTCGGTAAACGGAAAGTTCCATTAATTAGAAGGGCGTAATTGAGAGAGTTTAATTACATTATTTCCTATGGAGCAGTAACAGGGACTTCAGAATACGATCGATAAACGGAAAGTTCCGTTAATTAGAAGGACACAATTGGAAGAGTAAAAATAAAATTAGTTTCTTTGGAGCATTAGTAGGAACTTCAAAATACGGTCGACAAACGGAAATTTCCATTAATTAGAAGGACGTAATTGAGAGAATTTAATTAAACTATTTCCCATGGAGTATTACCAGGGACTTCAAAATACGGTCGATAAACGTAAAGTTCCGTTAATTAGAAGGACGCAATTGAGAGAGTTTAATTAAATTAGTTCCTGTGGAGCATTAGCAGGGACTTCAAAATAAGATCGATAAACAGAAAGTTCCGTTAATTAGAAGGACGCAATTGAGAGAGTTTAATTATATTATTTTCTATAGATCATCAGCAAGGATTTCAAAATATAGTCGTTAGAAGAAAAGATTTTTAATGAGAAGGATGTTGTTGAGAGAGATTACTGCATATTAAAATAATTAGCACATATCGTGTTAACAATATATGCTCAAATAATTAGCACTTACTGAATTGACAGTATATTAAAATACTTTGAACTTACTGTATTAACACTATATTGAAATAACTGGTCCGCATTTGTATCAGCAGAACCTCTATTCTCTTAGTTAACTTCCTTTGTTAACCAACATCAGTTTCATAACAATTATTTCTTTTCTTAGGATTTAACATGGTTGGAGTAGCAAAAAAATAATGTAATTTAACAGAATCAATACTACCATCAACCTGGGTGAAGTTGTCACATTTGCACCATTTTTTTTCTTCAAGACACCGAAACCGAGAGATATTTCTATTTAAATATTATAATAGGTAAGGTTAAAGTAGTATAAGACCATTTTCAGCATTACATAAAACAATTTTTCTGCAAGATATCAGAACCAATATTGCGAGAACTATATCCGTAAGTTATACACAAATTGAAAAATACCTAAGTGCAATTCAAAACATATACAAACAATAAATATATTTACAATATTTCTCTTACGATATATCTCTCTTGAGATCCTAAGTTTAGCATTGGCTAGGACTCAAACAGAAACATCCAATACTGAACTCATTGGGACAAGTGTCTCTCTTGAAAAAGTGCTGTCCTATGGGTTTCTCATATTTCATTTATTATTACATTCCTCCTTTAAATCCTTTATTCCACTCCTACTTTAAATTCTTTATTCCACTCCTACTTCATTTCTTTACAATCTTACTATATTGCCTTTTGCATCGTAGCAATATTTCATAGTTTTCGAAAAAGGTTTGTATGTAAAATATTGTAAATATATTTATTGTTTGTATATGTTTTGTTTTGCATTGCACTTAGGTATTTTTCAATTTGTGCATAACTTGTCGATATAGTTCTCGTAAAGTTGGTTCTGATATCTTGCAGCGAAATTGTTTTATGTAATGCTGAAAATGGTCTTATACTACTTTAACCTTACTTATTATATTTAATTGGTTTTACTCCAGGCAGACATTGGCGCCAGAGTGATTCCAATTTAACTAAATTTACTTGTACCCTTAGGACTTCTTAAATTTTTATTTTATTCATTATATATATATATATATATATATATATATATATTAGCTCTTTTCTCACATTCTAAAGTGTTTAATAAACAATTTTATATATACTTTTAAAATTTTTGAAATTTAGAAGTGAAAAAAAATTAAAAAAAGTGGGACAAAGTCATTCCGGCATGGGATGACTTTGTCTCTTGGCTCAAAAATCATTTAATAAACCTTCGCAGAAGGCCTGGATAATGGCTCTCTTGTATTCAAGGATAACTCCCTTATATTCAAGGAGAGGAATTACGGTAAGGTAACCAGATTTCCAAGCCCTGAATCCGGGACGCTAAACTTGAACGACAGAAAATATTTTTACTCTGTGGCAAATTACCTAATAGAAAGAAAAAAGCAGGATAAATCTTGACATTCTCACCGAATCCGGGACAAATTGGCATCCCGAAGGGACTTCGAAAAAAGGGTCAAAATCCGAGACTGTCCCGGAAAATCCGGAACGTTTGGTCACCTTAGTTACGCGCCCCTAGACAGTTTGGCAGATCCGATAAAAATATTACTTACCACCTTTCTACCTAGTGTAGAAGCAATTTTTCAAAGAAATTGATCACAAGCAAATTTCGCAGAAAAAATATAGAAAACTACAACTTCAGTTATGCCACTTTCAGTTATTGAAAACTTTAAAATTAAATATTTCATCTTCAAGCCAGCACTTCTATCTGCCGGAATCAGGTTTTGTTAAAATATTTCGAGGAGACAGATAGGAGTTATCACCATTTTTATCTTCCCCGTTTGTTGAGCAAAGTCACCCCAGCGTAAACAAAGCCACCCCGGTTGATCGTATTGTTAAAAAGGCTCAGTATTCAAAACTGCAAAACCAAGATACACACAGTGTAAACTAAATCAAATAAATCTTCCTTATAGACCCTTGTGAGATATTTCAAATAAATTATATTTCACGGTAACAATATTTGGTCTTAAAATAATAGCTTTGCCTTCTTATTTAAATGCAGATTTATTATTGAAATTTTTACTACTTTTTAGTACTGTAACTGGTAACTAGAAAAATTTTGTCACCAGTCCAACGTATCAGAAAATATTGTGCAACGTTTCGAGAGCTGCTGTTCCCTTCATCAGACGATCTGAAACTAATGCTGTCTTTTGAATTGCTACAATTTTCGATTGTCTTGAAATTTCGTTTAACCGACATAGGCTCGCTACCAACTGATTCAGAAAATAGGGGTTTCACTGACAGGATATTAAAATTATTAGCACTTATTCTATTGGCAACGTATTAAAATAATTAGCACTTATTCTATTGACAACATATTATAATAATTAGCATTTACTGTAACAAGGTTATATTAAAATAATTAGCACACTTGCTGTACAGAGAATATATTAAAATAATTAGCACAATTACTGTCCGAAGAATATATTAAAATAATTAGCACTTACTGTACAGAGAATATATTAAAATAGTTAGAACATATTCTATTAACAATACATTAAAATAATTAGCACTTCTGTTAACAATACATTAAAATAATTAGCACTTCTGTTAACAATACATTAAAATAATTAGCACTTACTGCATCGGGAACATATTAAAATAATTAGCACGAGCATCTAAGTTAATAAGCATAAAAATCGAGTATATTACGCAGAATATATTGTTAGTAACACCTTTTATGTGTTTAAATTATTGCTAAGTAAGTTTTCAATATTTATGAAATAGAAGATCATCCATTACAAATGCATGTTGAAGCCCACATCTTGCGTCCCTATTTTTTTAATTCCTGCTTAGTAAGCATTTGCTAATTACGAAATACAAAATTCCTTATTCCGAACGTGCAAGTATGTCTTGCGACGAAACGCACACTGGTAGCTTAATTACTGCTTAATAAGCTTCTGATGTTCATGAAATAAAAGGCCGACTATATATATAAGCCCGAATTACTTTTTAAATTAATTTTATTCAGTCCTGATTTTGAACTACATGTGAAATCGTGTTCTATAATTTAAAATTTTGCTTATTAAGCCACATTGTGAATAATTAAATAATCATCTACACTGATATGTAAGTTATCGATGATACTCTTGACGTAGTGTCTTAATTAATGCTTTTAAAAATTATTATTTTATAGCATACGATATATCTATCCTCGATTTTTTTTCAATAAAATCGTCCGCTATATTTTTAATTGCATCTGAGTAAGTGGGTGCTAGTAGCAGAAAAAGAGATTATCTGTGTAGATACGTTAATTATCAGTATTATTCTAGCTTTCAATATCCTTAAATACTTCTTATAAAACTTCGTTATTCATAAAATAAAAATATTACTTAAAAAATCATTTGCTGTACTTTTAACTGATATAAATAATTTACTAATAGTAAAATAATCTCAATATCATTTTACTAATATTCCAGTAATTATTATATCATTTATTTGAAAAGCAATTTTTAGAGGTGTTAAATTAATTATTAGAAGAATTATATCATTAATTATGAGAAGAATTCCTATTAATTATTTGAATAATTAGCATTAATTAATAGAAAAGCTTTTACTTATAAACTATAGTATCGTCAATTCCATATTTTTGAATTTCCGCTAAAATCGTCTGTTACAAAAATATTTTCACTGTTGCTTAGCAAATCTATGATATTGCGAAATAGTTGCTTAATAATTTTTATTTAATTGCTTTTTAATTTTCAGTTCTGCTGTTTATGAAGTATGGCACTATCATTATCTGAACGTGTAATAATAATTGATGTTTTCTAGATAATAAAAATGTATCATAAAAATATATAAGCAACTGTATCCTTGACTACTAAAAAAAATATTTGTTATTTATAAAAGTAGAAAAACTTCGTACTCGGTGTAGCCAAATATCCAGTTCATAATATTTCAAATAAAAATAAAAATTTTCCCCACTTTTATTTGTTTTTAAGTTTTAAAAAATCTAGTTTTTGATGTTACTAATAATTTTTATTCACATAAATAGTGAACAAAATTGCATATATCATTTTATTAATTATAAATAAACTATTTAATAGTATAAAAAATGTAATCTCCTTATGAAAAATTATATAAATTTGCAAATAAAAATCGTAGATATAAACAATTTCAATTGAAATTATCGATTTTATTTAAAATCTTACCTTTTCTTTTCTTCTCCCTTCTTCTTGGAAGCAACGCGTTCTTGAATATGGAAGAAGACGAGTCACTAAAGCAACGTATGTGGTAACGATATGTTATTGGAAGATCTCACCAGTGCCACACTCACCAGTTGTGTGTGATTCCTTTCAATAGGGACATCCAGCTCCAGAAATTCTGAAACTAACAAAAAACTTTGGCCAATCAACGCGAGAGAACTTGTTGGCGACAACTTTTCGGCCAATCACAGCAAAAGAGATTTCATTGGACCAATCAGATCCACACGGGGGATCCGAACACAATATATGCATATATATAGATTGAAGCCCCTTGCCTGGGTCTCAGTTCGCAAAGAAATTTTAAATTTGGTGGGCAGGCGAGTGATATTTTTAAATTGACTTCTTCATCTTGCTACAGCCGAAGCCGATTCTCTACCTTACTCTTCTTACAATAAGTAAGTTAGAATCTTTTTAATCTGAAAAATATTTTTCTTATTCTAATTCAAGATATTTTTAAGCACGTGTTTAACCTTGTTTTAGTTTAATTTTAATTTCTTTAGATAGCTAATAGGATAGTCTTGGAGTTTCCAGGTCTTTATGATTTAAAATCAGTTATAGTTAAAACATTTACTCCTACGCTGAATTATTTTTCAATGCTTAAACTATTCTGAGATGATAAAATTTATTTACTTTCGTATTTGTGGAGCGCAAATCTTCTATGGGGTGGATCACATTCCTACAACAAATTACTCAGTAACTGTGTAGCGTAATTATTTTTTTAATTTATTAAAAAATCAAAGGAACTCTAAATTTGTGGAATAAAAACTGCTGAATTTTGATTAATTTAAATGTGCTTCATAATTCTAATCCATAATTTAATCATAGTCTAATAATTGTAATTTTTCAATGACTATAGCATTTTTGACACACACGCAAGCGTTTTAAATATGCTTCGGTGTTAGATATGTTTTAATACGCGATAAAACAATGGAATGGGGGAAAAGCAATGAGCAGTGGGGTACGCAGGGGTGTTGATGGGGCTATAATCCGCCATTGCTATGAAATTTTGTATATTTAACCTAATATTATATTAGTTATAGCTCCATAACCCCTCCCCATGGATTCCATAACCCACCTTGAGAACCTCCTGTGTACACCTATGGCAATGAGTATTGAAGCTTAATTGTAACTATTCTATACTTAACTAACTTACCTAGAATTGAAGTTTAATTTTAACTCGATCTATAGTTGACAGGATAAAGGTTGGATTCTGCAATCCCCAATTGTACTCGAAGTTAGCCTAGGCCATTGAAATAAATAGAGGAAGTCCAAAACTGAGCCGCATATAGTCAAAGAAATCGGTTGTTAGTATTCCTCTCAATAGATGGCACCACAAACTTGATCTTTGGGAAGGTTGTGGTTTCTCAGACGAGGCCACATAAAAGGTATTGAGCACATCTCAGTGATAGATTGAGGAAATTGCAGCCTTTAGGCACTGGCTTTATAGCCATCCCTTTCCGCCTTTATAAATAAAAAATCACGTAGGCTTTCTATATTCAAAAACGATTTTCACGTAGCCATCATTGATGGTACTAAGTAGGGGGTTTAACCCCCAGAAACAATTTAGCCCTCCCTATAAATTCAAAAATGATAGTTGAACTCTTTGCGTCGAACATTGCATTGAGGCTATACCCCCCCCACGCACACACTTGAAGCCAGTAGTGTATACAGAAAGTTCATAAGATATAAAGTTAGACGCTTATAATAAACTGGTTAGAGAACTAAAACATATATTTCTATGTATATATACGAAATTACACCATCATGGGTGCGATCTGAGCCCATCAACACCCCCTGCGTACACCAATGGCTCTAAGCCTTGCCTACTTGTTGCAGACGTAAAGGTATACTATCTACCAGCAATCATAATAACAGAACAAAGTATTTCTTATTGTCATCTGATATTTTCATTATAAAAGAGAAGACATAAAGTCGTAATGATAATTTTATATATAATTACATAAATATGTAATATTTGTTACAAAAATATGTATAATTTACTTAACATACGTTAGTGCATATAGATTAAGAGATCTAATATATCAATGATATATAAATTTCTGTTTGGTTACATCCAGTATATGTATGGCCAGAAATGCCTCATAAGCGCCATCTAGTGTCAGATAACGTTAATTTGTAATGCGTGGACAAGCTAAAGGTTTCACAGATCTTCCTTTTAGGGTTAAATTCGGTAACTCGGAATTATTCGCTGGGAGGGGGACAAAAACATAGCACATACATTTATACGTTCCTATGCATGTAAAATTGTATTTGTTTTAATTACTAGGGGGCAGTAGTGTAGCAATTCAAAATCCATGTGGGGGGAACTTAGCTATAGGGGGGGACTCAAGTGGCTTTCAAGAAGATTATATAATTTGACCTTAGAGATAATGTGTTTTGATATCCTATGGGAAGCCTTAGACCCTCCGTTTTCTAAACCACTGATGGGGGGGGGACTCGGGCCCCACAGGCCCATATAACCCTATGCCTATGGTTAAGTTAATCCAATCTCTGATTTATTGCATATTGATTGGATGTTTTATGTTTTTATACGCAAATTGACTGCATCCTCGACTTTTGTTTCACAAATATTTAGAGTTTGATTTTTTATGAGCAAATTGATTCACTCATTCATGCTTTATACACAAATCGATACAATCGTTTATTTTATGTGCAGATCGATTCAATGTTTTCTTATTTTTGATGCCTAATTTGATGATTTGATTTGAAGATTTTTTTAATATATAATAATATAGGAACAAATTGAGAGTCAATCCTCATTTCTGCAAATACAGATCGATTCGATCTTTGTTTCTAAAAGCGCCAAGTGGCTTGATCTTTTTTTGTGCAAACGCAAACTGGTTCGATCTTTTTTCTGCAAGCACAAATTGATTCGATCTTTTTTGTGTAAACGCAAATTGATTTGATCCGCAAGCACAAATTGGTTCTACCTTTAACGATTGGGAAACAGTGTGCGTTGTTTTAAGTGACTTTAAAATACAGGGTGTTATCAACTCATCAAGCTCTCCTTTTCTTTCTAATAGCAAGCTGTATACATTATCAGTAATGTAACAGTTCCAAAATTATGGGGGGGCGCAAGTGACTTTAAAGAAAATTATGCGATGAAACGTGGGAAAATAATATATATTACGTAAAGGTACGTTTATTTTGAAAAATCTTGAGCATTGTTTTCTTGTTTATTTGTACTTCTAGTGGGACTAAAGACTTTCCTCTAATAACATTAATTTTTGTTTCTTACTCATGCGTAGCAACTCTCTACTTACACTATTTTTAATTAATTAGTTTTTAAAATTAATTTCATAATTGGTTAATATAAGTTAGATATTTTTATTTATATGTGCAAAAAGAAATGAGCAAACGCTATGCCCATTATGATTCCATAATCACATGCCGCCTGCTCATATAAAGTGGCAATCAAATGAGGCCGGCTCATGACAGCAGTAATTTAATGGGCCACCACCTCATGTGTAATAGCAGTCAAACGTGGCCGCCTCATGCATAGTAATAATCAAATGTGGTCACCTCATATATATTGGTAAACAAATGTGGCCACTTCATGTGTGGCCGGCTTATGTAAAATGGTTACAAATGAGGCCGCTTTATGTACAATGGTTAGGAAATACAGCCATTCCATATGTAGTGGTTAACAGGTTGCTTAAAACAATTCAATAAAAGAAATACTACAATGAAAACTTATATATAAGTATCGAAAATTTCGATATAACTATTTCGGTATTCAATAAATCTAGTTTGATATATATCGACAAATTTAATAAATCTATATTTAAATTAAGTACCTTATAATCGATTTTATTTTAATTGTAGTCGCTATTGATTTTATTATACGCTATATTTATTTAAATAATCGATATACCAATTGACTCAATATAACTAGCTTAGTTAACTCTATGTTAAACTATACTCTATGTTAAACTATACTCTATGTTAAACTATACTCTATGTTAACTCTACGTTAACTCTATGTTAAAGTACTGTAAAGCATAGGCTTAGCCAAGAAAGATTTTTGGGGGTTGTAACCCCCATCGCAATGAAATGTTGATATTGACATATCAGCAATGATATTGACATATCATATTGATATTGACATATCATATTGATATTGACATATCAATATGAACATTGTAATGAAATTGTATATTCAACATAGGAATATTATGAGTTATAGCTCTGTGACCCCCCCCCCATTGAGCCTATAGCCCACCTTATGAACTTTCTGCCTACGCCTATGCTGTGAAGTATAGTAAAATATAACCCTAAGCAATCAACATCAGGGACATAGAAGAGAGCGGGGTAAAACAAACAGTTGCCCTTCTTCTCAAGGTCATGGGGTATAACACTATTTACAATTAAGACCACTATTAAAAGAATTTCTCTAATTTGGTGTTTATTTATGTCCTGCGACGGAAAATAATAAAGGTCATTCAAATAGTCTCTGGTGATGTATGTATCATCATCATCAACAACAATCACGGCAGAATGTCTCTTTCTGTCATCACACTTCCACTTAGTATGGTTAAAAAAAATCAGAGAATTTAGCCTTAAGCTTACCACGCTGGCCGAACAATTTGGCAAGCTCTTTGTTTGGTTGATTGTATTTTTTATGGCGCAAAGACAACTTGGCAAGCTGGACCTATAATTTAATGAGTAATCTGAACCTCGGGCCCCACAGCCAATGAGATCCTGTTACGTGTTTCTTTGTGGCATCTTCTCGGATGGCAACCCTTCTGTTGGCTACTGTTACTTCAGTGGCCAAACTAAAAATATATATATAAAGTACTCTTACTATAGTTATACATTTATGGGTGTTTATAAATATTAAATTTATGTATTTTTATTTTATTTTCAGAATATTTGCACATTTCACTCGTCTACTTATCGTCCATCTCTAAAAATGACAGAGTTCCTAGGTATTACTCCTCTATCACTTGGTTTGCTGGCGATAATCTGCGTCTTGGCGTTAATCGACTTCCTACTGAACAAGCGAAAGAGCGCCAAAAACTTCAATGAAGACACTCAATTCAAAACCCTTCCTGGCCCTACCGGCGTTCCCTACCTCGGCTATTCTTATTTTATAGGTATATATTACTTATAAAACATATATCCGTATATTCGTAATCATATTTATCGAATAATACTCAACGGAATAAATAAAACCGTGGCGAAATTAATTGTTCAAGTCATATCTATTATTCAACCTTTAATATTACAACTGTTTTTCTTTACAGGACGTTATAAAAAACACTGCGATGCTTTCTCAGACTTACGTAAGAAATACGGTGATATCTATGGGGTAACACTCGGTTCACGACGCTGCTGTGTGGTGAGTTCGATGCCATATATCAGGGAAGTTCTTCTCACCAAAAGCCAAGACTTCGCCAACAGACCTGACTTCCTTCGCTTTCATGCTATCTTTCGGGGCAATAGAAACCTTTGTAAGTAGTTTCAATCGTTTCTGACGTTGAAATTATGTAAATTAAATAATTTTTTATTAAAATCATGAGATTGGTAAATTTTTAAAATTTATATTGAAGCAAATAAATAATATCGCAACTTGAGCTATACAGTACCTGACACGAAGAGTAATGTAACACAAAAGAGTAATGTAACACAAAAGAGTAAATGAAAATAAAGACATGTGGGGATTAATTTTACTTATTTTTATAACTGAAAAAAAACATGAAAGAATGATTGAGGGGATTTGGGGAAATGAGGAAATTTTAAAGGAAAAGGGTAAGAAGTTAAGTAAAATTTCATAAAATAAAATGAGTGTTTGTTAAATTTTTAATTAAATTAGTATTAATGTTTTTAATAAATTATTTGAGTTGTATATTTTGAGGTGAGGCAACTGGGGGAGGGGGAAAAGTGTAAGGTATTTGCTAGCTGAGAATGTGGTGAACGATTATTTCATGTTATCAAAACAGACGAGTTAATATGCCATATCTTGAATTTCAAACAAACGCTATCAACAACGCTCCAGTTAATGGAAATGGCTGAAATATAAATTAATTTATAATATTAACACTATTGAAAACACCTGCATAAAAATAACGTGTTTGTGTTTAGAAAAATTTGGTCTACCAATTGGCCAATATGGTCCACCTAATATTTCAGAATTATGCTGCTGCAGAATTTTCTTTGAGAAAAGTCACCCTTTTATATGTATTTGGGACCATAATATTTATAATAAATTCCATTCTTTAATTTGTAAATTTTCTAATTTTAAATGTCCATAACTTTTTTTTTTCTTTTCTTTATAGCCATCGCCCTTTGCGATTGGTCCGAGAAACAAAAGACCAGAAGAGACGTAACATTCTGTTTCATGCACCCGAAGATGAGAACCATGGATGGAAGCAGGATGAACAAGCACATTATGTCGGAACTGGGAGAACTCATCACCGCCCTTTCAGCAGTCGATGGTCAAGTTGTCAATCCTAGACAGTATCTCCTCTTCTCCACCGCCAACATCTTCTTCCAATACCTCTGCAGCAAAAGATTTGACGAGGAGGATAAGAGTTTCCGAAGTGTTGTTCAAATCTACGATTTAGTCTTCAGAGCTCTTTTCCAAGGATTCGCCATCGACTTTATGCCCTGGCTCAAAGTCTTCAACCGAAAGAAACTCCAAGAGCTGAAAGATAATGCAAACACAGTTTCCAACATCATAACGCCCATCTTTGAAGAACACGAAAAGGTTTTCGATCCCGAAAAGCCCAGAGACTTGATCGACATTCTTCTAGACCATGTGAAATCAAATGAAGAGCCCAACACGTTTTCACTTACCACAGAAGATGCTGAAGTCATCATTGAAGATCTTTTAGGAGGACATTCGGTACTGGGCAATCTATGGCTGTGGGGACTATACTTGCTGGCAGGGAATCCCGAAGTCAGAGCCAACATCAGGGAAGAGGTATTGGCCATCACTGGAAACGTCAGAGCACCATGCATCGAAGATAAACTAAACATGCCCTACACCGAAGCCGCAACCATGGAACTCTTGAGATGTATATCTTCTCCCATCATTCCTCATGTTGCTACAAAGGACACAAGCATCCAAGGTATTAAACTCTTCACTGTCGGCTTAAGCAGCGGTTCTTAAACTGTGGTGCCTCCCAGAGACATCCAGGGTTTTGGGCATACAAATACCTTTCAAAGAAAGACTGATAACAGATAAATAACTGGGGGAATTTTTTTTTTATTTCTTAATAAGCTTCTTCACCATTGTTACCAAACTATTATCATGTCACATTGCGGAGGAAGTAATAATAGTCAATCTAAAAAAAGTTGGTTCTTTTCTGCAGCACTTTTACAATTCTTTTGTTGTTGTTGGTGGTGGTGGTGGTAGTGGTAACTATTATTAATAAAGCGAGGGGTATGGTTAAGGTGACGTTTTATGTGTAAAATAACAAGCAAGTAAATAACACTGTATTATTTGAAATACAGTGTTATCTCCTAATAAGGACACCCAAGAGACAGGACATTTTGTCTCTTAAATACAGCGGCCTTCTTTGGAGGTACATGTGTCAATACATGCATATATTAGGAACCAGAAGAATCATCCCTTAAATAGGGGAATCCTTTATTCGGAGCTGTCCCTTATGGGAGATAACTGTGTATATATTTTTAATACATAGTTTTTTTCCAGTCATTAAAAACTGTCTTGACAGAATCATTTTTTTAATCAATCGTCTGGCATAATTTTACTTTGAGGTTACATGAATCTTTTAGGCAACATTAAAGGACGCGATCTAAACACAGTTTCAGAACCATTGCTCCACTGTATAATGTTCATTAGCTTAGACGGTTTACCCAAATTATAAAATATTATAACTTGAATTATTCCTTTTCAGGTTACAAAGTTGCTAAAGACACTATGGTGATGTTTAATACGTATGATATGAATATGGATCAGCAGTACTGGAAAGAACCAAGAAAGTTCAAGCCAGAAAGGTAAATAATTTTGTAAAGAAAAGGAAGAAATAAGTTCTTGCATAGGAAAAAAATTGTTTATCTAAGTCATGTTACAAACTTTGTAGTTGTTTGTATACAAATGTAAACTAAAATTTAAATATTTACAGTAGCAATATATTCGTGGGAAATTTTTTCTGAACTAGTCCGTTGTTTATCCATTAAGATTAAAATATTTCGAGACACATTTAAAAGTTTGGAAATTTTAATAATAGTTTTAAAAAATGGCGTGTTCTGGAAACCTGCTTTGTTGAACTTTTTAAAAATTTCAGATATAGCCAAGTAATATTATTTGGAAATTGTTCATTAAAAATTTTATAGTAAAAAAAAAATATTTTTAAAAAGTATTCAAAAATTAGTTTTCACTGTTTCTGTAATTGCTTGAAAAATTACAATAAGTTTATAAAAGAATGCTTTGTTATTAATTTAACAAAAATCACAATTACATTCCTTATTATCAACTCATCTTTTTTTGAGGAAGCTGTTCCTTTTCATTAATAAAATCATTTTTGCCTATATTCACTTTTCCATAACAACATCTTTTTTAACAACAATTTTCACGAAAATTTTAAAATAATTATAGCCAATTTAAAAGAAAATTTACAATAATTATAGTCAATTTGCAAGAAAATTTTGTAATAATTGAATCGGTTATTTTGAAAAGGACTCAACTTCATATGAAAACAATGTAAAATAACCCTTTTCAAAATTACCGATTCAATTATAGCCAACTAACAAAAAACTTTGCAATATTTATAATCAATTTACAATAATTTACTGTAAAAAATTATAGTCAATTTGCAAGAAGATTTTGTGATGATTATAGCCAATTTACAATAATTATATACCCAATTTACAATAATTTTGTAAAATTATCTAAAAATTAAATCCAATTTACAAGAAAATTTACAATAATTATATACCCAATTTACAATAATTTTGTAAAATTATCTAAAAAATTAAAGCCAATTTACAAGAAAATTTACAATAATTATATACCCAATTTACAATGATTTTGTAAAAAATTATCCAAAAATTATAGCCAATTCACAAGAAAATTTACAATAATTATATACCCAATTTACAAGAAAATTTACAATTATATACCCAATTTACAATAATTTTGTAAAAAAATTATCTAAAAATTATAGCCAATTTACAATAATTTACTGTAAAAATTAAAGCCAATTTACAATTCTTTGAGATTTCCGCGTTAAAGCATATTTTAGATTACAAAGTATTGTAAATTTACGTAATTTCATAATGTACTTATGAGTGCGTTTAAATTTTAGGTTCATCTCTGAGCACGGGCAGGTATTGAAACCCAGCTTCTTCTTACCATTTGGTACTGGCAAAAGAACTTGCCTTGGAGACGGCTTAGTGAGAGCCACCCTCTTCTTAGGACTATCTACCCTTCTTCAGCACTTCGACATTTGCTTACCAGAGGGCGCACCGCAACCAAGTCTTTACGACATACCCGGCATCGTGATACCGCAGCATGACATTAATTTGGTCTTCAAAAAGCTGGACATTTCAAAATCATCCTCTACGTGTACGAAGATCAGCGCAACGCCATGAAGTCCTATTTTTGTCATCTCTATTTTCCACTGTGCCTTTTCCTGTGCCGCGAGTTCCTTCACTTACCTCTCGCCAACTAAGGGCTTAGGCTGAAATCTCCGACTACTGACTAGTTGCTGGCCAGCTATCCCGCCAACCGTTGCTTCGTTTTCCAATTCCGTCTCTCTGAGAATAATTCCTATTCCTTAATTCCCGATAAGAGAGAGAGAAATTCCCTAATTCTCAAAATATTTAAAAATCTCACAGCGAAGAAGAATATAGCAATAGATGTTAGCCGTGAAAAATTAACCATAGTTATTTATTAGCACAAAAATTCATTCACTATATAGCTATCTTTTTTATATGTTTCCATGGCAGAAACTATCTGATTTGTTTACTGACCACATACGTTTATTTATATAGATGACAAAAACTTAGACCGCAGTAACAGATGAATTTATTTGCTTTTTTTTTCAGGTATGTTAAAAATTAAAATAAAATATTGACAATGAATTATAGGACCATGTGGTTCTAGGATTCAACTAATTAAATTTAATCTGAGTAACCATTTTCAAGATAATGGCGTAAAAAAAAATCTTTTTTTTTTTTCTTGCTAACATTTTTTAATTTATTTAGCTAAAATAAGAGCGTAGAGTACTTCTTCACACGATTTAAAATTAGTTCCTAAAAGTTTCTACGCCCATTCATATTTCCTACTTTTAACCCTTTTGGGCTCGTTTGGCATCACACAGATGACATTCCGAATTGCCCTAAGATCGCATGTCTATAACAAGAACTGCTCTGCAGCTTGATCGTTATCTCTGGCACGACAATGGAGAATAGTGGTCTTGTTCGAATCATTACTGCACTGTACTTTTCGTCAACTCCGCCACTGTTCCACCATGAGGAAAAAGACGTCTTTATATATATACGTTTTTCTATTAAAATAATCCTAAAGAAATACGTCAAATGTATAAATCCTTTTACACCGTAAAAGAGACATCATCTCATAGATGACACATGTTGAGGAGAATTTCACATTTTCGTCTGGTAGATGCCGTTTAATCTTTAGACCATGACGCTGATGCACGGTAACTGAACTGGCAACCAGCATAAACATGTCAGCTTGCAAATGACATCCGACCTGCAGAACTAATCTGCTATCAACAGACTGAAGTCTAAGGGGTTAATAAACACTCGATGTGGTTCAAGTTTCAAAACAAAGATCAACAAGTTTTGATCATGCTGCTAATTGCCCATTAGTTCCATTGATGTTTTAGTCGAATTTAAATAAGATCGTCTAAATTTAAATTTATTTATTTTCACATGATTCTTGATTATTTTCGTTTCCGAAAATGGTTTTTCGGAAATATCTTTTTCGAAGCTGTATTTCATCCTGCCCTACATTTCCTACTCTTACTTCTGTAATGTAGGCGTAATTTGTAAATGAAAAAGTGTAAATGAAAACGAGATTTTGATTTGGCATTATGCTACTTTTGTATAATTATTTGTGTAAATTTAACTAATCTGCTTTGAATCATTACGACTGTAAATCCACACTCCTTATTTTGAATAAACAGATACGATTCTCAATTATGTCTCGTAGCAACGTTGAAGTGATATCAATAGTTATGGCTAACCTAATTACGCAACTCTGTGGTGTTGGCAGAAGCTGGATATGAAAGGAAATCGAAGTCCCCTTCATCCATTTAAAAATATTAATTTGAAACTGTCCTATAAGATTATATGGAAAAAATATTTTTCTAAATGTAGGATCGTCCCCCTTTGTCCTTTCTACTATGAAAAGCGCCCTCCGGAGGATACATAATCCATCACAAAATATTCTTATTAGTTCTCCAGTAGCCAATAAACGATGTGTAATCCCAAGAAACGTTTCGATTGGTTCTTCAGCAGCCAATGAAATCATCTAAGACCTCCCCCCCCATTTCAGTCTGAAAAACAACCTAGTAATTTACAGGCTATAAACCTTACTATTTCAGATTGTTTTAGCACCAATCCTAGCCCACAGATTTGCATATGGAACAAGCCTCTCATAACGGATTTATATATTTGTATATGTTGTCTCTCTTGTTATATACAATGTGTTTGATTGGTGAGTTGTGATCTCATTTCCATTCAAAAACCTATTGCAATTGGGAATGATTCTTTGTATCGTAATCATGTGCAATAAAAAACATCTCAATAAAACATGATCCATGTTTCTAATATTTTACCATTATTTCAGCATCATGCTTCTAAAATATCAATAAACAAGCAAAATACGGTTTAATGAGCTATCGTACATAGTATCGATTAATTTGCTATCATACATAGTGTCGGTTAATGCGCTATCATACATAGTATTGATTAATGCGCTATCGTATACAGTATCGATTAATGGGTTATCAAACACAGTATAGATTAATGCGCTATCATGCACAGTATCGATTAATGCGCTATCATGCACAGTATCGATTAATGCGCTATCATACACAGTATCGATTAATGCGCTATCATACACAGTATCGCGATATACAGTTCTTTCTCTTTCTCTCGATAGCGACTTTCTAATTAACAAAACTTTCTGCTTAATGGCCGTATTTTGAGGTCCCGGAATATTCTTGATGGCGTTAATATATTTCTTAACGACGACGCCATTTTCTGCCAACGTTTAGCATTGTCCCTCTTTCCTCGCCGAGGTATTTTTGTAATGGAATTAAGAAACTTAGATCTAATTTATGATACGATAGTAAAAGGAAAACTAATCGATTTAGATTCAAATACACTGAATTTATGGAACAGAAAATGAACTATCCTCCTTTCCTCACCGAATTTCGAAGAATCCCGT
>QLNU02014176.1:150575147-150586099 GCA_006491805.2 Dysdera silvatica
GATCAGTAGACCTGCATTTTAATGAGGAATCTGAACCTCTGCTGTCAAGTGAACCTACTAATATTGAACTACTGTTGGCAAAAAAATGCGCGCATTCCGCAATACCATCGGAAGTCAAACCTGCGTTAATGGCACGATAGACGAATACGTTGCCTCCATACATCAGTAGACATATTTTTCCGAAGAATTTGAACCTCTGCTGCCAAGTAAACCAAACCCGGAACTACGGTAGGCAGAAGAAAATACGCGCATTCCGCAATGCTATAGGGAATCGAACCTGCGTTAATGGCACGATAGACGAATACGTTGCCAACATAGGTCAGTAGAGCTACATTTTTACGAGAAATCTTAACCTCTGCTGTGAAGTGAACAAAACCACAGTAAGCAAAAAAAAAAATACACGCATTCCACATCACCATTGGGAGTCAAGCCTGCTTTAATGGCGCGATGGACGAATGCGTTGCCACCATAGGTCAATAGGCTTGCATTTTTAAAAGGGGTCTGAACCTTTTAAGACCTGGAGAACCAACACTTAGACCACCGTGAGCCATTAGTACGTAAGCCTTCCTTTTGGGGACACTGGTTGAGAGTCGAACCCGGATTAAAGGCACGCTTAGTGAATGTATTACCACAGCGCTCTCGCAGGGCAAATCAAAATTAATTTGAGCAATTAATATATCTTCACAAATTCGTTAACCGACCAGTTACCCTTCCCCATTGGTAGTACGTAACAAGAATTAGTAAATAAAGTAGCGAACTTCAATCACGACAGGACATGTCAATATTAGCACAATTCGGTTAGGGTAATCAGTAATTAGCAATGTAATTAATAAATGTGATTCGTAATTAGTAATGTGATTAGTAAAATGTAATCTAATTAACAAATCTCGTCTTCAAAGATAGAAACAAGTGAAATAA
The DNA here is from genome assembly GCA_006491805.2 of Dysdera silvatica. NCBI lineage: Eukaryota > Metazoa > Arthropoda > Arachnida > Araneae > Dysderidae > Dysdera > Dysdera silvatica. The sequence goes on from QLNU02014176.1 coordinate 150,576,066, forward strand.
TCATTGTTTTAAATGGATTGTCCAATTGAAGGCATTGTGCGTTCGCGCAGACCTGACGCCTGATACCGTTAGCAGACGGGTTAGTCCATTGCAGTTTAGGGAAGGGCGTCTTGCCGAAACTGGTTTTTCGCGGGAAAAACCAGTTCCTCCAAGACGGCCTTCCCTAAACTGCAATGGACTAACCCGTCTGCTAACGGTATCACGCGCCAACTGAGCGCGAATGCACAGTACGTGGTCCGCATTTTGATAATAAGTTTGCTTTTAAATTCAACTTTAACATGTGAAGAATGAAAATTACTAAACTAAGAAAATTTCTTAAGCTTTTCTCAATAAAGGTAAAACCGTCCATGGGATTTATATAAGAAGGTATGTTTATGTATAAACTTTTGAAATATTTTATTGCCGTGTTATGATTGTTTCATTGCATTTCATTCATTATTATTTTACGTTATATTAATAATAATAATAATAATTTATTAAAACTCAGATGGATACAAACACTTATACTGAGAGTAAAATCGATTAATAAATCAAAATCACAAACATGGCACATACAGAATAGTACACAATATAAATCCTAAAAAGGAAAACAATATAAAAATTGAGACAAGTCAGTCATGTCCAGAGCAGATACAAATTCTCGGTAGCTAGCACAACATACAAGCTCAGCGGGCAATACATTCCAAATACGTCCAACTCTATTTATATAGTAATAAAACCGGGAATTTAACCTTACAGTTGGAATAACGACCCTTTAAGGATAGCCCCTTGAAACCCGAGGAGAGGCCATAGCTATCAGAGGTCGGTCGTGATCAGAATATATCATATCGCGGATCAATTTATAGAATAGCTTCAAATCAATTACAAGTCGACGCCATTCGCATGAATGAACCCCACAGAGAGCCAAACGGTCACTATAAGAAAGATCCTCAATCAGGTAAACGTTTAGTAAATCTTCTAAGAGGAAACTCCATGATCCTAATATCCCTAAGCTTATAAGGATTCCACACTGGAGATGCAAATTCCAATGAGGGAAGAATATATGTATTAAAGGCCAAAACTAAAGTAGGAAGATTACACCTGGAAAATGCACGTAACAACATATAACATTTATTATTGGCCTTTGAAACGATTCTAGCAGAATGGTCAGAAAAATCATGGCGACCAGATATAGTAATACCTAAATCAATGTAATAACCAACACTGCCCAATAATGAACCACATACTATATAATCTAAGTCCATATTTAATTCACCAAGATGTAAGACAGATGATTTTTCAATTGAAATGGCCAACTTGTTTAACTCGCACCATTCCCCCAGTCTATCATAAGCTGATGCAAAGGATTGAACACTTCTATAGAACTTTAAATCATCAGCAAATAAATCAGAGGACAATGGTCGCAATATTTGAGGTACATCAGATACCATAACAAGAAAGAGAATAGCGCCGAGTGCAGAACCCTGAATGACGCCACTTCTCACAGAAACGCTCTTTGACATAGAACCAGAAATTTTAACACTAAATGTGCGATTTGCCAACAAATCTGCAATAACACGAATTAAGTGGGGTGTAACACCGAGGGAGGATAACTTCCCAATAAGAATAGGGCGCATAACTCTATCAAAAGCCTTCTCTTAATCAATAAATATCACATCTATAGGAGTACCATTCTCAATAGCTAAAGTCCAATTGTTAACACAATGTAACAACTGAACCGCAATAGATCTATGGGACAGAAAACCGAGCTGTTCATTGGGAAATGCACCCAAACCCTCTAACATTGGAATTAGAGCTCTTGCTAAGCATCTCTCGTAAAGTTTGAGCACGATATTACTAATAGAGATAGGACGAACATTTTTGCCAAGAAACATCGAAAGAAATTTCAACTAAAAAAAACAAAAGAAAGAAAGAAATGAAGGAAGGAAGGAAGGAAGGAAGGAAGGAAGGAAGAGAGAGAGAAGCGCAGGAGGCTAATTCGGTTAAACGATATTCTGATAATTGGGGTTCTCCTGCACTTTAATATGGATTAATCATATATAGCACACTTTTGAAATACAGTACAATCTCTGTATAACTGTCAATCGTGAGATTTTATAAAAGTAAGTCCCCTTTCGAAAATGGCTGTTATTTAGGGGTTTAATAATTCCCCAAACTTCCCCAGATTTCAAGGTACTAAGCGCGTGTTTGGTGCACTTTGAACGTTTTCGCACTTTTATCCTCATTGAAAGTCGCACTGGAGAATCTCTTGCCAACGCTGTTTTCAAATTTTTTGAACAAATTGGAATTGACGTAGCAAATTTAAGCAGATAGTCTTATGCCATGGCATCAAACATGACAGTATGCTACAAAGTTCTTTAAGCTCAGATTAGGAAAATAAATCATCTTGCTCATTACATTCCATGTAATGTGCTGCACACTCCCTTAATTTGGTAGATGTGCTGCAGAAAGCTGCGTTGGACCATTCTTTGCTCTATTGCGCAAACTTTACAACTTCTTTTATGGTTCAACTCAACATTGGGCAGTAATGTTTAAATGCCTTAAAGATGAAAGTGTAAGTGAATCAACATTGGTAGGCTAATGAAAATTGGATACTAGATGGTCTGCTCATGTCGGTGCTACAAAAGTCTTGTCTGAAGACTACTGCTGTTTTCAAAAAGCTTTGAAGTTAATCTCAGAAGATGGAAACCAGAAGGCTGACAAACGTTGTGAAGCAAACGCTATACTTATGATACTATCGAAGTTGGAAACAGTTCTCTTGGTGTATTTCTGGGCTGTTGTACTAGAGCAGCGGTTCCCAATTCAATTCAAGCCGCGTACCATCTTTCCACTTCAATTTTATCCGAGGACCACTTCTAAATATATTCAAGAGTTCAGGGGCGGGGGTGGCGATCGCTCCCCTTGAATGAAAATTTAACATTGAAAAGATACAAGGTAAAGGTCCAATGAGGTATCATTTTCAAAAATCAAGTCATTAATCGCCCCTCCCCCTTTCAATGATCTCTAAAGCTCTCCTTGCACGAGTTGACAGCAAGGCCTTAATAAAAAAGGGAGCTTGGTCTTTTTTTTTGGGAGAAAGATATAGATGTATAAATTTAGATTCATAAATTCGTGCGCTAAAAAGGTATATTATAAAAAAAACTTGCTATTTTGGGGCCACTGTTTGGGTCGGGGCCTTGAACTTGGGGACCCAATTGACTTCCCCCTTAAGCAAGAACAGCTCACCAACGTTTTATAAAAATTGAATATATTAGTGAGTAATTCACTAAGGCGAATTTTGACACGACTGGCGTAGTTATTTCCTTGGGGACTTTTGCAAAAAACCATTTCGGGCTTTTATTTTTATTGAAATAAGGGGACCCAATTTACTAGCAACCCTGGGTCTAGCTTATTTTTGCTATACGGCAGTTATACCTCTTTTTGACACTATTAGTTTAGACTGTGTGTATAAGATGTTTCACCATTTATTCAATTTAAAATGATAGATTTCTTCATGTAGATTAGATAAATACAGTGGCGTTGGAAAGGGAGGGGCTCGGGGTGTTCAAGGCCTCCATTTGATAATGAAATATTTTATTCTTCTTAACATTGAATCATTTTATCTTTACATATAGCTAGAAGACAGAGGCGTACCTACTTCTGGGTCTCTGGTTTGTACCAAAATAAGGACCTAAAAATGAAATGAGGTCTTCAATGCCTGGCCTATTTTTTCTATACAGACAGCTGGGGTCGAAGACAGGTTATACAAGTCTTTAGGCAAAAATTCAGAAAATCGGGCTCTACTCCACCCACGATCTCTTAACAACTTTTCAAGAGTTAGGAGATAATAGATCGCCAAGTTATTCATTTTTTTAATAATCTTCATAAACAACAACAACAACAATAATAATAATAGAAAAATAGTTCATGGTAGGGACTTTTAGAATCCCGGATCTCTCGGAGTTTCCCCCTCCTGTCTCCTGCCCTGATGGTAGCAATGCCATTGCTCAGAGAAATTATACCATATAATAACTCAACAGAGTCAGTAATTTATAAAGCATTTATTAATCTGCATTCAATCTTTTTAAGTTATAACGTGTAATGAAAACAATGGCGCTCTTTTACAATACAGTACGGGCGCCAAAACTTTGTTTTGGCGAGTGTTTCCTTCTACACGTTTTTTTCTACTTGAATGTTTTTGTATGACATGCTGTTTTATTACGTACTATGTATTAGAGTGAAAATTATTTTATTTTGATGAGCAGTTCTACATTTTTGCATTAGCGTTATTGTGCCCTCTTTACATTTTATTAGGGATATATCAATAAAGATTCCAGAGAATGTAAACTGCCGTAATTATTTACTGTATAAAGTTTTCCTTTTATTGTAAATTGAGATATGGAAATAAATAAGATGTATATAAAACACATCTTTTTTTAATAATATATATTGTTTCGTTCGCTCCAATTTTATAAAATTTGGCCTATTTATATCTGCAGTATTAGGGACACAGTAAGTGTTTATTCTGTATTTCGTTTTTCGGTTACATGCTGCTTTATTATGTAGTTTGTATTTTCAAGTAAAATTATTTTGGAAAGAATTGCTATTCATGAATACCTGATACTTTATTTTTATCATGCAGTGTATTAAAAATCTGACTTGTGTCAAAAGTTATTAGAAATTATGTATTATACATTGTGTAGTTATATCATCAGTTTATTGTAAATTCATGTGTTAATTTCATTAACATTCCATTAAAGTCTTTCCAAACAGGTGTCAAGCCTTCTAATTAATTCTTTATTTTATAATTAATTAATTATAAATTAATTTTAATAAAAATAATTAAATTATTAATTAGTTGATTTAAATTCTATATAATTCTATTTTATTAACCATTAAAATAAAGTCTGCTTTTATATGCATTTTGCAATTTAGCTTTCAGTGTAAACTATCAATTCATTATCAGTTATTAATCATGCCTGAGAAATCATTTCATCCAATAAACCGTCTTCAGTGTAAATAAAAGAGTAGAAAAAGGTATGTAAGATTTAAATTTTAGTTTAAAAACTTGTTATGAAAGGTTATCATATCACGGTAACATCAACGTCGTTGGAAAATAAAATACGATAACTTTTTGAGCAAAAAGCAATATATTTCTGTATGTAATCAGAAACTGGGCTATTAATTGGCATTTATAGTCTGTTAAATTGAGAATATTAACCCAGGTAGCAGGCGCCATCTGTCGGAGAAAAACTGCTTGAGAGAATCATGGCTGCGAAAATTTGGGAATAGATTTTCTGTGGCCTTGGGCTTACATCAGCGGGCGTGGAGTAATCTAATTGGCTGTGATTTTGTATTGTCTAGTGCACCATCTATAGTTCAGATCCAGAGTGATAAACATGTGCATATTAAACGATATTATTACTTTCGCAGGGTTAACGCAAGAGTCGTAGTCTAGTAGGGGGCAGGCACGTAGTCAGGATTTTGGTTAGGGGAGTCCATTGAAAATTACAAATTTAATATTTAATTAATTAATATAATTAATTGATGTAATTAATTAATTACAATTTTAATAATTAATTTTACTTCTTCAAGTGAAATATTCTTAACACTTAGGATTCATGACTAGCAAGGGAGTGCGGAGGAGAATGGCCCATGGGGCTATAGAGCCCCCCTCCCCCCCCAAACAAATGAAAAAAAAAAATGAACCTTGAAAAGTACAATGTAGAGGTTCGCGTTCCCCAAAAAATCCTTAATAAGATACTGCATACGCCACTAATAGAGAAAGTAAATGCTTCTAATTTCATCATGAACACAAGTAACAGCTTGTTGGTTGCTTTGAATAATAAATGGGAAAAACATTTTTGTATGAATTTAATTACAAATTATGCCATTTGTGTCCGTTACACATGTTTGGAAGTCATAAAAAAAATAAAATTACAATATCAACCTTCTTTTCTCCATTCGTGCCATAACGCTTAATGCGTCATCTTCTTTAAAAGATATAATATATGGACATCAGTGCTAAGCCAGTTAATCGTTCATTACCCATCCTGTTCCTTAAATAAGATTTTATTCTCTTGAAAATTATCTCTCAGGCTGAGAATTATCTCTGGAAGCCTCAAGCAAAAATCAATATTGGTTCATTCAGTATTGATCACAAATCTCAATTATTGTAGTCAGAAAAAGCAAACCAATAACAGGGATTTTGTGCGGTCCCTGATGAAGAACAAAATTCTTGGTATTGTTTAATCTTTTACTCCTCTTCACCTTTTACTACTACAATTGCATTTTTTATTCTGAGATGTTTCTACTATTTTAATTTACTTGGTTTTTCTACCTTGCGTTCTATTATTTCACTACTTTAACTTGGTCTAATTTAATATACAATTAAGTGTAGTATATTTATGTATATTACATTAGAAAGTACTACATGTCACAATCATACTACAATTTTGCTCTATCTATCTGTCTCTCTCTCTCTCTCTCTCTCTCTCTATTTAGATTTGCACTCATTTAGAGATTAAGACTGATTGAAAACATAAAGTTTTCTCAGTTGTCTATTTTTTATGTCGATTACACAAAGAGTAAAAGAAAAATAAATCACCCATTGAATATCATTAGGTTACTATAGCAACGAGTACGCGTTCGACGACACATGGCGGTCGATCTTCGTATGGCGCCTCTCTGGGTATATCTAGGCTCCCTAGGTTCTTCCAGCGGCTCAAGATAATCTAGCTACAGTGCTGGCCGGAACCTACAGTTTTCCAAAGATTCCGAACCCTTTAAGGTTTTAGGGGATCAACCCCTGGATTACAGTGAGTAGTTCGTTAGTAAGCTTTTTTTTTTTTTGGTATTGTTGGAAGTCAAGACCGGGATAACGGTGTGCTAGGCGAACGCGTTACTATTACGTCATTAAGGGAACCCCAAATCAGACTTGGAAATGATTACAATCGGCTTATATGATTACGATTACCGTAATAGGATTATGATTACTATTACAATTTCCTAAGTATTAAAATTTAGATCATGAATATACACAAAAAAGCATGATTACAATTACAGATCATAATCACCATTACATGCACGCAATCAGAAATAATCAGTTCGATTACGATTATAATCATGGCGACTACCATTATAATCATAGCGATTATGATTACGACTACCTAAGAATTTCAAAAAACGATTATGATTAAATGAAATTTAAAAGTGTGATTATGATTATATTGCAGATTACAGCTACTTCAAAACATTCAATTACAATTACAGATATTCCTAAGGTAAAATATATTCGATTATAATCACTTAAATACGATTACTGGGAGTCTTCCCCAAATACGGTCGACTTTACGTTTATCGTCCAAGTATTGCGTACTTTAGTTTATTATACTTACCCATGAAATCGACAGGATTCCTCATATTCAGACTGCTGCGGCATTGTACGTGTTACATAAATCTTGACGAAGAACAATAAGGTGCATTCGAAAGCTAAGTGCAATACCCTTCTATTACTTTACCAGTGACAATCTTTTATATAAATATTAATTTAGGAATATTAATTAGTCCGTATACCATTATCATCATCATCATATTCAACCATTATCTATCCACTGCTGGATGAAGGTCTCTCCAAATGCTTTCCACACAAGTCTATCCTGAGCAATTCGCTTCCACGTCACCCCAACCTGTTTTCTTATTTCATCCACCCATCTAGTTTGAGGACGTTTTCTAGGTCTTCGGTGGTCTCTTGGAATCCAGTTCAGAATTTCTGTTGTCCATCGTTGATCAGTTCTTCTTGCAATATGCCCAGCCCATCGCCATTTCAGCCCTTTTACTTTAACAATGATGTCCTCTACTCTAGTTTGCTCTCTCACCCAAGTGTTTCTTTTTCGATCTCTCCTAGTTATTCCAAGCATGCACCTCTCCATGCTCCTTTGCGTTGTCTGTAACTTTCGTATTGCTCCAACTGTTAGACTCCATGTCTCTGATCCATAAGAGAGGACTGGCAATACACACTGGTTGAAGACCTTTCTTTTTAGACACAAAGGCAATTTCCCCTTCAGGATAAAACTGTTTCTTCCAAATGCACTCCAGCCAAGTTTAATACGTCTGTTGAGTTCTTTCATAATGTTGCCATCCATTGAAATCAGCTGGCCAAGGTAAATATATGAATCAGCAATTTCTAGCTCAATGTTGTCAACTTGTATTTTTGTTTCCTCTACGAAATTATTGAACATGATCTTAGTTTTTTGTAGGTTCATCTTGAGTCCAACTTCTTCACTTCTAGTTGAGAGCTCTTGTACCATGTCTTGGAGTTCTAATGGGTCCGTTGAAAAAATAACAATGTCATCAGCAAACCGCAGATGATTTAAATATTCACCATTTATTTTTATTCCCTTGTTATTCCAATTTATCAGCTGAAAAATCATCTGTAAAGCAGAAGTAAAAAGTTTTGGAGAAATGGTATCTCCCTGCCTCACACCTTTACCAATTTTGATAGCTTCGGTATCTTTATGTAACCGAAATTTTGCACTTGCATTTTTATACACACATTTCACCATGTCAATGTACACTTCCTCGATGTCTGCTGATCTTAAAGAGTTGATGACTGCTGATGTTTTAATAGAGTCAAAGGCCTTCTCATAGTCAATAAATGCCACACACAATGGAAGTTCATATTCATGTGTTCTTTCAATTAATTCTCTTAATACTTGAATATGGTCCACTGTACTGAATCCACTTCGAAATCCAGCTTGTTCTCTTGGTTGAGCTGCATCTAATTTTTTCTGCAGGCGATGTGTTAGCACTTTTGTGAAGATTTTATAAATAGCAGGTAACAAGCTAATTGGTCGGTAATTTTTTAAATCCTCTTTATCACCTTTTTTATGCAAAAGAATTACTGTTGCAGAATCCCATTGGTTTGGTATGTTACCGCTGTTAAGACATTTGGTAAAGAATTTTGCAAGTATGTCTTCTACATATTCTCCAGCTTCTTTTAGGATATCTAATGTAATACCATCATCACCAGGGGCTCTTCCTTTCTTCATATTTTTTATTGCAAATGAAACTTCTTCTTTTAAGATTTTAGGAGCTGTTCCTTCGACTATTTCAATGTCTTCGTTTAATTCACTGTTACTTTCATATAGTTTTTTGTAGAATTCTTCAACTCTTCTAAGTATTTCTTCCCTATTTCTTGTTACGGTGCCATCCTCTCCTTTTAATGCAATGATGTGTTTCTTCCCAACAGATAAACTTCCTTTAACAACCCTAAGGCTCTTGTTATTTTCAATGGCTTTCCTTACTAGCTCACAGTTGAATTTTCTTATGTCTTCTTTCATGCTTTTGCGCAGAGTTTTACAAAGTTCTATGTACTCAATCCTGGAACTGGTATTTCGATTGTCCACCTTCATATCTCTTCGCCTTTTCATGAGCTGTTTCGTCTTCTCAGATAATTTGCTATTGTGCTTTTTACAGGTTACACCACCAATTTCCCCAGCAGTTTCAACTATTGTCTTAACAATGTTTTCATTTGCTTCTGAGATATCACTTTCATCAATAAGTCCTTCCAGTGCAGAAAAGCGATTTTTTAATTCCAACTTGAATGCCTCGGTATTTTCTTTTAATTTCTTTAAATCCACCCTCTTACTTACTTGTTTCCTAATGAGCTTCTGCCTTTCTAATTTAGTATTTAAGTGCACTTTACATCTCACCATTCGATGATCACTTCCAGTATTAAATCTGTTCAGTACACTGCAATCTTCAATAATTGATTTCTTGTTTGCCAGGATATAGTCAATTTCACTAGTTCCCCCATTTGGGTGTTTCCATGTCCATTTTCTTTGCGGTTTCTTCTTAAAAAATGAATTCATGATGCTAAGGTTTTCAGCTTCTGCAAATTCGATGAGTTGATCGCCACGTTCATTCCTTTCCCCATATCCGTATTTACCAACCGATGTCTCTCCTTGTTCCTGTTGTCCAATTCTTGCATTGAAATCCCCCATGATGAGCTTGATATGTTGTTTCCCTTTGGTGTGTAACTCTTTGATTTCTTC
>QLNU02014176.1:150586199-150600648 GCA_006491805.2 Dysdera silvatica
CCTAATGAGCTTCTGCCTTTCTAGTTTAGTATTTAAGTGCATTTTACATCTCACCATTCGATGATCACTTCCAGTATTAAATCTGTTCAGTACGCTGCAATCTTCAATAATTGATTTCTTGTTTGCCAGTATATAGTCAATTTCGCTGGTTCCTCCATTGGGGTGTTTCCATGTCCATTTTCTTTGTAGTTTCTTCTTAAAAAATGAATTCATGATGCTAAGATTTTCAGCTTCGGCAAATTCTATGAGTTGATCGCCACGTTCATTCCTTTCCCCGTATCCGTATTTACCAACCGATGTCTCTCCTTGTTCCTGTTGTCCAATTCTTGCATTAAAATCTCCCATGATGAGCTTGATATGTTGTTTCCCCTTGGTATGTAGCTGTTTGATTTCTTCATAAAATTCTTCAACCTCTTCGTCGGTATGGCTTGATGTTGGTGCATATACCTGTACTATTTGAAGTTGGTATCGCTGGGTTAGTTGAACAACGAGCCTCGCTGCTCGATCTGATGTACTTTCAACTTCCAGAAGACAGTCTTTAATTCTTTTGTTGATTAAGAAGCCAACACCACTTGTTCTTCCAGTTTCCGTTCCTCTATAATAAAACAAATGTCCACTTTTAAGTTCCACCAACTCTTCACCTTTTCTTCTAACTTCACTGAGTCCTACAATGTCCCATTTGATCTTGTCAAGTTCTTCTTCCAATTCCTGAAGTTTTGCTTCAGAAGCAAGGGATCGTCCATTATACGTTGCCAAGGTCAATAACAAACGGCAGCCTGGGCCATTCCAGTGATTCTTAGCACCCCCTGCTTTCATGCCACGCTGACCGCTGCCTTGATCAGGAGCACTCCAGCACCTGGAGACTAGGGGCCATGGTTTCTGGTGTGTCAACATAATGGAGGAATTAGCCATAATTTCACCACGCTGGCTAGACGGGTTGGTGAATTAGCCCTCCCCTTCCGCCTTTCTATCCGTGCAGCAAATATTAATTTGCCACATAAATAGAAAGCTCAGCCTGCACCACTTGAAGGCGGGGTAGGACACTAGGTTACTGGCCTGGCCGGTTCCACACATCGTCACATACGTTCAGCGTGTGGGTCTCCTTCCAGTTAGATACCAGCAACCCTTTTGCAGGCCATATATATATATATATATATATATATATATATATATATATATATATATATATAAAGATTTCGGACTATTTCTAAAGCAGTTATATCTTAATTAACATATACTCTGTGACGTCATTCACTATCAAGATGCACTCATACCAGCTTAAACCGAGCTTGGGTATATAGAAGTTTTGCATGTATCGAAGCATCATTTCTTCAAACATAAAAAGCTCTAGTTTGAGCAACTTATACATGGGTGGCAAAAATTATTGTATAATAAATTCCCCCACGAAAAACTCACAAAAATCTCGCCCCGGAGGCTTTTCTGTGTTGACCATTATTTGGCAATTGTGTTATCCCTGTGAAGGGTAATAATATCTTATATTTTAATAATATATATTTGAACGTGTTTCGGGGTAAACCTTATATATCCTTTGCACATTAACACTAAAAATGGAACTTCCTGTTGATCCGAAATTTCTCTTATTCCCCCCACCCCACTTATTGGTTTCGCATAACCTGGGTCTACTGTGTAAAGTATATATGCATACATTGCAATAAACATGTTTATTTTTTAACCAATTCAAATTATCCAGAATTTTGGAATATTCGAGTTTTGATATACTCGTTACTGAAATGTTAACTTTTCCAGCTGTACTCAAGAAAAATTAACTTAAATTTACTTATCAGTTTATTATTTTAATTTATAAATTTTATTATTATTTATTTTTTAAATTTATTTATCAAATTACAAATCACTTACAGGATTTAACAGACGTATTCCAAACTGCTCAAATGAATTTTGAACATCGTTTATAAATTTATAAAAAGAAATTCTCCCTGGTTTATCCTTGTGTCATCTATTTAGTTTTCTGAAATCTTAGGAGTATGAACTTAGTAGAACATGCCTCAAAGTTAATTAACCTTGAAGTAATTAATAATTAATTTATTACCACAGGTAATAATTAATTTATAAAATTAAAAATGATAGTTAATTAATAAATTAAAAATCAATAGTTAATTAATAAATTAATAGTTCATTAATAAATTAAAATTAATAGTTAATTAATAAATTAAAGTATGTAGTTAATTAATAAATTAAAATTGATAGTTAATTAATAAATTAAAAGTAATAGTTAATTAATAAATTAAAAGTAATAGTTAATCAATAAATTAAGGTATATAATTAATAAAATATTTTATTTTTATGACTGCCAGGTGTTTGAATATTCAGTCATTAACCTTCGAGCTTTCCAATAAAAATAAATAAAATTAAAAGGTATGAATTAATTAATTGGTTGATTAATTAATGGGGATAGGAGAAGAACTGGGGTGTATTCATCACTGGATTAATACTTTTATGGGCTCTAAGTTAGAAGAATAGAATGGACCCTCTAAGAAATATGGTCCTCGTGATATTTAATCAATAACTCACGAGTTTTTCTTTGAAGTTCACTATTTTCAGTATCCAAGATATATCAGTAAGGAAAATTCCTCAGACATTTGTAAATAAACAGCATTAAAATGATGCTTAAATTTAAATAGCGCCAGGTCCTTTTAAGGCCTCTGCGGCGGCCCCAATGTCGCAGGGCCCTAGGTCCGGACCTTCTGCGCCTGTACATAATTCCGGCACTGAATATATTCAAGGCGCCCCATAGCAATCGAAAAATTTTGCTCCATGCAGGATGTCTCCGAACAGGCAAGATAAAATCCTTTTTAGAAGTAATGATATCACAGAATTTTCGTAATAACCGCTTCAAGACCAAACTTTTAACGAAAACCCTTTTGTTACGTTTCGACGCTCCGTCATCTCATTCTGCTGAACTTTGAGCTGGATTCACACCATTTGTTTTCGTTTTTACCTTTCGCTCATGCGGATCTGAATTGGATCGGCATGCCTTTGATATCCATGCAGAATTTTGTGGCCGGCCATTGATCTTGGGTGCTTGTTGCACTCCTTTTTTTTCTTTTAAGTTCTTCTTTCGTCGCTTTTATGTTGCTCTTATTTCATCTTTTTCATGTGTCTCTCTCTTTCGTCCCTCTTTCGGTAAACACTGATGATTGGTGTCTCCACTCTCATTTCTCACTTCTGTTTTCTTTTGCAGTTCTTGCTATTCCCAGGAAGCCCTTCTAGTCCGCCTGTTTACATGAGCATATACACTTACTGACTTGCATTTACTCATACACTTACATATAGTAACGGATTAACCTGTTAACCGGGGAATAAAATTTTGTGAAACTCGTTTCACACTGGGGACTTTTTTTCACAGTGATAAGTAATGTCATCACACCATCACGCTAGGATTAAATATATAAGAACTACATAAAACGTAATGCGTTCAACATAATACGGTTAATTTTAATGACGAAAAATGTCGTCATTCGCATTTTGGTAGTCTTCCGGGCATGACGAAAAATGTCGTCATACCCAGTTAACGGATTAAGGTCGGTGAGACCGTTACGGTCGCTCTGGACGCGGCGCCGGGGGGGAGGGGGTGCAACAAAATAGCCTAGTGATCTCGAAGTGCAGATAAAGCCAAATTCAATTTGATCAGCTAAGCACTTATTATTACATAAGTTTCGATAATTCAAATTGACAATTGAAAATAATTAATATTTAACGAGGGGGGGCGCAAATTTTGATCTCGCACCTAGCGCCATTTGATCTAAATTCGTCTCTAACTTGCATATCATCATCATCATCATATTCAACCATTATCTATCCACTGCTGGATGAAGGTCTCTCCAAATGCTTTCCACACAAGTCTATCCTGGGCCATTCGTTTCCACGTCACCCCAACCTGTTTTCTTATTTCATCCACCCATCTAGTTTGAGGACGTTTTCTAGGTCTTCGGTGGTCTCTTGGAATCCAGTTCAGAATTTCTGTTGTCCATCGTTGATCAGTTCTTCTTGCAATATGCCCAGCCCATCGCCATTTCAGCCCTTTTACTTTAACAATGATGTCCTCCACTCTAGTTTGCTCTCTCACCCAAGTGTTCCTTTTCCGATCTCTCCTAGTTATTCCAAGCATGCACCTCTCCATGCTCCTTTGTGTTGTCTGTAACTTTCGTATTGCTCCAACAGTTAGACTCCATGTCTCTGATCCATAAGAGAGGACTGGCAATACACACTGGTTGAAGACCTTTCTTTTTAGACACAAAGGCAATTTCCCCTTCAGGATAAAACTGTTTCTTCCAAATGCACTCCAGCCAAGTTTAATACGTCTGTTGAGTTCTTTCATAATGTTGCCATCCATTGAAATCAGCTGGCCAAGGTAAATATATGAATCAGCAATTTCTAGCTCAATGTTGTCAACTTGTATTTTTGTTTCCTCTACAAAATTATTGAACATGATCTTAGTTTTTTGTAGGTTCATCTTGAGTCCAACTTCTTTACTTCTAGTTGAGAGCTCCTGTACCATGTCTTGGAGTTCTGATGGGTTCGTTGAAAAAATAACAATGTCATCAGCAAACCGCAAATGATTTAAATATTCACCATTTATTTTTATTCCCTTGTTATTCCAATTTATCTGCTGAAAAATCATCTGTAAAGCTGAAGTAAAAAGTTTTGGAGAAATGGTATCTCCCTGCCTCACCCCTTTGCCAAGTTTGATAGTTTTGGTATCTTTATGTAACCGAAATTTTGCACTTGCATTTTTATACACACGTTTCACCATGTCAATGTACACATCCTCAATGTCTGTTGATCTTAAAGAGTTGATGACTGCTGATGTTTTAATAGAGTCAAAGGCCTTCTCATAGTCAATAAATGCAACACACAATGGAAGTTCATATTCATGTGTTCTTTCAATTAATTCTCTTAATACTTGAATATGGTCCACTGTACTGAATCCACTTCGAAATCCAGCTTGTTCTCTTGGTTGAGCTGCATCTAATTTTTTCTGCAGGCGATGTGTTAGCACTTTTGTGAAGATTTTATAAATAGCAGGTAACAAGCTAATTGGTCGGTAATTTTTCAAATCCTCTTTATCACCTTTTTTATGCAAAAGAATTACTGTTGCAGAATCCCATTGGTTTGGTATGTTACCACTGTTGAGGCATTTGGTAAAGAATTTTGCGAGTATGTCTTCTACATGTTCTCCAGCTTCTTTTAAGATATCTAATGTAATGCCATCATCGCCAGGGGATCTTCCTTTCTTCATACTTTTTATTGCAAATGCTACTTCTTCTTTTAAGATTTTAGGAGCTGTTCCTTCGACTATCTCAGAGTCTTCGTTTAATCCACTGTTTCCCTCATACAGCTTTCTGTAGAATTCTTCAACTCTTCTAAGTATTTCTTCCCTATTTCTTGTTACAGTGCCATCCTCTCCTTTTAATGCAATGATGTGTTTCTTCCCAATAGACAAACTCCCTTTAACAACCCTAAGGCTCTTGTTGCTTTCAATGGCCTTCCTTACTAACTCACAATTGAATTTTCTTATATCTTCTTTCATGTTTTTGCGCTAACTTGCATATACATTTACATATATACTTACATGTACAGTTGCTGACTAAATATATACGCTTACTAACTAAATATATGCACTTACTGACTAAATATATACACTTACTGTTAGTGGTAAGACTAAAGTAGTAAGACTATCACATATTTAGTAACAAGATATAATAACAATACAGTTGAAATCTCAGCTTAAGGCCTGTGAATACTTAATGCCAGCCCTAGCAACATGGGCGTGATTTTGAGACGTTCATACACCGATAAAGGAAATCACTCTGTATTTGTTAATGAATAAACCAAGAAAATTCGCCGTGTAGCGAAGTCAGTAAGTGTATATATTTAGATAGTAAGAGTATACAATTAGTAAGTGTATATATTTAGATAGTAAGAGTATATATTTAGATAGTAAGAGTATACAATTAGTAAGTGTATATATTTATATAATAAGTGTATACCAGTAAGCTGTATATATTTAGATAGTATGTATATATATTTAGACAGTAAAATGCATATAAGTAGCGCATATATTTAGTAGGAAGTTAATATATTTAGTAGTAAATTAGCAAGTGAATATATTTAGTAGTAAGTGAATATATTTAGTAGTAAGTAAATATATTTAGTAGTAAGTGAATATATTTAGTAGTAAGTGAATATATTTAGTCAGTAAGTGTATATATTTAGTAGTAAGTGAATGTATTTAGCCAGCAAGTGTATATATTTAGTCTGAAGTGAAAGTCTTAAGTATGTCATCTTGGGTTTTTTGAACGTTCCCATATAAATGAAGGTTTTAGAATAACTATCGATCAATCAGAAGTGCAATTAAAACGCGTTTTTTCCCTAACACAAACCTACATAACCGTGAGGTTAATGTATTCCTCTCCCTATCTATACGCACGCCTTCTCTTTCTCTTTGCAAACGAACATTTACTAAATAACAATCACAAAGTACAGTTGGCAACACTTGATCGGGTCACGGATAATCAACTACGTCGCTTATAAGAATAAAATCCATTAGGGCCAAAATTATTCCGATTGGATCAATGTTGAATTTTCCCTCTTTAACGAATAACGTGTAAGTATCTTCCTCGGATAATCAAATATTGAACAATCTTAGTATGAAAATCAGGTGCTCAGCTAAGAAAAAGGGTTGTGCGTAGAGGCTTCTTTGACTTGCCGCTTTGGTCTAAAAAGCAGTCCATGCAGCGCCCCACTGATTGCAAATTTTACGTAGTAGCATTTTATATACTCTCGCAAGGGAGAGAATGTCTGATGCCTGTAGCTTAATGGTAAAGCACTTAACTGGCAATCAAAGGATTGTGTATTCGTGTACCACCAAGGGTTGATAAATCATTCTTTTCTTTGTAAGTAAGTCATCACCAACTACTACCACATCATCGACTATGATTAGAATAGTTTAATAAATAAATCCAGTTTCTGGTTTGCCAAGATGCAATCGATTTCGCTGGTTCCTCCATTGGGGTGTTTTCATATTTATTTCCTTTGTGCTTTCTTCTTAAAAAATGAATTCGGGATGCTAGGATTTTCAACTTCTGCACAATCAGTGAGTTGATCACCACGTTCATTCCTTTCCCCGTATCCATATTTTCCAAGCGACGGGGATTAATCTAGACTTAGCGCAGCCTATCGGCGCTAGGGTACTTCTTTTGGAGACCTAGCGGCACTAGGACAAAATTTTAGGAAATCATACATTTTAAAAACAAAATTCTGTTCAAGTTGTAAATAAAAAATATGTGGATTCTACAATTTTATTAAAAAAAAATTTTTTTTTTAGAGCAATGACCCTAAAATTTTGAATAAATCAACTAAGAATCGTGGGAATTTAAAGGAAATTACAGCTTGGAACACGTATCATAAACTGTGTTTGAAAGTAGAAAAAGCCACAATGTGTTGTTTGACACATCGAAAGCGACATGAGCGAAAAGAGAGACTTTTGGCTATCTTTTTCAATTGTTTTCTTTATTTTATTAGCTCACTTCAGAGGTCATTCCTGGTTTAGTTCGGCTGGGCACATGCATTTGTATCACATTATTATTATTTTATGCTTATATGCCCCGAAGCTATATGCTGTAGGCAGTGTCGGATCCAGAGGGGCATTTGGTGGGGGTGGTCTTGGAATGCCAGCTCAACAACCCATACATGATGATAGTTTCTGCCCCTATCAGATTAATGGGCTATTGACTGGTTAGGGGGTTCCCTAATCCCCCCCACACCGTGGATCCACTCCTGATTTAGAAGAGCGTTAGGCTACTTTTTTTTTTCTTTTTTTTTTTTAGGACTACACCACTGCCAAGCGATATCTCTCCTTCTTCCTGTTGTCCGATTCTTGCATTAAAATCCTCCATGCTAAGCTTGATATGTTGTTTCCTCTTGATGTGCAACTATTCAATTTCTTTATAAAATTCTTCAACTCCTTTGTCGGTATGGGTCGCCGTTGTTACATATGCTTGTACTTCTGAAGTTGATATTGCTAAGATGGTTGAATAACAAGTCTCGCTGCTCGATCTGACGTAAGTTTCAACCTCTAGAAGGTAGACAGAGGTTTCTTTTCCTTTTCTTTTTCTTTTCTTTTCTTTTTTTTTTTTTTTAAGAATAAAATATAAGATTATATCTACCAATGGCTTGCGCAGAAAGTTCATAAGGGGAGGGTTATAGGCTTAATGGGAGGGGTTACAGAGCTACAACTCATATATTCCTATGTTAAATATACAAAATTTCATTGCGATGAGGGTTACAACCCCCAAAACCACCCCCGGCTACGCCTCTTGCATGTACACCATCCTAAAAAAATGTAGGTCATTCGGGAACTTATGACAATATTTTACGCTAGATGGCAGGACTAGTCAAATGTTGTTTGCCGGGAAACTCGCGTAATGGTGATGCCAAACTAGTTTCTTTTGACTTAAACATGACCAAGCGGCTCTACGTTGAAACAAACGAAGGTTGAAGATGGTTGGTTGAAGTATAGGCAAGAAAACACCAGTTTTGGGGATTTAAAGTTGGTATCGTTTGAAGTGTTACCATTCATAACAAACTTCAATGACCGAACTTTTCACGGCCGGTTGAGGACTGACATAACCATTTTAAGTTTGACCACAGGTGAAAGTCGTAGATGCTTTGCAATTAAACCATACTCCATCATCGACAGACAACCTTTAACTTCAGAAATGAAGTTCATGAAAAAGATAAAGAAGTTCGTGAAAAGCTGCAAACGTAATGTCCGGCGATTGTCAACGTTTACTTCGTGTACATTTATGCAGAGTCAAAGATCAAAACCCAAAGGTGAGTCCCCAAAATTTCGTTCTCATAATGTATCATGTCATTATATACGTATATAGCACCTCTCTCTCTGTCTATCTTGCACATACACACCAGTGCTATCTCAAAAAAATCCATAGACTTTTTTTATTCAAGTTCATCGGACAATGTGTTGTTGTACCATCCTCCTCCTGGCCTGAAACACACCCCTATCAATCAGAAACGTAGGAAGGAAGGGACATAAGCCCACAATTGGTTATCAAACATTGTTTTCTCTAATGCCTCATCATACGATCGTCTTTAAAGTTACTTGCCGCCCCTCCCCCAAAACTATTGAGTTGCTACGCCACTGCTAACAAT
This sequence comes from Dysdera silvatica, assembly GCA_006491805.2. Classification (NCBI taxonomy): domain Eukaryota; kingdom Metazoa; phylum Arthropoda; class Arachnida; order Araneae; family Dysderidae; genus Dysdera; species Dysdera silvatica. Next base: position 150,595,410 of record QLNU02014176.1, read on the forward strand.
TGAGAAATGAAAAAAAAAGTTTATGTATTTTTTTTTTTTCATTTCGCATTGAAAAAGAATTTCTTCGATCCACCCTTCCCTGAAAAACCCCTTTCTCATTTTTGATTTAATTTGAAATTATTAAAAAATTCGTGTAACAGTTCCACGCTCACGAACTTCTCCCCCTTTTTTATAAAGATTTCGTCCTGGAGGGTTAAAGGCGATAAGAGAGTTTTCAAGTAATTGCGAAATTATGTAAAATTTTTAAATTTAAATACTATATGATATATAATACAATAAGACCCGTATACACTATATATATATATATAGAGGAGTTCAGGACCAACAAAAATGCTTGCTATATCCAGGCCTCACTAAAACAATTTTGGAATTGGAAATTTCAAATTTAAAAAACAAACGACTATAATATTTTGTCACTCGTCGGAATGTAAAAGAAAAGTAAAGTAAAGAAAATAGAAAGAAAAGAAAATGGAAAGGGAAAGCAAAGAAAATAGAAAGAAAAGGAAAAAGAAGGCAAAGAAGATAAAAATAAAAGTAGCAAAATAAAGAAAGAAGGAAAAGTTAGGGAAGTAAAAGAAAACAAAGGAATGGTTAAGTAAAATTAAAACAATGGAAAGGTTAAGGAAAATAAAGAAAAAAGAAGGTTAAATAGAAAGAAATAGAAAAAAAAGTTAGAATAAGTAAAATTTACCAACAGCATAAGAAAAATTAGCAATATTTCGAGAACTACTGTTCTCTTCATCGGGCAAAGTTTCGGGAAGGTGAGAATATCCTCGCATTTATGGGGCTCGTTGTAAGAAGTTCCTACATTTTTATTATTTTAGTGGTAACTCGATTTTAACGAGAAACCGTATATAACGAGCAAATGCACCGTTATAAACGGAATCGGCTGTTTCATCATATACAATAAATGTATACGTTGTACATCTCAGCAAGACCGTAGCTAGAATTTTATTTCGAAGTGAGGGGGGGGCAAAAATTTTGCAGCATATATCGATACAATTACAGCATGTACCTTCCGTTCGATTTAAAGAATATATTGATATAACATGTATCAATACAATTCATGGGCGCACATATGAGGGTCAGGGCCGGTGCGCCCTCGTAGGTGATAGGACTCGCGCTCTCCCGTAATCCAAGGTATACGCCTTTTAAGAGTACCCAGTCCGCCCCTGTAGAGGGGAAGGCTCGACCCCCCCACCCTCCCCATAGCCGTTTAAAAATTTGATTTGCCCGAACCTGCTATGCATTTACTTTCAAAAGTTTTACAGTCACATTTTAAAATAAGGTACTTTTTAGCTCATTACTAATTGTCAAGCAGTATCAATTATTTTTGTAGCGTTTTGGTATCTTGTACATTCACTAAAATTCTTGACAGTCTTGAGAAGAAAGTAATAATTTCTCAGCTCCCACTCCCCAGAAGTACTCATATGGGCACCCATGATATAATTGCAATATATATCAATATAATTTTTTAATTTCATGACGAATGTTAAAAATATTCATGCAAATGCGAGAACATTTTCAGTAGAGGATATAACATTTATAACGCAATGGAGGCTAAAACTGAAAATAATAATAATAATAAATCAAACTAAGGTCTTTCCCCTTTTACGCAGAAAAAAAGTGACTTAGGCCCTCGCCTTATCAAAAATTAGTCCGCTTTGAAGATTTATTAAACCCATTTAAATTTTCATCCGGTTTCGTATCAATATTGCAATGGGTAAAGTGCTAATTCGTTTAGCCGGTGAGTTTCTTAAACATATTTCCAATTTCTGTAACGATGAAGATATTCTTTCTGCAGTTACAGTAGAAATTGTAATTGTAGCTAGAATCTGTTACAACGTTATGAGTTTGGAAAAAGATTAGAGTCACATTGTAAAAGTGTTTCCATTGCGTTAGCAGGTCTTGAATTAACATCTATTTTGATCCAATTGTTCCTCCAAACCGAATATTCAGCTATCACGAATGTTAATCAACATTCGCGAAAAATAACTGTCTCCATTATAAATTGCGCCCTCTATTCAAACGCGGACACAGGGGTGGGTCACAGGGGTCATATCCCCCCCACCATTGTTTTTCACTGTAAAATATTCCAACTTTCATGATAAATGAAGGGTGTTATTCCAAGACCATGGCAAATTCTGTCCTTAACCCCCAAATGAAAGTCTATGTCCGCCCCTGCATCTGTTAACGTAGAATTAACGTAGGGTACGAACGCTAAGCACGGCACAAAAGTATGGAAAAGGTATAATTCTTACTTTCCTTCAAAATTCGCGTTCAATTCAAGTTTATATTTGGCATTTATTAATTAGAAATGCCACATTGTATACTCAAAAACATTTATATATATTATATTTGTATGCTATTTTTGCAATAGCTCTATAAATTGCAATAAATTGTAGGTATACGCCTATAGGAATAAACTATAAGAATAAAAATAAAATACAAAAATAATGTTGAGTAAAAATGCTTCATCTTTATCGGGAAGACGAAAAAGAAATACATTATACAAAGATAAATGAGAACATACCAATTTTTTGCCTTCAGACGTCATGTGGTAAATGTTTGCTTGTAGATTACCATCAAAATTAATCAATTCATTGGTACACAACACTGCACTAATCGATGGAAGCAAAAATCGCACAAATTTCATTGGTGCAGTTACTTAGCTTCACCAATAAAATTTGTGTGATTTTTGATTCTATCCGTTAAAATTAAATTTTTTATAATGCCCCCCCACTTTTCAAGAAAATGGTTCTATATTATTTTCGTTAAAGTATTCTTAAATTAGTGGTCTGCAAAACGACATCTTGTGGTCGGAAATTTGATAATTATTCAAGATCCGAGTTTTTTCTCCTCGCCAAGTTTGACAGCAACATGTAGATATTTTGCGCTCCCATTGCTAATTTAGTTTCTGGGAAATCCTTAACCTTCCTGAAATAACAGATTCCGTCTTGGAACCTTCCAACGTTTTCCTGGTAAGAGGTGACAACCCTGGCTGTAGGCCGCAATTCACCAAAATATCACCTCATTTGGCGCATCATGACCCTGATCGACCTTGCGCCAGTAAAATCCTGCCAACCAACCCAAATTTCGCAAAATGAGATGGATCCCACAGTGCCATCTAGTGTTAAAAAACAACGTTAGATAAAACGTTAAAACCATTTTTCCAATGCACGCAAAAAAAATATTACCCGTTGTTTCAGCTTGCGCCGTCATATATCATGAACTTGACCAGTGGCGTAAGAAAGGAGGTGGGGTCAGCGGGCTCAAACCCCGCCCCCACCCATTGGATATCGAAGCATCTTATTTTTTCTAACTCCGCATCACGTGACCTTTAAAGCTACTGGTACTCCTCCCCCATAGCTTTGAATGGGTACGCCACTGAACCTGACAGCCCGCGAAAATAGGCTTACGCAGAAGATTAAACAAAGTCTTAGCGAAAAAGAAGGTGCTCGTTTAGGTGGCCGGGGTATAAGAGGTGGTCGTTTAAAAAAGTGGCTTGTATACAGAAGTCATACATAGAGGAAAATTACACACCCATGTGAACAGATGCTTTTGACCCGTAAGGAATCGATCATTTTCAACCTTTTCAAATTTCTATTATAAAAAATATATTTATATCAAATTTCTATTATAAAATACATATTTATATCAAATTTCTATTGATAAACATATATTTATATCAAATCTCTATTATAAAATATATATTTATATCAAATTTCTATTATAAAAAATATATTTATATCAAATTTCTATTATAAAAAATATATTTATATCAAATTTCTATTAAAAGAAATCACAAATACGTCAAAAAATCACTTTGTGCGTATGCTCAGAATACAGCAATTCAGCTGTTTTGATTTTGAAGTCTCTAAATGACGCTGAATGCGTCGTTCAATCAAACGAAAACCATCCGTCAATCTATGAAAACAGCCTTAGATCACTTTGTCAATTGAAGAGACCCAAAATTCTAGAATATCATCAGTGAATGACGTCATCGCCTACGTTTGTTTTCGTTTCTGAGAGGAAATTACTCAATCGTGACGTACCGGCGACGTCACAGCCCTATCCACGTTCGCTTCCATTCATGATATCCAGTGACTTCCTAATCGTAAGCTTGGGATAACGCTCGTATTTTCCGTCGTAAGTGTCACCCTCGTGCTAAGCAAAATATCGCGAATAAATCGGAAAAAAAAATCCCTATTTGTTCGCGCGTTGAGCGTTAATATCTTAAGGAAAATATCTTGCGAAATATCAATTCATAGAACTTTGCGTGAAGTTCGGAATCTATAAAGTGAAATCGTTAATGCTGAATTGAACAGCATTTTGTATATAACCGTTACGTCACAACTCCAGCCTTTAAAACACCCCGCATCCGCTTTTGTGGTCACTTACCAAGTAGCAACCGCAGTACTAACAAATATCGGAATCTAACTATTTTTGCAGCAATACCTCCGCTGAAAATGCTAGGTAAGTAACATTATCTTGCTATATAAACTTTCTGTCTAGCTATTTTTTCAGCAATATAGCCGCTGAAAATGCTAGGTAAGTGACATTATCTGGCTATATAAACTTTCTGGTTAACAGGTATTGTTTTAGTTTGATTAAAAAAAATGCTCTTTAATTTCGTAAACTAAAAATACATTTTTAAAGACTTCTGTAATTTGCTTACACAGAAAATAAAGACTCAGTCTTAAAAAACTGTAAAAACTAGTTATTTAACAGATGTTGTATTATTTAAATGAAAATTCACAAACAGCCACAGTTGTAGTTGAGTTGTTTTCAATCGTTTCGGCAGTAAAATGGTTTCCACCATTATCAAAACAAAACGCAGCATTTAGTACACAGTACCTTAGCTACAGCTGTGACTGTCTTTGAATTTTCATCTAAATAAATCTTACACAAAATGTTTCGCCTATGCTATACTTCAGCTATTGTTTTAGTAATTTAGTTTTAAAAAGTCGAATTAATTCGATAGACTAAATTAAAATACTCTTAAATTTTCTGCAATTTGCTTACGTAGAAAATAGACATTAAGACTTACAACAGCTGTCAAAATTCTGTGTAAATACAGTTGAACCTTGCGTAAAGTGTCCACCTTCGGAACTGGACTGCAATGGTCTGCATAGACAAGTTGTCACTATTCATAACAGACTTTGGCTTGACTAAACCCGCACCAGTTCTCTTATAAAAAAAAAAAGTGGTCAGATGGTTAATTAACAAAGATGATCAC
>QLNU02014176.1:150601648-150612411 GCA_006491805.2 Dysdera silvatica
GGTGCAAGGCAAAGGGCATATGGGTCACAGGACACACGGGGGATTGCGCTCTCACTCTCTGAATGGATGGGCCCCATGCCCTGGCTTAGCCATGGAGAGTAAAAGTGAAAAAAAAAAAATTAGTAGATTGGATCGAGCTTCCTGAATAGCCCCAAATAGAGAGTAGCAACCCTATTCTAAAAGGTTACCTTCTATGAGAATGAAGTTATGGATTTCGGCTTGGGAATGATAGGTCTGCTTGGCATTATTTATTAACATTATACAGGCCGTGTTCACGTGTATAAAATTCTATTTCACCAGTTATTCCATCCAAAGCGTATGTGCATGTTGTAATAGTAGATCGACTCACTGTGCTAAACACTCGATGGATAATATAATACGCAATAGGCACAGTCTTTGAAACGAAAATTTATTCGGCTTTAAACGTCTCTCGAAAGCCTTGAGCTCTCATCGAAGAAGCAAGAAATCCTAAGTACAGTGGCTATAAGGAATGTATTGTACCACTGTACCCTAAGCGTACATCGCTCGCTTCGAGTATTAACTCGTATAATACCCGAAGATCGCTCGTAAGGGCGAGTGTACGATTGTACAAAGGGTGAGGTTATGGTTGATATCCGTGAGTTGGCGCCCTCTATCGGTCGAACCAGATGAACGAGGACTGTAGGGGGAAAGTTGGCTGCGTGAAGGATTGTGTTAAACGATAAAAAATTGTAATGTATATGATAAAAATATCATTGGTGAAATTTTAAGAGGAGAAAACGTGACCACGCCGGATGGATGTTGGCCGTAATAGATAAATCGTTCACCAGGTGCTCGATGTTTTGATGGATTAAAAAAGTTTAAAAAAAAAATTAAGATCAGCTGGAGATGGAGGTTTGTAGATTAACTTCGCTTCGATGAAGCGCAGTTAATCTACAATTAGTACGAAGTACAATCGTACACTCGCCCTTACGAGCGATGTACGCTTAGATGTTTCTTGCTTCTTCGATGAAAGCTCAAGGCTTTCGAAAAACGTTTAAAGCCCTGCGGTGGCGCAGTGTGGTAACGCGTTCTCCTATTGCGCGGCTAATCCGGGTTCGACTCCCAGCAGTGCAAAAAGAACGCTTACTCAGAGATCTCATAAAGATCGCACTGCTCACTGTAGTCCGGGGTTTGGTTCCCTAGGCCTTAAGAGGTTCGGATTCCTCGGAAAACAGTAGGTCCCGGCGCAGCATGACCACTGTAGTCTTTGAGCCGTAAAACCAAAAAGAAAGCGAAAACGTTTAAAGCCGAATAAATTTTAATTCATTTATTTGGTTTTTATGGCGCGGCAAGAGCGTTCGGGCTATACTGCGCCAAACATGGTAAAAATTAAAGACTGCTGCAAGCCAATTCTTTAAAAATTTAAGAACACGTGTATGGTCGTCAGCATGGTCATTTAAAATGTCAGAGAATGAAGAGTTAAAAGTAAGAGTGCGGGCAAGTCTTATGCACAAGGGCACTGGAGTTAAACGAGTTAAAATATTGATGGGTTCATTACACACCTCGCGCGTACTGGTGCTGGTTTCCTTCCGTAATAGATATCTATGGGTAAAAATTTTCATTTCAAAAACTGTGCCTATTGTGTATTATATTATTCATCGAGCATGTACATGCTATTTAGGGTACAATATGACTTTTGCTATCCTTTGCGCCATGTGGAAACCAACCCATCCTTCTACCACTATTATCCGGCCGGTTTATACCGATGATCTAGACTGACAATGCCAGCGAAATATTTTTTCATTCATTATTCATTCCTTTCGTTATACACCCCACACAGCCATGACCCACTAAAACTGAAATCCTGCCAGAAGTCGTTATGTGCTGTCCTTCTGGGCGGATTAGTCTCATCGGCGTACGCAATGGATGGTAGGCTGTAAGTATTGCAATGAAATTTTATATATTTAACATATGTAAATGGCAGCCTAAACCTCCCTTACGCCAGAACTTTCCGCGTACGCCTATGGATTAGTTTATTTTAAACGCGATGGATATGAAAAATTAATTTTATGCATGGCTTTGCCGGTGACGTATGAAGTCACGGACTAGCAGGGATGATGCCAGTTCAAGGAAAGTTTTTTTAGACTTAAACCAAGCCTAAGACTACGTTAGATGTCGGAATTTTCTAATTGGGTGGGGGGGGGGAACGGGAATACCTTAATCAGGCTATGAATGTCAAAGCCTTGATATCAGAGATAATACCATCCTTAATAGTAAGACATTTGATTACTGGGCGCCCAATAAACCTGAATCTTTCAGGTTAGATGTGATTGTGCATGAATATACCCTGATTCTGAACGAAGCCGGCGCCAGGGGGAGGCGAAGCGGGCACACGCCATAAGCAGCAGATTTTTCGGGGCGTCAAAATGGGATTATTATGAAAAATGTAGTCATTTTGGGCGACAAACAAGTTTGTCCCGAGCGGCGTAATACCTAACGCCGGCCCTGATTCGTAGGTCACATGAAGCCGTCGATCTCGTCCTGGATGACTCATAGATTGGGCGTAAGATGCGTACAAATAATTGTGATGCTTCACTCGGCACTTCGTTCGACAAGAACAATATAGAAATAAGCTCACTCCCCGAAAAGCGGACCCGACTCGATCCTGATCTGACTTGACTTGACTTGATCGCAGACAAAGGCGCGTCCCCCAACGTCAAGTCCTTTTAGAATTACTTGCTGGGTTCGATTTCCAGTGTCATGTACAGCCGTATTGCGCATCGGATGTCACTTTAAGCTGCCGCTGAGCTTGCCCCAAATAACTTACCGAGCAATTTAAAAAAAAAAAAATCAAATTTACTCGATCTAGCCCACACATTGGAATTTATGTATTTGTTTGTAATATGTATTAAATTGCATGGGACTTGGGGCCGATGGACTCGCATCGGACTTGCTTAACGTATCATTAACCCAGGTATGTTTTCCCAAAGGCGCCTAAAAAAAAAACTTACCGAGAAAAAACTCACTATAATCCGAGGTGGGGGAGGAGGGGGGGGGGTTGGTTCCCTAGGCCTTACTAGGTTCAAATTCCTCGGAAAACTGTAGATTCCGGCTCATCATCCTTGTTGTCCTTGCGTCATAAACACTTTTTTCAATTAGCGTAAGTATAAAGACTCGTTTGTCAAGGTAAGTATCAGCTTTATCTTCCTGGCTATTTCTCTACTCGGGAGTCAGCAACATGACATCGACGTTTCCATTATTTCCTATCTCACACCCGAGTGTCGCATCAAGGCCAGCCATATTCTGAGGGCCTTCGCTTTTATTGTTAGCCCACGTCTTTCTTTTCCTCTCCCCCTTTTTTCAACGCCAGAGGCCATCAGTTACCTGGCCAATTCGATGTCTGACAACTTACGACGTGTCAGATAAAGACTGTTATTTATTAGTCGTTTTAACATGGAGGCATCATAAGCGACTGACACGACCCCACAATACACTTACATCCAACCAGGCTCACTTTGGAAGTCAAACATGGCTCTTTGTAGTAGATGGTTCCCTTCTCTCAGAACCTGTTCTACATCCGCCTTCATTTTCCGATCTTCTCCATTCCACTTACTATTTTCACTTCTTATGTCTGTTGCGTTTTTCGTCCTTTAAAGTCACCCACAATGACGTTCCCAGCATGTTCGCTGGAGAAAAATGCTTCATGTAAGCAGTGTGTCAACTCGCTAAATAAGTCTCTTCGTTCATGACAGTTGTGCAAAATCATTCAATCGTTCATTCGGTGAATGATTTGGCACCTCTGTACACAGTACCTGTAGTGTGCTTGATGCGGGGGGGGGGGGGATGCTCACGTGACAGCGTTTAAAGTTTATACGCTATCGCATGTTCTCTGATTCGGCGCAAGCAGTACCGGATTTACGTATAGCCAAAATGGGCCCTGAACTAGGGGCCCCGCGATTTTTGATAGGGGCTTAATAATTAAGTTTAAAAGTTGGTTTAATCTTGTTTACAAGTGTCAGTTTCAGTATTGATAAACCAGAATATTACAGACAATGGACTTAAAAAATAAAAACTCATTTATTATTGACTGCATATTGCGGAGAGCCCATTCTCACTTTCCAGGCTTGGGCTCACGAAACCCTTAATCCAACACTGGGAGTAAGTAAAAAAGCTTGTCAGCTATTGAACATGACGCATGGTGACCTTTTCTGACCATGTGCCGGAAAGAGAATCAACGTACCCATCAAATAAACCAGTGGTTCCCAACTCAATTTAAGCCGCGGACCACTTTTCCACTTCAATTTTACCCGCGGACCACTTTGAAAAATTCTCAAGAGTTGACTGTAAGACATTAATAAAAAAAAATAGGTTTTTTCTTTTGTTTAACAATAATGGAAAAATAACGACGTTTTTAGCGTAGTTTAAGTTACGACGTAGTTAAGCGACGCACGTTTCGAGAGAACAAGGTCTCTCCTCGTCTGGAACTAGCGTGCAATAAACAACATTGGAGTGTTGCCAACTCGATGTGGTTAATACGTTGCCGGTAGCGGTTAGTGCTTTTTTTCAGGAGTACAGAGTTGTTTTAGGCGGCCAACTTACAAAGTGGTAAATTTTGGTCACAAAGTTAAGTAGCAGGTGTAGTTGAAGGAGAAGCAATGGGGAAGAGTTTTAACAGATTTTTCCAAGCCCCACTAAAACTTGGGGTTGATTTATGGTCGTTCACAAGTGATGCACCAAATCTATGGATTTAAAACGCTTCTAGGAAGTCAAGTTCAATGACCGAAAAAGGTTGGCAAATGACCGTGGCTTCTTTAAAGTTGAATTGATGGTCATTATTCCAACAATGAACTGCAATCGATGAGTCTTTTATTTATTTATTTTTGTTTTGGGGAGGTGTTCGTAAACTGTTCTTGGGGAAAAATATTAATCCTTATAATATAAATATTAACCTTTAATAATAAACGGAAAAAATCTAATTACAATGAAGTCGAACCTCGTTAAGACGAACACGCTTAAGACGAATTACTTTTAATACGAACCGTTTTCTGAAGTTCCGTCAGATTGTAAAATACTACAAATATACCATCAATTTCATTTTTATATTTAATTTTTTTTTTTTTTTTAATAACCACCCGTCCCACGGACCACTTAGGATTCTTCTTCGGTGGATCATCAGTGGTCCACGGACCACCAGTTAGAACCATTGAATAGATTGTTCCCCTCTGTTTTTACTATTATCCATAGACGGGAGGTTTGTGCGAGAGGGGCTGTGAATTTATCCATGTAAGATATGCTCGTTGACAACCATAATCTTGTGCGTGTAAACATAGCCAATGTTTACCTACTCTTTTTTGCTTTATCACAATGTAAATAACCTGAAATTTTTGGGTCAAGTATATAGACCAGGTTATACTTTAACCAGCTACCGCTACGTTTTTAGCTTTTAAAACTGGATAAAATGAAGGTTTTCTGATTAGACGCACCACTGAATGGAAACGGCAAACGTTTTCGCTATTGTTCACGAAAGTTCGTTCAGACTAAGATAATTCGCTAATTATTCACTTTGTAATGAATTATTTGACTGATATTGGTAATGTTGTATTCGATCTATTAACTATTGTGTTAGGAAGTGGTGTTTAGTTCGTAAGTAAAGGAATTACCAATAGGTGGCGCTTATTTTGACGGCATTGTTGTACTGTATTGCGGACTCTACATACTGTCAACAACAATCAAGGCCGTAGCCACAATTTTATTTCGGGGGAGTTCAAAAATTTTTACAGCATGTGTTGATACAATCACAGCATGCAAAGTCCCATTAGAAAAATTTAGTTTCGGGAGGGGGCGTGTCCCTAAGATTGCCCCCCCTCCCCGGATACGGGCATGACAATAATGATATAGGAAGGGGCTCAAGAGGTGTCCCTCTCATTTGATATTATGGCATTGTTCTCTTCGACGTAGAAACACATCTTTTTAAAAATCACTGTATCTCCTACCCCAAGTTTTGAGAACAAGAATTTGATTTCGGGGGTGTGTCAAAATGTTTTACAAAATAACTTTGAATAAAAATAGTCACCTTTTTATCGTAAAGAAGAAATATAAATAAATCATGCATAAATGAGAAAACGCTCATTTTTCCTTCAGAGATCATTGTAAATTTTTGTTTGTAGTTTTGCCATCCAGATTTGGTTTTTATGTCCCCCTTTTTAAAGAAAAGTTTTTTTTTTCCTTTAAAGTATTCTCAAATTAGTGATCAACAAAACGAGATCTTGTGATCATAATTTTAATTATTCAAGCTTTTTTTCCCCTACTTTTTCTCTCCTTTTTACGAATTCAACAAATACATATACGCATTATATTTTTGCTATCCTATTATACCATTTTCTATGGGTGGCTAGCCTCAAGATACCTTCCCCCACCCTGGATACGGCATGCCTCCCCATACTTCGGAATTTCACACCCTGGTCAAAAGCTCCCCCATTTAGCCTGCACTTTACTTGAAATTGTAGACTCGCTTCAAGTTTGATTTGTTAATCGCCATTCAACGGCTACGTTAATTCGTTCATCTCGTCTGCCACCCAAGTTTAAACGACTGTGATGCCTCGAATGTAGTGGCGTAAAAAGGGGAGGACTCGGGTTTGACCTCCCCATTGGATATTAAAAAGTATTTTCTATAAGGCCGCATCACATTATCTCCCTTAAATCCATTTTAGCCCCCCTCCCCATGCAAGGGCGGACACACTTTCATTTTGGGAGGTGTCAAAGAGAGAATTTGCCATGATCTTAGAATATCACCATTTATCATGAAAGTTGGAATTTTTTACAGTGAAAAAATGTACTTTTAAATGCACCTTCCATTAATTAAGCAGTAGCGTAGCAATCTAAAAATGTCTTTTTCGATCATCTCCAATGTATTAAAAGCCAAAATTTTCCCTCGTGTGGCGTGAAATACCCGTTGCCAATTTTTGGCCACAAATATTTCTTATAACTTCACATATACTTTTCGGAGGCGTCGCGAGCCTGTGGATTCACGTAAACAAGTTTTTTTAGAAAATCTTGCGCATAGGCGTAGTTATGAGCCCGGGTCCCCTAGCCTCCCCCCCCCCATAATTTTGAGAACTCTACGCTGATGGCCTTGGTTCAAGAGTTTTTGTGATGCCAACGTAATCTATGCGTTAGATGCAGCCCGCGTAAAAGCTACCTGCTGGACAGGTCTGTCTCTCGGGCTGATTTGGACGATAGCGCATGATTGACTGCGGGGTTCATTTAAAATCACTTTCTAGCGAAGGAGAGCCACTGATCCATCTTCATGGACCGACCGGCTGCACCAACCATTTCGTAATCCTTTCGTTTATCCTATCAGCTATCGGATGTCATTGAACTACTGGTCGTTATCTACTCTCATGGCAATGGTCTGTTCTTCAGGTTGGATTAGTTGGCTTTAACACTTCTGATATGCTTAGATAAACCGTCTGGCGATGATGACATGCTGATGGGTCTGATATATGGGTTAAAGTCGTGCGCTTTCATGTTTCTTAACTTGACTTAAGCGCCCCGATGACTCAATGGCTAAGGGCGGATTCAGGATCTTATTACGAGGGGCGGTTTCGGCCGCCCGTCAACGGGAAAAGTTTTAGTTTTGGACTATTAAATAGTTTAGGTAAATGTTATATTACTAGCCTTCCTTTATACTCACCAAAATATTTAATTTACGACAATGAATTAAAGTTGGGCTTTCCTTTAATTAAACTATATGGTTTAGGGTAGATTATAGTTAAGTATGACAGAAGGATAAGCTAGTAAAAGAACCATGTGCAACAGGGTTCGAAATTAGCGGGTGCATTGTGCACATGAAATTTTATCCGTGCATGTAAATTTTTAACTTGGGTGCACGCAACTGTTCAAAACTACGACTGCTTACCTTTTTTTTTTTATTTCAAGAACAGTGACCTATGGAATAATTTTATATAATTTTCTCAATGTATCTGCATTTGGTGTTATTTTACCAAGATTTGTGATATCTGCATTTGTTTTGCGTGTTTATTACACACGAGTGTTCGGTTATTTTGAAAAGTGCAATTTTTTTAGCTTGCATGCTTAAATATAGTTGCTACACTTACATTTTACATGTTTCTAATGTTGAGGTTTACTTTCTATTCTGTTACTTAAACACATAACTAGTATTTAGTGCACCTAAGTCGTAAGACTTGGGTGCACTTGTGCACCTGATTTAAAAAGTTAATTTTGACCCCTGATATACAATAACCAAAACGATAATTTACAATGTAATTAATAGAGCAAGTTTAAATTTAAACTACAAAAACTTTGTAATTATTTTACTTTTTTATAACAAGCAACTTTTTAAAAAATTTGAAGTTTATAGTGCAAAGTTTGTAATGAAAGTGAAAGAATACTATATAATTACATGGGGTGTAAAGCACCCCGCTCGCGTTTCCCTAATCCTCTCGCAGGGTAAGTCTCTTCTGTCAAAGCAAAGTTTGAAGGCGTTTCAACGATAAACAAAAAAAAGATAAAAACGATAAAAAAAACTGCGTTCTGCTGAAGCAACACCTACTGAAAACGTAGTTTGAAGGGCGAGAAGCTTGTAGATTCGTGGAAAAACGTCTTGATCGCATTTCTCCAAGGCTTAGAGACTTTGGACGCCTGTGTAAGACTTTTATTTATTACAGTCGTAACAAACAATACATAAAATATTCATAACCTTCATTTTTTTCCTATTTAATCCAGGGGAGGAATCGATTACCCACCTCCGCCCCTCGCTGGATCCGCCCTTGTCAATGGCCCCCATAGCTGTGGAACTTACAAGCAGAATTCGAATAATAATTCTTAGTTCCATATAAATAGGACGTGATTCGAAAATAGTGGAAAGCCATCTTTCCAGTCCACGGCGCCGAAGTTGTAACCACGTCTGTTGAACGAATCGGACTAGTTCGACTCCCAAAAAACGTGATTTTATGCAGGTGGTGCATCGCGGTTCTGAGGTTAAGTCATCGGTCCCATCGCGGATAAGCCACAGTTCAATGTTGGGTCGCAAAATAGACAAATGTAAGCACTCTTAAGTAGTCTTCGGACAAAAAGCTTAGGCACTTTCTAGTCTATGGTGGACTGATCCATAGTCTGAAGTAGGGGTCTTCAGCCCATCAAAATTTTCGTGGCCCGCTTGTTTTAAGGTTTTAAAATAAGTTTTTAATATTTTTAAAGTAAGTTTCTTTACCAGTTTTAAAAATTTTTCAATAATTTTAAAATAATAATTTTTAAAATAATTACAAAAGGATAAATGTAGAAAGTTCCAGCCTAATTTTCACAATGAATTATGCATTCTCTGACAAAGGAAGAGAGGAACCCAGACGCCAGATATTTAGTTCTCACCTAGACAAAACAAACTAGTAATAAGACTCACACATTGTCTGCTGGCAGACTTCCATTATTTCGAGAATTCAGAGAGCTGATGCTTAGTTACTGGTTTAAATTCTTCAATCAGCAGACGCGCTTGGTCTCTGAATATGATAGGTACGCAATAGCGAGCTGCGCTAGAAAGAAAATTGATGAAAGCGCGATTTTTTCAAGAAAGATGGTTATCCCGTTATTTTTTTTTTGGTGAATACAAGAATGAGGCAGTTTGCCTTATTTACAAAGAGAGCGTTGCGGTGATGAAAGAATATAGCGTCAAGAGGCACTATGAAACGAAAAAAGTGCAAAGTATTCTGAATTTGAGGATCATTTTCGCAGCGACAAAATTAATGAATTTTGTCGCCAAACTAAATTATCAGAAGTCATTATTCCCAAAGATTAACAAAAAATCGGAAAATGGTGTTGCCGTTAGCTACACGATAGCTGAAAAAATTGCAAAACGTGTGAAGTCATTTCTTGGCGGAGAGTTTGTGAAAGAATGCATTTAGTGCGCTGTCGATGTACTTTCTCAATCACAGGCTGAAGTTGTTTCAGACATTAGCTTGTCTGGTGTGACAGTAGCAATGCGCGTGGAGGATCAAGCTGCAAATATATTTAAGTTTCTAATCGAGGTGCAAAGAAATTGTATTTTATTCAGTAACGATGGATAAATCCACAGACTCAACCGATACTGCACAAGTATCCATTTTTATTCGTGGAATTGAAAGACAGTTCACGATTGTAGAAGAATTAGCCAGAATAATTGCTCTGAACGATACGACACGGGCTTTAGATTTGTATTCAAGTTTAAAAGATACCTTGTGATACTGTGAGCTAGACTTGACCAACATATCAGCCATAACTACAGATGGTAAGCCTGCTATGTCCGGAAAGAAGGGACGAGTGACAAGTTTAATAAAATCTGACGTCGAGGAGTGCGGCAATACTAAGATAATGGCTTTCCATTGCATTATCCACCAAGAAAATTTCGGTGCGAAGTCATTCTCAAATTTTGAATATGTGATGACTGTATTTGTAAAATTGGTGAATTTTATCCGCTCGAAAACTCTGAACGATAGGCAATTCCAAGCGTTTTTGAGAGATTTGAAAGCTGAACACGGTGGCGTCGTGTATTATGCAAAAGTACGCTGGTTGAGCCGCGGGAAGATGCTTCAGCGCCTTTTTCCTTTTGAAGGACGAAGTTCAACAATTCATGGAATTCAAAGGAAAACCCATTCCCAAGATGCATGGTAAGTGGTTAAGAGACTTTGCATTCCTTGTCGACATTACTGGTCACTTCAATGAATTGAATCACCGTTTGCTTGGGAAAGATCAACTTGTTTATAATCTTTGTAATTATGTGAAAGCTTTTGAGACCAAACTAAGCCTGTGGG
>QLNU02014176.1:150622794-150645382 GCA_006491805.2 Dysdera silvatica
TTGAGAAGAATCACTACGTTCGATTGTACGTTGAGAAGCCTGAAGTAAAGTCGCATGGTAGTTTTTCATAATGAACATGCGTTCTGTAATTTATAATCAACCATCAGTCAGCTCCAATTTATCAGCTGATGCTTTGTTAGGCTTAATAATAAATAATAAACGGCAAAAATCAGGGTATGAGACTAATTGTTCAGTTATCAGCATTCATAGTGTAATTCAAGTAGCCTTTAACTTTGGACTCGATGACCTTTGTGGACATGGGAATAAAGAATATATATACACTGTAAAGCTTTGTCGTTCATTCAGTAAGTGTGTGTTACGTTTTATTAATTGTATTGTGTATCCACATTTACACTTTTCATTGATTCTCATTTGACTTCTGTGAAACATTAAAGCTTTTCTGTAGTATGTACTGTGCAGCTGTTACTTGTTATCAGGTTTACACATACTTCATCTTCCTGTTTTTCTGCTCAAAACATGGAATTGATGCTATTTGTTTATAGGTGGTACTGTTGGCACCTAACCCATTTTACATAAGAATGACACGGCCCGCAGTGGTCAGTGCTTAGACCTGTATATGCGTGCCACATTTCATGCTTATTCTTGCATTCGAACCGGGACAGTTCCGTAGTGAGTAAGATGGTGAAACTTCCCTATCCACATTCAGTACATGATTCATCCTTACTCACTCTGGCTGCCTTGACTAGCAATCAGTTAGCCTCTCGATTTCTCTCTTTCTGCATTTTTTGCCATATTATCATTGTATTGTTGCAAAAATAATCCTTAATTTTGCAACTGATGTCAATGTGTTAAAATAGTGAGCCAGGTGGCGAGCAACAGAGCTGGGAAATCATGGAATTTCAAGGAATTTTACACTTCTGGAAAAATGAGTTGGAACCAGCTCAAGCATTTCCTTTAATTTTTACATGACGTATCAGCATCACGCTAATTTCTGCAAGTTCCAACACTCCTGGAGAATCTGGAATTGTCAGGAAATTAAAAAAAGGCCATAAAAATCAAAGGCAAAAACAAGATTTTCTGGTCAAACCAGGAAAAGCCAGAAAAAACTATCCTCACTTCTGTATCAAATAGCTAAATCTGTCACAAACGTGGAACTGTTTTCCCTGCAACCAAAGTTCAGTTGAACCCACAGAGAGAAACCGGGGATTTTTTTTTTTTTGGTTCAAATATCTGTGGGAACTTCGTGCATTGTTTCCAACTTGGTGGATGTGTTCAGTGTTGCCATGGTCAAACCTCATTAAGAGGAACAGAAAACCTGTTTGTATTAACAGAAGTTTGTCTTATCCGGAAAGGATAGTATGCTATACAATCTGACAGGACTTCAGAAAATGGTTTGTATTAAAAGTAATTCGTCTTAACGAGGTTCGACCTTAATATAGTTTTTTGTAGCATTTTAGTTTTTAACCGTATTACAACTTTCTTGTTTAAATAGAGGCCTAACGAAAGGTGGAATGAAAGAGCATCTACATCAGCTTCAAATAAAACTTCATTTGCAGCGCCAAGAAATAATTTTGAAATGCCACCACGTTTTCGCAAACAAGAAGCGTTGGCGAACTCTGGAGGACCATCCAGAACTGCAGTAAAATCACCGTCCTTTTCCAATGACTTCAACAATTTTGGTGCCGTGAACGATCATCCGATACCACCGCCAACCCAACGAGTACCAGCAGAGTTCCAGCCCCTTGATGTACCAGTCAATCATCAAAAAAAGATCCCTAGCCCGAAACCAAAGCCTGTGAAAGAAAAACGGAAAGAGGGACTTTCCACTCCACCGTTACCTAAAAATGGTAATATGCTACATACTTTAAACACTGTAATCGTATTGAAAATATTTATATTTTTTTTAGGGACCGATGGCTTTAAAATATTGGTGTATTAGGAGCTAGAAAATGTATTGGTAGTATTTCAAAAAATCTTATGAAAAGCCCACTACACACTTTCTCGATATTTACCTAATAATTGGGCAACTTCCTATTCCACATAACACACACATACAAATAGTTAGGCCCAATCTATCTCCATTCAGGCAGTGGAAATGAAAATGGGAGAATTATCGTCTGATTTTCCTGAAATTTTAATTTGTGAAACTGTGAGAGAGTCTAAGAAATACATATTTTTTTTTATTTGTACTTAAAAAAATTTCACTCGAGATAAAGCTATTCAAAGTTGATTGTGTGGCAGCCAATTTGGGATGTTGTATTTTTAAAAATTGTAGTAACCCCTCAACAAATAGAGATAAACGGACGAATCTTTTTCGTTTTGAAGTACAGGGTGATCCAAATCAAACAGGTGTTTATACCTCTCTGTTGGGAAAACTACTTGGCCAATTTCACCTAAATTTCGTACACATGCTCTCCAGAGTATG
Source organism: Dysdera silvatica (assembly GCA_006491805.2). Taxonomy (NCBI): domain Eukaryota; kingdom Metazoa; phylum Arthropoda; class Arachnida; order Araneae; family Dysderidae; genus Dysdera; species Dysdera silvatica. The sequence goes on from QLNU02014176.1 coordinate 150,625,181, forward strand.
CGGTTTTGATTTCTGAAAGAAAAAAAATGAGTTCATATTTCGGCCGCTAGGGAAGGAAATGGTGCTGCGGAGCAGGCAATTTATTAATATTAACAACGAAAAAGTGTTTTAACATGCAATAACCTTTATTGCAATCACATGAAATTAACTACAAATTACAGTATACCGTAGGATAGTAGGTATGACTAAAAAAAGATTTGTGCAATAACTTTATTGCTATCATATGTGGAACCACACTATCATCACAGATACGGCTCGATATGTCCTCCGTCTCTTTGCTCTAGAAATTGCATTCGATGCACAACACATTCCACGGCAGAACGTAACTCATTCGCTTGGAGGTGGGATACATGTTGCGAAATTCTGTCTTTTAAGACTGCTAAGTTCGGAACATTGCCTTTATAAACGCAGCTCTTTAAATATCCCCACAGCCAAAAGTCACAAGGGTTAAGATCGGGTGACCGAGGCGGCCAAGATGTTGAAAATGACCTGCTAATCACTCTGTCATCCGAAAAGTTTTGCCGTAATAATGTTTGAACAGGCAACGCGATATGCATGGGTGCACCATCTTGCATGAAGATTGTAGTGTCAAGACAATTTCTCTGTTGAAGCAAAGGAATGACAAAGTTCCAGAGCATAAATGCATACCTAGAGCCAGTAACAGAACATGTCATTGGCCCCGAGGCCGTATTTTCTTCAAAGAAGTAAGGACCAATGACGAAAGATGAGGTGAAGCCACACCACACTGTCACTTTTGGAGCATGCAACGGAATTTGTTGATGAACGTGGGGATTTGTGTCAGACCAAATACGGCAGTTACGTGTGTTTACAGCGCCATTCAAGTGGAAATGGGCCTCATCACTCCACAGTATCTGCCAAGGCCATTCATCATCCACTGTCATCCGAGCAATGAACATCAAAGCAAATGTTTTCCGCACGTCATTATCACCAGAAAGCAATTGCTGAGTGTGGGCTATCTTATACGGATAAAACTTCAGGACATTTCTCATAACTCTCTACACTGTCGTATATGGCATGTCCAATTCCCGTGATATCGCACGTGCACTACTGCTACCATGTGCACTTGCTGCACTTGAGTTGGTTTGCGGCATCGTCCTGGTTTAATGGCGAATGTTCTGTTCTCTTCAAAATACAAGACCATTTTTCGAAGATTTGTAATTGTGAGAGTGCCTCTGCGTAAACCTTTTACCTGCCGAAATGCTTTAAATGCAGCAGAAGCATTGTTATTTCGTTGATAAAAGAGCTTAACAAGTAACGCGCGATCTGGTAAAGTAAGTTTCATGACGGAGTCCTCGTATGGTGGAAAAATGCTTCACGACTCCTTATATAGGCAGAGGATGTTGCGCATGTTAAGTAATATGTAAATTGCCTGCTCTGCAGCGCCATTTCCTCCCCTAGCGGCCGAAATATGAACTCAATTTTTTCTTTCAGAAATCTAAACCGCATACTCAGGGGAGCATGTGTATGAAATTTGGGTGAAATTGATCAAATAGTTTTCTCTACAGAGAGGTCTAAACACCTCCTGTTTAATTTGGATCACCCGGTATTTGTATTACTACTTATTATAAACAGTATCTGCAAAATCAGTATTTGAACAGCAATTGAAAAAGAAACAAAGTAATTTTTTTTTTCCCTCAAAAACACAAATCTCAAAAACTCTGAAAGTATTAGGGGAGTTGTGTAAGGGTACTACATATTCCGAAAAGAACACGTCATTTTGCTTCTGCAATTTTTAATGCATTTTTTTTTAATTCCGTTTTCCGACAAATTTGGAACCATGAAAATGTTTCATTGATACGCTTATAAATTGTTTTATGCAATATATATTCATCTATAATATATATTGCATGTCTTATAACATGGATTCATAAATGCACCTGTACTATAAGACACTGTTTGCTGAAGCAATTAAAAAAGCAGTTCTAATGTAACAAAGATAGTGTACCTATTATCCTACTGCATTATAAGCACCAAACAGCTGCACAATAGATTTAGTGTCAGCATCTGGTATGGAATGAACTCTTGCTGATTCGCCAATATGGACAGGAGAATCAATTGTTTTTTGTTTTTAGAATATTATGCAGTTAGAACATTTGTGATAAGCTTGCCGCTTCTTGTTAGGAAAGCGGTACCCGCTGGATAGGCCATGAGGCATCATGAAGTTGGCAGTAACTTCCTATATCTCATTTTTGACCTGTGTAACTTCTGCCATCCCCCATTTATCTTCATACACATAAGCCACAAACATTCCAGTCTTCAAACTTTGGAGATTATGCAGTTTAACAGCTGTTATAGCCTCACCGTTGTGAAATGAAACATATTCCATGATGCTTGTTCTTGAAATGGAGAGCTTGTTTCCATCCCACACATGAGACTTTTGGATTCCTTTCACTGATCCAGCTGTTTTCCACTCTTTAGTTTTTAGCACAAAAATCTTCCACATCATCTTTGCGTAAAAGTATCCATCTGATTGCATGTGTAGTGTACTGGTAACTATTTGGACAAAGCGTATTGCACTCTGAATGGCCTTTATTGCAGGCTTAGATTTTGTTTAGTGGCACGATGTTTCGCTAGACCTTCGACTCCATCACATGGCCCTTTTCCAAGTCCACTTGCACTAAAAATCCATTCTGAGGGAACCAGTAATTTTAAAAATTCGCAAAGTTGAAATCGGTTTTTAAAGTGACTAGCAGCCCCATCTGATATTATGCTAGTTCTGGTTGGTTTAACACCAAGGTTTTCTTTGATCTTCTGAAGTGCTAATTAAGCATGAGAAGAATCATGTCCTGCGCCATCACTAACGATTTCAAAACTTGTCTCGTTATTGAAATAGGTCATTGCTGTAAAATCAGTATTAAGTCATTCTACCAGTGGTAGCCTTGTACTTCTGGTAGAACAACGGACTAATTCTCTGCAAAATCACAATGAATGACTAAATGCTGGGCAAATGTTTTTGATTTGTCTTTAGTATGGGAGATATGTCATTCTTCGTTTGTTTGGATTTTTCTTTTTTATGGTGTAAGAGTATCGGGGCTATACTGCACCACACATTTTTCATATAAATATGGGTTATAACCTTCATAGTCCATTTGGAAAATTCTTGAAAATAAGCGATTGGCACTGTCTTTTTCACAAGTTGACTGCCTTCCTACATTACGTGGCTGGCTTCATTCTCTTCAGCTGCTGCTTGAAGTCTTAAGGTTTGTAGAGTTAGTCCATCCAGACGTGGACATTTTGGATATTCTTGGAATAAGCATGGTTCAGTCTCCATAGAATATACAACTAATGATAACACCTTACTCACAAGACTGTCCAGACAACCATTTTCTTGCAACAGGTTTTCAAAGTAATCGCACAAAGATTGAAGTGTGGCCAGTACACATACACACAAACATCTCTTGTTATATGTGATATTATCTACGTAGGATGCAAAGAGAAAAGTTTCGTTCTACCTATCTTTTTCTGAATACTGACGTTTAAAAAGGCTGCATGTTCCACTCATTCTCCTTGTCACATATCATTTTACTTTGGGAATTCTTTGACCATTTTCAAGGACAGTAACGGTATCCCGTTTATTAGCACTTGACCTTGTACAGTTCCATCTATTGCCTGTGTAGAATGAGACTGTTATCTGTAAGTCCTTGTCCATAATGGGATGTCCACAGTAATGATCTGGTATATGAAAAATTCCCTTCTCCACCGCCAGTTTTTGTCAGTCATGTGTTTGGTGAAAATTGGGATGTGTTCTGATATCTTTTGTTTATTAGTGGATATAGGAACCATAGACATAACTTCAACCTTTTGGTTGTAAGTGGTACGTGACTCAACGGTTGTGTTTGCATTTTTTAACCATAAAGCATACATGGAACATTGTGAAATAACAATGCGTTATGCCAAAGGGGAAGTCGATTCAGCTTTAAAAAATTTGAAGAGACTCTTCAGTCGACTCATATATTGCTGTTACAAACTCCTTTTGTTTTCTTCTTGCATGTGATTGTGGATTCAGGCTTTCTAACAAGTGAAACTCCAACTGTTGATGCTGTTGTATTTAGCTACTGCAACTCTTCATTTTCAAAGATAGATAAAGGGTATGCCATTGCCATCTTCAGTTGCAACAGTACGTGGTTCATATTTTTTTTATTAAGTAATCGACTGTAGCATATGGAGCAGAAGTGACGGTTTGGATTCATTCTGCCGTTAGGGAACCTTCCAGAAAATGGCATTAAATAGATCACCAACGACAATGAAGTCTGTTCCTTTGCTTGTTTTGTAATACATTTTCTTGTGCACGTGACTGTAATCCGCACATTTAATTCTGTTCTGTTCCCATTGTGAAGCCATTATTTATTCTCGGCAGAGACTGGTTACGGAAACTTACGAATTGGGATACTGTGTACTCACCTACAATGAGCAGCTATGCACACATTTTTGTTTTCTAATTTTACCGTCTGTTCTATTAAAAAAGAGGGCATGCATTTTTTTCAGGCATTTTTATAATTAAGCTAGCTGTCTAACAATATAATATATAAATGGTATTTACACAATTGGTAACAGATATAGAAATTGTATCACTGTCTAAGTTGCTAAAGCTATCTACGATACTGCACTATTTGTTAAACTTTTTTACTTTTTGGCGATAAAGTGAGTTCCAGTTTTTTTCAGTTCAGGTTTAGCAAAAAAGGGGAAAGATTCAAAACTGAATCTATTATAGTAGAATTTGTTATCGTGGAACTGGTCACAAGTTTAGGTTTAATGTTAACAATTTATAGTCTTTAAATATCACTGTCCATTTTGAAGATAAACTTGATAATTGTAACTTTTCCCGAAGTTCATCAATAGCTTTAAATTCTGCATAAAAGGTGTACTCTTCTATAGATGTCAAGCTCGCTCTCGCATAGCTCTCTTCAAATACTGCATAACTGAACGTTGTCTCTCAGAATCTGGCAAAATTCAGGTATTTCATGTCGATGACATATACGGTGTACAGCTTTGGAGAATAGTAGAATATGCTCCTTATTTTAGACTTAGATATATGACACACTAACAACAGAACCTTTATAACTGTCGAAGACACACCAGTTTCTCTCAAAATCCAACTGTCGGCAAAGTCTAGCACACGAACCTGGGCACAAATTTGGTGAATTGCTCTTTGTTTGCCTGTTGACAACTGAACTGTGAATTCACACATCCTCCCTTTTATATACTAAGCCAAAGATCCAGAATTATCTAAAAAATTCCAGAAGGTTCTGTTACATTCTGGAATTATCTGGAAGGTTCTAGATTGTTCCAGAATATTTCCATGGTCCCATATTTGTCAAAAAACAGAATTAAAAAAATAAAAATTATGAAAACATGTCATTAAAAATTCCAGAAACAAAGTGTTCCCCATTTTCAGGATATGTAGTACCCTTAGATATATAACTCCTGTGATATTTTCAGAATTTTTGAGATTTTTTTATTTTATTTTTTAATTGCTGTTCCAATGCCGGTTTTAGAGATATTATTTGTTTATAATAAGTAGTAACGCAAATACTTCAAAACAAAAAAAAAGATTCATCCATTTGTCTCAATTTGTTTAAAAGTTATTGCAAATTTTATAAATATAAAAAAAATATTCCAAAATGGCCACTGCACGGTCAACTTTGAACAGCTGTATTTCGAGTAAAAAAAATTTTTTTAATAAAAAATACGTATTCCTTAGATTCCCTTACCGTTTTGCATATTAAAATTTCAGGAAAATCATATGATGATTCTCACCCCTCTGCCTGTACTAAGAAATCGATTGGGCTTGTGTATATTGTTATTACTATTACTTAGTTATATGTAATAATTAAAATATAAAAGATATACTAAAATGAAAATGAGGATTAGAATTTTCACACTTTAGTTTTGAATATTTTATTTATATATAAACTCTATTGTTTTCCTTTGTGCGAATTTATGCATTACATACTCACCAATACTTCTGATTTACCCGGAAGGCTTCCAATTTTTTATTCACCTTCCAATTTTCGGAGATTTCGTCTAAAATATGGCGTGGGAATGATACCCCTGTGCAATGAAATCGCGCATCTGTATTTGTAGTTGTTGGTGGGAGGAAAGAAAGAATGCGTTATATCGATAAGGTTTTGGTCAAGCATGTGACTTTGTGTAGGGAAGCCATGTGTTAGACGTATCTGGTATTTCTTTGCTCCGGAAAGAAAGTTTTGTTTTTAGGTGTTTTTGAAAACAACGTTAACGATGTCGACCGTTAATAAAAGGTACTACCAAACGTTTAAAGCCAAATATATGAAGATATTTAATTTTATTCAAAAATCAAGACTGGGGCCAAAATATGCTTTCTGCATGTGTTGCCGTAAAGACATAAGCATTACTCACGGTGGTAAACGCGATATTACTTTGCATTCTGAGACTGTTAAACATAAGGAGGTGTTCAAGGCTGTAGAGTCTAATCATAGTATCAAGCCTTCATTTTTTGCATTTAACGATACCTCCATGATTAAAGCTGAATGTTTATTTACATCGTTTTTGATCGAACATAATTTGCCAATGAATTGCAGCGATCACACGGGGATGCTCTTTCGGAAAACGTTTCCTGACAGCAGTATTGCAAAACAATATGGATCTGCAAAGACCAAAACTTCTGCAATTATGAAAGAAATGTCTGCAAAGGAATCCTCATCACTTGTTGAAAATTTAAGGTGCTATCCATTTTCAATTGCAACTGATGGAAGCAACGATGTTGATTCAAAGCTGTATCCAATAGTGGTAACTTTCTTCGATCCTTTATGTGAAAAAATTGTGAATTGTCTTTTATCTATGCCATCTTTGAAAGAAGATGCTACTGGGTTAAATATTGGAAATCTTCTGGTAAGTGCTTTACAATCTGAAAACTTTCCAATTTCTAATTGTGTTGCCTTTAGCTGTGATAATGCACCTGTTATGATAGGAAAAAAAGCAGGTGTAGCAGCGGTGTTAAAGAATCATCACCAAAATATTGAAATTATGGGCTGTTCCTGCCACCTTATTAACTTAGCAGCTGAAAAGAGTGCTGCATGTTTGCCATTTAAAATCGATGAAATTTTGGTAGACATTTACTATTACTTACAAAAGAGTTCGAAAAGAAAAGATAGGTTGAAAATTCTTCAAGAATTTCATGAGACTGATATAAAAAAGGTACTAAAACACGTTAGCACTTGTTGGTTGTCTGTTGGAAAGTGCTTAGAGCGTATAACCCAGTAGTGGCAACCTTTGATCAGTTTTTTAAGGAAGGAGGTCATGAAAAGGAATCAAATCACATTACTTTCTTTACTATCACAGTTTCGGTTGAAAATGCGGGGAAAGTGAAAGAATGTAACAGCAAAAAAGCATCGCAGAAATTAAAAAGGAAAGCTCAAAATTATGTGGATAATTTTAAGAAACAAAAAACTGAAAACTTCATGTCTTGTGAAGAAAGGTTGTTTTATTTTCTGTCGGAAGATATCAATAAGGCTTTCCGTTTATTTTTTATCTTATACTGTGCCCGTATTTGAAAAAATAAATGCTCAACTTCAGTCTGCGGAACCGTATATTCATATGCTAAAATCTTGTCTCTTAAAATTATACAGAGAAATGCTAGTGAAATTTGTAAAACCAAGCATAAAATTATGTAGTGATATTTTGAAAGTCCACTATCATGAGAGGAGTAATCAAAAAGATGATGTTGATATCTTAATTGGAAATGGAACACTGAAAGTAATCCAAGATTTTAACATCTGTGATAAAAATGAATTTTATGAAAACGTCAGAAGCTATTTCATAGCAGCATGTGACTACATGCATAATAAATTTCCTTTTGAGTTAGAAGTGTTACATCATGCAGAGGTTACACAAATATCGAATTTTGAAAATGCATCATTTTCCAGCTTAAAATATTTTACAGAAAAATTTCCTGTTCTTTTGTTCAATAATACAGAAGATGAAGCTGTTGATGCTTTACAAACAGAATTCAGTGAGTTCCAGGCTTTCGAAGTTCCACAAACTGTGAGTAATGAAGGTAGCATTGATGCACAATGGGCAGCCATAGGTAAAATAAAAAATGATACTTGTGAATTAAAATTTAAACGACTTTCTCAGGTTATGCTGTCAATACTTACGATCCCTCACAGTAATGCAGCATGCGAGAGAGTCTTCAGTCAAGTGAAGAAAATTAGAACTGACTTCAGGTCAACCATGTCTGATGACACATTAGAAAATTTACTAATAGTTAAATGCAGACATGTGAAATGTTACGAGAATGTATTTGACAAAAAATTTCTCAAATGCAAAATCTTGCACTACAGCATTTGTAAATTCTAAGAATTAATATTGCGTTTAATACAGTTTAATCCTCTATTATTATTAATTTAATAAATACTTAATTTCCTCATTGTGCCTGTTTTTCATAAATTATGTATGATTTTGTTTAATTAAAAAATGGTGGCCTGCCCACGCGTGCGTGATTGACTACAGATTTTTCACTTCTAGAAGTTGGCGCCATCATGATTTTAGCTATTTTTGTACCATACAATGCACCTCTGTGTGTGCAGTAACTATGATGTAGTAACTACATTGTATATTTTAAATGGACTGTTTTCATTGCAGTTCCACCCATTCAGTTTGTGCAAGACTATGCTGAAGCAAATGGACTAGATCACAAATTTATAACTCGTCCGGCTGGTCAGGTGGAAAAGTACTTCAATTCGATTCTGAAGCTGGACAGCAATAGCTACCGAAGCTACCCTAAAAGGTGTGATTGCCGCACGAGAGAAGAGGCAGAAGAATTTGTAGCATCATTAGCTATGAACGATATCCTCAAAGAAGGTAAAAATTTTCATAAACTTTCGCCCGTGCATAAGCATTATTCTGAAAGCCACAATTTTAACTGGCGTCCGGAGTTGTCGGACGATGAGTGCACCTTCAGGAGCGATGCCACTAAGTATCATCCTCCATATCGCAGTCCTAAACTCAAAAGAACTGTTAAAGTAGAGTCTGACGATTCTCTCATAATTCACATCACGTGCAGGTGAAGCTTTAAATCTTAAAAATTGTGTGAATTAGTTTATTAATTCATGGCCCCACATTCGAACCAGCACACTTCAATGTATGTGCTTTTTAAAGTGTGTTTCAATAGGTTTCCAGGAACTAATTTGATTACTAAATGCAGTAAAAGAAAATGGTGCTTTATTTGGAAATATGCACCTTTTCTCCGATAAATTTGTGCAAAATGGCATCTCTGTTGTTATTGCCAGTTTTTCTTCCATTTGTTATTTTTGTGAATTTTGTTCCGCGAGACTATAGCGTTCAAAGGTGACTGTTATTGACAAGGTTCCGGGTGACTTGTGGATGTACGGTCTTCCCTTGTTTAGCACGGAGTGTCCCTTGCTGTCCTTTTGCCATAAAGATACAACCAATCAACCTGGTGTTGCTCGTTGTGCAATCCTGGGTCTTGAAGATGCAAACAAGCATTGCAAACAACATACAAATGGCACTGTTGACCCAATTGTAGAATCGTTCATTTTAAGAGCGTTTCCCCAGTGCAATGAACTGAATGGCGTTACTGTGGAAGCATGGATCTTTGCTGTGCTGAGATCTTTCGTTTGTCTCTTTGTGGTGCTCTATACCATAGTGATAACATATCGGTCTTTTATGCTATTAACTTGGATTTGATTCCAAGGGTTGCACAAAATGTGTGTTCCTTCCTCCCCATAGTTTGTGACTCAGTTCTAGGCTATAGAGGTTTGGATTCTTTGGGAAGCGATTGGTTGTGGGACAGCAAGACCTTGCCTCATGAAACTCAACTTCCTAGTGTTGCTGCAGAACGTCGGCCGTTCCTTCTTTCGATACCTAGTTTGGGGCTTAGAATCCGAAGGCAAGACAGGTTTGAATTTCTTAATAAATTGTAGTTACATCGTGATCTTGGCTGCATTGGCTCCTTAAAATGAACTGAAGATTTGATCCCTGACTATCACTGCTCTATGATTATGTTTCATCGTCGTTCGTCTCTTTGAATTTTTTGCGTATGAATGCTGAACTATCAGTACCTTAAATCGGGATCTTATTCATTGCAAAAAAGCTGTATTGTTTGTGTTATATTTAAAAGAACTACAAAACTCTTATTCGTGCTGGGAACCAATTTTTTCTTCAATTCCACTAATCGATGGGATTCTTAAACCCTACTCTGGCAATGGCAAATAACTTTAAATGCACCTTGGCGCTTACATTGAAAAGGATATGAAATGCGATGTGTACAAATACAATAAAAATACAAAATGTAAAATGAAAATAGTTTGAAAAATAAAATACACTGCGCATATAGATTTTGCACAGCCTTTACCTTTTTTAGTTTTTAGTCAATGTTAAAAATTGTTATAAGCTTGTTCACACTGAAAAATTACAATACACGAACTAACGTTCTGTAACCAATACTAAAAGATGTATTTGACATACAATTGGTGTCAAGAAATAAAAATGACACTTTCGTATATAGCCTTTTTTGTTTTTTGTGTAAGTTGTATAAGGATTGTTGTGCAGCTTTTTCTATACCAATTTTTAAATAAAATGGTGCTCTGTTTTTTTAGTAGTGGTTATTCCCAGCAATATGGTTAATAATTCTTAACACACAAGATTAAGCTTTAAAGCGTTTTTTTTTTTTTTGTAATGAAGGAAAAGAAGTATCGTCCTGGCCAAAAAGTTACTAGCCAGCTCAATTTCCATCAAATTATAGAAACATGCCCCTGTCGTTTCAAGTGCTGAATATTTGGTGATTACTGTTAACCTTGGAAAGGGTAATAAGATCTTGCATTCCCAGCAAATGTTTGATTTTCGGTTAAAATTCAACTTTTTTTTTGTGACGTCGAAATCGATGGATTTTCGATCCATTCAGGATATTCTCTTTTGGCGTTTACTTCTATGAGCATTGAAAGAATCATTCTTGCAGTGACATAGAGGTAACATGTTCATCTACCACTCAAAAATCTGTTTAACTTCCATTGCTTCTGACTTTTTTTTTCTCTTCGTTTTTTAACCGATTTGTGGTCCAGGGCTTGATTCCCTAGGCGATAGTGGTGAACCTCTTGTGGGGGGACTACCAAGTCCTGGTACAGCATAATCTGGCTTATCCTTATGCTGTAAAATACAGATTTTTATGAGAGCTTAATGTCTGAAGGGAAAATCCCAAAATAGATCAGAAATCAATTGAGAAAAAAGAAAAAGAAATATATAAAATCGTCTGTAAAAACTTGTTACAGATGCCTGTATTGAATATGTAATTGTGATTTTATGTTATGTTTTTCCGAACTGTGACACGATTGAAATGCTTGGATTCTGAGCTCTCTATCAGGGCTCAATGCACTGGTTGGCAAAACTCGCAAGCCGAAGCTGAAAATCGAAGAGCATGTGACTAAATTTGGTTCAGTCATTGTGTCATACAGATTACTATGTATATTATACCGATATATGATCTTATGAAAATATGTTCATAATTGCCCGAGTGTATTGCTAAGAGACAGCATTTTTCTGCTATGTGATCTTGTTCTTGAAATATTTATTTACGTTAGTACAGTGGTTCCCAAGCTCTGAAAGAAAAATGGAAAGAGGTACAAAATTATATTGAACTATATACATATTGCAGATTTGCAATACTTAGTTCGAATTCATTTTCAAATGCTTTACCATGTTTATTATTTTTTTTATTTGTATACTTAAGTTCCATATTTCTTTAAACTTCATAAAAAAAGTAATTCTCTTTTCTAATGAAACGAAACTTAATGTTTAACATGCTCAAATGCCTAAAAAATAGCATCCGTTATGAGTATTGCTGTTATTCAGTTTAATATACAGGTACTAGGTGAAAATATAATCATCTTATGCTAAAAAATCATCGGGGCAAAATTTATGTCTGAAGAAAACGATTTTTTTTTTTTCAATGAAAAATTAAGTTTAGATCAAAATTCAAATAGCAGTGAAATCTATCTCTAGCAATACTTATCGCGCAGATTACCTGCAGATTTCCTTGTATTGATGCTTATTCTGAACTTGAACAGTAACAATAACTTTGTGCTTTTTAAACACCGTCCAAATAGTCTGTCCTGGGCTAAAAATAATATAATTAGTGGAAAGTCATTAATGATTAATATGGTTAGAGGATATGGGGGATCAACAGCTTCATTTATCCGCTGTTGTCAGCGTTTAGGTTAATTGTTATGGGCTGTTTGGCATGTGGCAATTTGTGTACTGTTCAAGATGTCAGTACAATAATTTTCGGCACCCAAGTATAAGTAGCTCAAGCTAGAGCTTTTTCGTTTTAAGAGAAAAAGAGTCATCATCATCCTCATCCTGGATTCAAACCAGGATCCCTCTGTTTAGGCTATCCCAGAGATGGGTGATAATACCTTACAAGATGTCAATGCGGTCAAGTGTAAGTGGTGCAAACATGCTGTAACTGGGCATGATAAATTGTTAAGCTGGCATAATCTACTTTTATGAAATTACATTGGGAATGCTATGTATTGGTGGTTGAATTACCCCTCCGTTTATTTTATTCCCCTACACACACACACTTGCTAGACCAGTGCTTTCGAAAGTATGATCCGCAGGTTTTTTAGAGTATTTCTGCACACTAGAACTCCTTTTCATGGACACTCCTCGTCATCAGATAAGGTCACCCTGTTTCTACAATCAGATAAAAGTTCGCTGCAAGAAATCGTTTCGGATTAATAATTTTACAGACAAATTTTTGTCTGATGAGTGTATGATAAGGGGTTTTTGCTGTAATATGTTCAAAATTATGTATGTACTGTAATATTGTACTATAAGTTTTGCCACCCACATTTAAGTAGCTCAAATTAGAGCTTTTTTTATATTTGGAGAAAAAGAGGCGCCGTCCTCATCCTGGATTCGAACCAGGGTCCCTGTGGTATGTTGGTCAAGATAACGCGGGGACCCTGGTTCGAATCCAGGATGAGGACGGCGTCTCTTTTTCTCCAAAATTACATAAGCTCTAGTTTGAGCTAATTAAACGTGGGTGGCAAAAATTATTGTATAATAAATTCCCCCACGAAAACTCACAAAAATCTCGCCCCGGAGGCTTTTCTGTGTTGACCATTATTTGGCAATTGTGTTATCCCTGTGAAGGGTAATAATATCTTACATTCTGTAATATGTTCGTAATGATTCGAACATGTACCTGTTTGTGATTAAAAGCTCATGCAGAGAGTCAGATTTATGAAAGCTGTCCTTGTGAACACAGTCGAACCTTGTTAACGTGAACCCTCAGAACAAAAAACTTGTTTGTGTCATCTAGAAAGGGTGGGATCATGCTGTACTAAGTCCATTTTGGCGGAGATTCAGAAAGCAGTTGCATGTTAAAACATAATTTGCGTTGACAAAGTTCGACTGTACCAAGTAATTTAAGGAATTTATACTTGGATGTAAGTTACCGGGTGTCCCAGAAGCAGTTGATGTTTTAAGCTTGCAACTGACCGTGGTAAATACAACCTAATAATGATAACCAGAGTGGGTAACGTTAGTTCCTTACAATATATCGAGAATGTCACGTTAGAAGGGCATATCAATTGAATGCCCTTCCATTGTTTATATATAGCTGTCAACTGTTCTGGATTGTCTGTAATTATCTGAATTTGAAAAGCTAGTCATTACAGATATTGTGCTGAAAAATAGGGAAAATGTGCCAATTTTCATCTGCATTATTTTTGCGATTTGTTTCTTAATTGTCACAATCCATTGAACTGTAAGTTCACCAGAAGGTAATTACTATTTAGTACTCGCTGGTTTTTACCCCACCGTCTGTACTTCGTTGATTTTCATTACTGTGCTACTATTGTTTATTGCTATTCTAGTTGTGTGGTGTTGTTGAAATGTGCTCTTTCCATAGGGTTTAAGCAGGCTCAAAAAAGGCTCTCTCAAAAGTGCAAAAGTTTGTTTCAATAAAATTATTTACATCAACAATGCTTTGAATTACTGTAAGAAACATAGTTTAAGGTTTGAAAAAAATAATAAAACATAAATAAAAGTTACTAAAAAAGTTCATGGATAGTATATTGAACAACTCGCTATTTTGCAATGGATACAGTTTGCTTTCTTACCTTTTAGATTAATTCGTCGCATTTTGAGAAAAAAAAGCAACCATAGTTTAAACCCTGACTTTCCCCCTCACTCTTTCCATTCTACACTAACAAAATACAGTCTCTAAAAAAAAAAAAAGATACATCTCCATATAACGAACTTCCATTTAACGAAATTTTCGGCGGAACCTTGACTTTGAATGGCATTAACATGTAAATTTGTCTCCATATTACGAAAAACAATTTCTATATAACGAAGTTCTTTTTATAAAGAATTTGATTTTTTTAATTTACCTTTTACAATTTTTCAGCGGGATGGTTAGGTAGAATAGATAGTTGAGGATTTTAAGCAAAAAGACGGAGGTGAGGTACCCTTCTGTATAGTGGACATAGGGTCAGTTGTGATAAATAATTCTATTGTTCTAAACTGGGAACTTCGAAGCAGCGGGGATGTATCACTCTGCAGGTGTGGCTAAGCCACGAAATTTGCTTCTCGCACATACGTGTTGCATTGTTGAAGAAAATGTTATAGATGACGTGTTCCGATATTTACAAAAGTGTGAGAATTTCTATGAACAAAACGTTTTTTATAAGAAACCTGTACAAAGCAAAATTAGTGATTATTTCTCTGTTTCAAATATGTTGTATGAGGATCATACAGATATAAAGTAATCCTCAGTCTTTACTTTTGTTATTAATTTGTACGTACTTGTATACGAAAAATATTTAAATTCGTTGAAAAAGAAGAGTCTACTGAATTTAGTCTTTACTGTCCAAATTTAGCTTTTTTCATTTTATCGAAATTAAGTTTCAACATTTATGTTAATTTCTATTTAACGAATTTTCCTTATAACGAAGTTTTTCAGAGGAACGATGGCACTTCGTTAAATAGAGACTCGACTGTAATTTCATCAACGGCTGGAAATAAACCTAAATGATTAATAGTCACCCATGGATATAGGGAGGAATATTTGAAAGAATGGCTTTGTGCATTGAAATACAAATCATTCTATTTATTATGATTTCTATATTAGAATAATATATATGCACACATTATTTTGGAAAATTGTCTCAGTTGACCTCCCTTGCCACTGAAGGATTATGGCAAGTTGACTGGGGAAATCAGCAGCTATATGCACTTGCCCTTCCAACATGGAACACTTGATATTTGTTTTTTCCAAAGGTGATCTGCAACTTCCATGCTCGGTTATCGGCGATAAGTAAAGGAATGCTAAAATTGGATCATGAGTGAGCAACTGCACCGTCGTTAGTAATTACTTTAACTCTCTAACGGGAGTTGATCATGCTTTCACTGATTGGTTGACTTTTGCTATTGTATAACAACGTAAGATCTCACTGAAAACTGAAATATTCTATTTTTTGTGGGTCAAGGTGTAACACACCCTTAAGCTTTTAAGCCATGAGTGTTTTATCTCATAATTATAATGCTGTACAACCATTTTAATTAAAACAAAATATGTATATTTTTATATAATCTGCCTGCAAATTGGGAGTTTTTTCTTGTAAAAAATGTATAAAATGACTCCTCGTGGATTGTAAGAGTCTGGAACTATTTTGAATAGGATTATTGTACGAAAAGTGATACTACTTTTATACAGACAAATGTACAGAAGGATTTTTACTTGAAAGTTGTACAAAAAAGAATTAAATGTGGATATACAGGGTGATTCAAATCTCATTATTCAGACTTCAGTGGGAAATACCAAACACCAAAACAGACTCTTTTCATTAATGTACTATGTCTAAAGGTATATGTTCTGTGAGCATCCAGAAACCAGCGTCTCAATTCTATGGGCAGAAGGTATTCTCCAAGGTGCAGTGGCTGTATGAAATGGGCATGCATTCTACTCTGTAGAGCATTGATCAGGGGTCTTCAACCTTTTTCAGTCCAAGGGCCAATTTTGCTTATTTCTGTAGGCCCACAGGCCGCACTACTGTACCAACAATATTAGGACTGATCAAAGGTAGCTGAAGGGGTGCGCCCCACTGGATCAGACTTCATTGATGTTTTTTCCTTTTGTCTCTATATTAGTTTTGCGTACCCACCCAAAAATGTTTTCAAGATTTGCCTCTGCGACTGAATGTATGTATAAGGGTTGTCCAAATGAAAAACGGACACGTGTGATAGCACCAGAAGTACAGCAGTGCCACCATTTAGGGTTATAAAGGAAGGTAGGAGGAGTGCATTGCAGACTGTGTATAACTGATTAACCAGTTCGCATGAGAGCATTTAAAGTGAATGTAAAGTCATGCTAAAGACGGATTCATCCAGAACAAAGCAACACACAGTAGTATGGTTTTTAGTGGCAGAAGGTGAGCGTAATGCGGACATTTATCGTCGAATGGTGGCCGTTTATGGCAAGCACTGTCTAGGACGAACAGGTTGTGAACAAATGGTGTAAAAGTTTTCATGAAGGGCGGACATCAATATCGGATCTGCCAAGACTAGGGCAAACAAACACTGTGATCTCCAATGAATCCATTGCTGCTGTTGATGAAATGATTAGAGGTAATCGAAGAGTTACGACTCGTGACATCTCTGCAGCACTCTGAGTAAAGGAACGGTGCAATCAATCATACACCAATATCTGCAGTACAGTAAAGTGAGTGCACAGTGGATACCAAAACACCTTACCCCTGATCACAAGAAGCAACGAATGGGCCTCAGTCTGCAGCATTTGATCTGTTATAATGAAGATCGCACATTTCTGAAACACATTGTTGCAGATGAGAGTCGTGATGTCACCAGTGTACTCCCGAATCGAAGAGAATGAGTATGCAGTGGAAACACCCATCATCTCCTCCACCGAGAAAATAAAAAAAAATGTCAGCTGCACGAAAAGTGTTAACGTTTTTCTTCGATTACTGTGGGCCACTTTTGATTGATTTCCTGCCACAACAGTGCACTATCAATTCATCAGAATACTGCAGCACTCTCTCGCAACTATGCAAAGCAATCAAAAGCAAATGGTCAGGCCTTCTCTCACAGTAAGTGATCCTTCTTCATGGTAACGTCTGCTCACACGTCTCCCGTGAAACCCAGGTGACCATACACAAATTCTGTTGGGAAGTTTTGGAACACTCAGCGTAAAGTCCAGATTTGTCCCCCTGTGACTATCACATATTTGGACCGCTTAAAAAATCTTTACAATGGAAACATTTTCATTAGGACGACGAAGTGAAGGACGCAGTGCAGGACTTCCTCAAAAAAACAACCTCGATCATTCTACAGCAACGGCATTGACCTGCTGTGCGAAACGATGGGACCAGTGTTACAATGCTAATGATGATTTCTTTTAAATTTCCAATAAAGGTATTACTTTTATCACCTTGTCCACTTTTCAGTTGGGCAACCCTTATATATATATACAGTAGTGCTCATAAGTATTTTGACGAAGAGTTTTTGTTTGCCAGCGCAATCTATATTAAAGCATTCACTTGCATAGTGATATGTCGTTATTCACTGCAGAGTTGCACATTTTACAACAACGACATTAATAACAACGAACTAGCGCTGCATAAGTAATTACCTTCTCTTATAGTTTGACGAAGAAAATTCGTTCAAAAGTGTTTTTACATGCTAATTAGTAATTTGTTTTCGTAGATATACTTAATTAAATAATGTGTTATATTTTTCAAACAGCCTTCTAATAGTCGTTTTGATTGTGATGGCATGCCAAAAAAAAAAAAAAGGAATACTCTGAGGACTTAAAAAAAAAAGCTGTAATTGCAACTTTAAGAGAAGTTTGCTCTAAGGCAAGTGTAGCTCGTGATTTCAATCTATCCAGACAAATTGTAAGTGTGTGGAATAAAGTTTTCAATAACAGGGGAACTGCATCTAATAATTTTACATCCAGACGCTATAAAAAGCATTCAGCAGAACCGATAAAATACTCAGAAGGAATATGTAGCTAATCCCTGTCTAACTGCTATAGACATAAAAGATGATTTACAGGAAAATTATAAAGTTAAAGTGCAGGTTTCCACCATTAAAAGACGTCTAAATGAAACAAATTTAAATGGCCGCCGGCCAAGCAAGAAGCCTCTTATATCTAAAAAGAATAGAAAGGCTCGAATTAGCTTTGCCCAAAAATATCGAAATTGGACTTTTAAGAACTGGTCGTATGTCCTCTGGAGCAATAAAGGTAAGTTTAATCTTTTCTCGTCTGATGGAATTCAGTATGTTCGTGTGCAATGAACCCATGAGTGTTTTACACATTTTAACTCAATGCCCCTATTATAGACTTGCCCGCACTCTTACTTTTAACTCTTCATCACTCTCTGACATTTTAAATGACCATGCTGACCATACGCACGTTTTTAAATTTTTAAAAAGTACTGGCTTTTACTACAGTCTTTGATTTTACCATGTTTGGCGCAGTATAGCCCAGATGCTCTTGCGCCATAAAAAAGCCAAACAATCAATCAGTATGTTCGGCGCCTTCCAAACAAAAGAAACGCTGTCAAATATTAAGTTCCAATAGGGTTGGCTTTCTGCCGGCAGAAACTGGTTTTAACCGGCAGAAAGTGGGAGAAACTGGCAGAAACTAATAAAAGTACTGAAAACAGTGTTGTATTATTTAGTAAATGAAAGATTACAAAATATATGTTTATTACAATAATTTAGTATATTATAAAGCTTTATATTAATAATTTTAATAATTAAAATATTTTAAAATAATTAAAAAATACTAGAGTACATCAAAGATTTGTTACAAAAACCATCTTTCGCAGGCCATATTATTTAACTTATTCGGCTTATTTCATCTTATTTACCTTCTGCTCCTTATTAAATCTTTATTTATAAAATAAAATCAACAGATGGGTTGTTGTAAGAAACCACAGCTTATATGTGGTAGTCTAGTTTAAAGGAAACAACTATAAATGATGATTTTGTAACTTTTGTTCACTCAGTGATAATATTGCCTGCAGTATTGTTGGGCTTGGAAAAATGCTTCTGTAACGCTTTTCGTCTATTCATGAAAAATTAAGAAATTATTTGAATTAGGAAATCGCACCAAAACTGATATTTTATTATAGACTGCTATGAAAAATTATAGAATAAATATATAGAATTTGCTTTGATGTAACCTTCGAATAAATACTATACACATTGTAACTAAACTTATTTTACTTTAAAATGCCTTCCCTTTTGTAGTTTGGGGTATTTTGATAAGGTTTTAATGCATGCAGTAATTTTTTGGGTTTCTGCCAGTTATTGTCAGTTTTGTGGCAGCAACTAGTTTCTGCCATGCTGGTTTTAACCGGTTATAACCGGCAGTTTTAACCGTCTTGGCAGAAACTTGCCAACCCTGAGTTCCAACCAACAAGCATGGTGGACGAAGCGTTATGGGAGTGTTCCTTTTGCCATTGGGTGACCTCTAGTTTGTGTTAATGGAAACATGGATCGCTTCAAATATTGTGATATACTTAAAAATCATATGCTACCCCATACCTGGAGGAAAATTCACGCTCGTTGGATTTCCCAACATGACAATGACCCAAAACACACATCTCAACATGTCAAAAGTTTTTTGAAGCAGAAGAAAGTGCAAGTGTTTGATTGGCCTGCCTAGTCAAAGCCCAGATTTAAACCCAATCGAGCACATGTGGTCAGAACTAGACAAACGTGTCAGACGCCAAAACTACACTTTTTTTTTGAATCACTATGCCATGAGTGAAGAAATATTCCCCAAGAATGCATTGTACAGTTAATTGGCACAATGTCGAAAAGATGCACAGCTTCCAGTGGCTATCCAACCAAATATTAAACACTGAAGTGTTTTTTGCTTTTAAGTTATCAGTCAAAACAAGACTGAACTATAAAAATAACATTTGTCAAAATACTTATGACCCAAGAGATTTCGATCAAGTATAATTTCTATTATTACAAGCTTTGAAATAAATGCTTTTTTATACATTTTTAAATATATATTATTTCACTATTAAGGTATTTTGTATTCAGATAGAATGAAACATAGAGGATATAAAATAATTGAACAAAAACTATTTGTCAAAATACTCATGAGCATTACTGTATATATTACAAAGTAAAATA